>CM035844.1:170296576-170765730 GCA_020510985.1 Pholidichthys leucotaenia
TCTTTTTTGTTGTTTGAGCAGCTCCTTTTTTTTCTTCCTTTTGCTCTCTCTAGCTGTGCAGCAATAGTTGTCAGTTTTGTTCCCTTTTGATTTCTCACTTTGGTTAAAAGTCACGTTTGGTTCACATTAGCCTCAATAATCTCAGTGAGAGCGGGAGGAAACAGATTTTTGTGTTAGTATGTTCTGCTGGCTCAAAGAGGTTGAGAGGGTGTCTTAATATCTTTTAGACTCTGGTGTGTGAGTGAGTGAGTGAGTGAGTAAGTGAGTGAGCGAGAGAAGTTGCAGAGACTGGGTGGATATGCTTTTGAAAAGCCTTCTGCTGAGCCGAAGCCTGTAATTGCCTCAGCAATCCTTTTCTCTCTTGCTGTTAAATACACATACATACACACTCAAAGAGTAACCCCCCCCCCTGCCATTTTGTTTTACCATTTGTCCCAGTGAGTGGGCTGCAACTTTGTGGATTATATTGTCATGCTGTAAGACCCCCTTACCCCCCTTCCCACTCTGTTTAAGACTATCTCAGAACATAGCCAATGTCTGTTTTCTTTTATGATCCCCTCAGGGTGCGCTCCCTCACTCTGGGAGGATCCCCTTCTCCAGCCTGCCGCCAGTCGTAAGCTACATTTGAAAGGAAGCGGGGTCCTTATGAAGAACACTGTAGTCATTGTAGTCATGAGGAGGGAAGGGGTTCTTGCTGATTGATGGGACTCGGGTTCTCATCTCCTGCACCTCACCCGGTTATCAAAGGAATGTCCCTACCCAGACAGCTTGTTGATATTTTACAGCCACACTGACACTTTTTTCAAAAGCCCCCTGGTGTATTGCACACCCTCACTGTAATCTCACCTTGTAACTGCTGAGTGGTATCTCCTGTCTGCCTATCTTCCCTACTTGTGGCTGTGTGTATCTGCTTGTAGTCTAGGATCCACAGAATGTGTGCGGATAAGAACAGAGAGATGAGCTAACAAATGTTTTGCTTATGTAAACTGAGAGCTTTTAGTCTCCTCTCGCTCTCTCGCTCTTTTCTCTTTCTCTCCCCTCCCTTGTGTTTTCCTGTTTCTCAGCCTCCCCAGCAAGCAGAAAGTCTAATTTGAGCCACATTTCTCTGTGAGCTCTAGAGAAGTTGCAAGGCCAGGGAGGAAGTGAGAAGTTAGAAGGAAGTTGAATCATTGTGAGGGGTCCGTCTGCTGGACTTTCTGGCTGTCTCGCTCCCACTGCACACTCATTTCCAACTCCTGCTTCTTCATCTGAACCATCTGATCGCTTTCCACTGACCTCAAAGGCAGAATCATAATTAGGATATTGGCAGGGGACTTATCAACATTACTCAGGCCTGAGATGTTGTTCTTCTGTGAAGTCATTTTTCTGTTTTCCTCTGTCTTCTTCCTTTAAAACTTGCCTAAGAGGAAGTGAGGAACAGTCTGCGCTTACAAAACAAGTTGCCATCATGAGCAAATGCATTGTAAAAAATCGGTTGTTTGGTCTGTAAATTACTGGCATAAAGATAAGATAAGCCTTTATTAGTCCCACAATGGGGAAATGTCCATTGTAAGTTAGTTTTACCTCCTTATTTTACCAGCATTTCACAACTTGATTACAAACTAATTGGAAAGCCAGAACATACCAACTTGATCTTATTGTTCAAAGTTTGGTTTTATTACCGAAGTGTTAGGTATGCTATTTAATTTTTGGTAGTTTCATTAAATTATAAGTTTTCTCAGTGGGCAACTCGGTGAAAATCCTATCTCCCAGTAGAGCCTCTCCTTAATTGCCTTTTGCTGACCAAAAACAACTGTTATGATTATACAGTATACAAACACGTGTTCTTTGTTATACCCAATTAATACTATCTAAAAAGGAATATTATTAGGGAAATATTTAATTGAATTGTGGTATTGCATTACTAATTAGGCCAATTTCAGCTGTTAAAGTAATTAATAAATTCAGTCATTGTCGGATTTATAACAACCACCAGATTGTTTTATTATTGCCACAAAAAAAAGAGGCAAAGCTGGACATCTTCCTGTACCCTGCTCTATCACAGGGATTGACTGCCAGTTTTTGATGTCTCTGATAGCTGAAGTTTCATGTGTTCATTTTCTTCACTATTGACCTCGCCAGCCCACGTGACAAGCGCGTAATGCATTCTGGGCGGGCTAGGAACAGCGATCGTAAACGGACTGCAATCACACAGCGCCTCGGCATTTCTTGTGAATGAACGGGGAAAAAAAATTAAAAAATCACAAAATGGACCATGAAGGAAAATTTAAAGGGACCATACTCCGCCAAATTGAATGGGACTGCAAAGGTACGCTATTTGGCGAAGCTTGAAGGGGTTAATGGACTAGATCCGTATCAGCATATCACATGGAGTTCGGATGTAAACATTCTGCCAAACTTCAACCATGCCTTCATTTATAATTATATGACTGTAAGCATAAGTCCACACACACATGAAGTTTTTAGTAACTTTAGGTCTTTGAAGCAAGCAGAAGTGCAGTTCACAGACGGATGGGTGCATGACTTGTAGATGTACAAGGTAGACTTGAAGACAGTTGTGCTCACAAAGGTGTTCTTTTTTTTTAATTTCTTGGCTTGATTACAAGTATTTATTTACTAAATAAAATAAGTGCATGCCATAAATTGTCCTGCACCTGTTGTGAAAAAGGCTGTGTGGAAATAAAATCCCATATAAGCACTGCAACAACATCCTGCAGGCCTGTGCAGACAATGATTTTTACCTGAAACTCTCTGATGGGAGACTAGAACTCAAGCAGTCACAAGTACTACAAGCAGGTACAAATGCAAATTTTTGTGACAGGCTCACATTTCTGTGACTTTGTTGTGTGGACCACAAAAAGTTGTGTTCTTGTACGCGTCACACCAGATTCTGACCTGTGGGAGCAAACACTTTTACCAGTGGCCCAGAACTTTTTTTATAAAGTTTTCCTACCTGAGCTTGTTACCCGTCACTTTACTGACTCTGACCCCACAACACAAAAGAGGAAAGCTGCAGCTGATAAACCCACCCAGAAGCCCAAAACACGACGTCTAACTGCATTACAGCCAGGTCCCACACACAATCCCAGAAGACAAGCACAGAACACAGCAGAAGTGTGGTGGACTTGCAGGCAGCCAGAAGAGCTGGATGACATGGTTGCCTGTGATAACCAAAACTGTGAAATCCAGTGGTTCCATTTAGGATGTGTGGGACTCTGAAGCACCAACCCCACAGCAGCCGTGGTTTTGCAATGTGCACATTAGAGTAGTGCTGTAGCATGAGACAGTTATGCGCTATAACATGGTAGAACAATGATACATGTCGATCATGCATGTCAATTTATATTCTTGTATTGTGTCATGGTTATGGTTACAGTTTTGCATCTTTGAAATAAAGAGCTGGAGTCTGTAAGCCATCGTGTACTTTATTCCAAAGATTGTTACAACGCAAGCAAGTGTATTTATATAGCACATTTCATACACAAGGGCAACTCAGTGTGATTTACATATATAAAAAGAGGAAAGAAAGCAAAATGTTTGAGCAATAAGAAAAATTGAAGAGGTGCTGCTTTAACTGCTTCAATATTATTGACACAGTTAAAGACATGATGACAAAAGGGCTAAACCACACCAAAAACATGTCATGGCCTACATTCTAAAACTAAAAAGTTCAAAGTAGTCAATAAAAACTATGACCTTATTGCCAAACATTTCAATGTACTGATGTGGCATGCTAGCCTGCAAACTATGTCTCTTTGGGCAGGACACCAAAGGGCTGAGGTGTGCATGGAGCACATTTATGGTGTCGCAGAACAGGATGGATGCGGTTTGTCTGCTTATGTCAGAAAGGTGTGCGATATGTTCAAGAGGCAAATTAATCCGCAAACGCATCATAGTTAAAAGGAGAAGTTGAAATTGGGACATTTTTCTGTCTTTGGTAGGCTGGGAAAAAATTGCGTCAGCAGAGCCATTAAACTGAAAGATGGAAGCCCAGTGTAGTATTTCACCTTTAAGTCATTATCTTTGAGGAAATTCTCATCCAGGGTCTTTCTGGAGAGCTCTCCCTTTAACTTTGTTCTCCTCTTGCAAGAGTAAAATTTCTTTAAGCCTAAGGTGACACATGCTGCAGTTCTGTAGCTCTTGTGCATTTTCCTCTGGAGCATCATCAGCCTGACAGATCAGTGCTGCTTCATCAGATGTTGTCTCGTCCATCTCAGCCAGAGGTGTGGTGTCATCTGCTGCTGATCAGGACAATAAACAACTGTAGTTAATATATTTTGTAATCAAAAGGAATCCCAAGACACATTTTAGAAAGAAAAACATAGGTAAAATAATAAAAAAAAAAGACTACCTGAAGGAGCTACATTATCCATCTCAGTCACAGGGCCAGTGATGTTGGGGGTCTGTGCTGGGGGGTCTCTTGCATGCTCTGCTGATTCTTTTTGTCATAATCTTGTCCGTCTGCATAAGTGATTAAACCTGTCAGGAGTGGCAGCTGGAAGCTCTGCACGCCCAAGGTTTAGAGAAGGTGCCCAGTCAGGATCACAGTCTAGCATTTCATAAGCTGGTCTGCTGTTAAAGCAAAGGAAACAGTAAGAAAATACTTTGGTGTAGAACAAATTAAACCCGCTCACACAGGTGTGTGAGTGGTAAATTTTTCTAGCTAGTAGGATATTGGAGTCTTTCTTTAGCTTAGCTCTGCTTAGCTTAGCACTGCTGACGTAGGGTAAAAGCGATGACCAGGCAAGTCTTAACCACAACACAAGCAAGTTTTAACAACAGACATACACAATAAATCATAACGTACCTTTATGAAAATGCTTTGAGCACACCAACATCCATACAGGTGCGTGTTTGAAAGTTATGTCGGGTCTTCTGACTGCTGCAATCCAGGCCAGGCGTCGCCTCTTGGTTACATCCGAAACGTGAGCTGTGCTGTTCTTCTTCCATGCTGGAAAACGAAAAAAGCCTGTTCCGTGGTTTATCTTTTCTCCACGGCGGTTGTGAGAACGACTATTACAGTTTAAAACACAGCAAGACTTCGCCATGTCTGCTTTGTGACGATGTCTCCAGCTTTTACGTGATCTCAGCGAACGGTTCCTACCCTACCCAGCATGCACTTGGTGAATTCTATGGACACTACGTAACAATGCCGGAATCAATTGCTATAAATGAGCATCAATGTTAGTATCTTAACTGAAGCTGTAGCCTTAAAAGGTAGCCCTCTCTTACTAGGGATGGGAATTGATAAGATTTTATTAATACCAATGGCATTGTCAGTTTTGCTTATCGATCCGATTCTCTTATCAATTCCTGATCAGTTTTCCATGTGGGGGAAAAAGCAGACCTTCATAGGATTTCAGCATCAAAGCAGAAGTTTTATTTTTCTGATTTTAAAGATGCTTCTTCTCTCAAAAGAAATAATAAAATCAAACATAAGACTGTAAACATGTAAAAATGGGCATTAATGCCTTGTAACATTTATGTTTAAATACTGAAAAGCAATATAAATAAAAGCTGTATAAATTGAATACTGAAGTGATCAGAAACAACTGCACAATTGTTAGTTTAGCAATCACAAAAATATACATGCTGTACTTGAGTGTAATTTTTGCACATTTTTTAATATATACAGTATATCCACACAATGTGTATATACACCCACACATGCATACAATGATTGTATATGAACATACTGGTAAATCCTCAAGACATAGCTCATTCTGGGAAAGAGTCTAATTACCTCTGCCAAGGGGAGGTGGTAATGTTTTAAGTGGCGTTGGTTGGTTGGTTGGTTTGTCTGTTAGCAACATAACTCAAAGTGTTCTGAATGGATTTTGATTAAATTTTTAGGGAAGGTGTGTAATAGCACGAGGAACAGATGATTAGATTTTGGTGGTGATCCGGATCATGATGTGTATGCAGGATTTTTTGGGGGGGAAAATAGTAATATTGGCTTCCCCTTTAAGACGTGTCCACTGAGTTACGTTCACCTCTGCACTCACACACAGTATGTGATGGTTAACATTATTTCATCTGAAGACACCATCAAAAAGCAAGCAAACTGCAGTTTACTAACAGATTTAGATGACATTTTCAGGAAGGGTGTGTAATGGCACGAGGACCAGAGTACCGGCAGGTGTGAGGCATGTTACCTACACAGTATGTAAACACACAGCACTGGATAATGTTTCATTTTTATTACCTTCACCAAGAGGAAGAGGTAATGTTTTTGCCGGTGTCGTGCCAAAAAGTACACTGTAATTGTCAATTGTTGACACAATTGAATATGTATTTATACAGTATCTGCATGTATATATCCAGTAAATCTAAGTATTTTTCCATGTAACTTTGTGACTGCATTATTTTAATTGCTTTTAATCCTACATCGTTTGTTTCCAGTTCAAAATGCTTCATAAGTGTTAAATATATCTTATTATATCTAACTCAGTACTGTTTACCTGTTGAAATATATATTTTACGGCTAATATAATGCCATATCTACAATATGGCACCTGGTGATCAGTTTTTGGCAGCTGATCACTTTTTGCCACAACACTGGCATTGCTTTGTCTTGTCTGTCTCTTGGCAACTTTACTCCAAAATTTATGAATGGATTTTGATGAAATTTTCAGGAAAGGTGTGTAATGACATGGGGAACAGATGATTACATTTTTGTGGTGATCCAGATCACCACCTGGATCCAGGAGTTTTTAGGAAAAATCAGTATCTGCTTGGTTAAATTTTACTTTTGCTGGTACACCATAATTTCTGTAGCTAAGTTACCTAATACTATTTAGTTGTTATTTCAATAAATCTTATAGAAGGAAACTTAAATTAGTATTTTTCATCAATATCAAATGCAGAAATGTTGCATTTATAAAACTGCTGCATTTCTAACGATGTCATTTGGGGGAAGTGAGCTGCTTGCCGGAGGTCTGCGCTCTCCGAATGCTTTTCTAGTTGTTTTAGCTGCCGTTTCTCTCTGTTAGAAGGATCACGCAAAAACTCATAGATGGATTTGGATGACATTTTCACCAGAGGTGGCCCTTAGCCCAAAGATGAACTCATTACATGTTGGAGGTGATCTGTGAGTGCATACCTCCACCAAGGCCCTATCTCACAATGGACGGACAAAGGGACGAAGGGGAGGACAAAAGGAGGAAGGGAGGGAGCCTTGGAGGTATGCGCTCTCTGAGTGCCCTCTAGTTCAGTATTAATCTGTAACCTATATTACACACACTACCTACCCAAGCTCCAGCTGCTGTATAGTTGTTAATGGATGCAAGCCTTTCACTACGAACTTCATCACAGCTCTGTGTGCAGCTAGCGTCAGTGGGTTTTCCTAGCAAAGAGCGGAGACTGAGCAGGTTGGTAAAACCTCAGAGCTGCCTGTTCCTGTCATCGTCAAAAAGGAATGAGCTCATATTTAAATATCAAATGTTATTTTGGTTTTGTGAGTTAAACAGATTAAACTTAGCCTGCAAGGCTGCTAGCATTATGTTAATATACTACTAAAAATTTCCTGTTCCGCCGGACCGGTGGCGCCACACGAGTAGGCTGCCCGTTGCAACAGCCTTTTTTTTTATCTTCCTTCTTCTTTCTACACCTTTCACTCTGTATATATATCACGGACGCACGGATCGCCCCGGGGAACTCCTGGGTCGGTGGACGGAGCCACGGTTTGCAGCGGGAGACGTTACAGCGGGGAGGAGCTAGTGCTAGCTAGCACTTGGCCGCCGCCCGGTGCTAATGGGAAACTCGACATACCGGGAGCTGTAGCGAAAACAACGCGGGTGCCAGGCTGGAGTTTAGGCGGCGTGCAAGAAATATAAGACAGAATAATAAAGAGCGATGGCAAGAACCAAGCAGACCGCCCGTAAAATCTACTGGAGGAAGAAGCCCCCCAGGAGACAGCTAGCCACCAGGGCTGCTCGGAGAGGCGCTCCAGCCACCGGCAGAGTGAAGAGGCCTCGCCGTCACAGGCCCGTGGCTCTGAGAGAGATCCGTCGCTGCCAGAAATCCACGGAGCTGCTCATCCGTAAGCTGCCCGTCCAGCGCCTGGTGAGGGAGATCGCTCAGGACTTCAAGACCGTCCTGCGTTTCCTGAGCTTCGCCGTCATGGCTCTGCAGGAGACCAGCGAGGCCCACCTGGTGGTCTCTTCTTCGCTAAGGGGGTCACCATCATGCCCAAAGACTTCCAGCTGGCCCGCCGCATCCGCGGAGAGAGAGCTTAGACTTTCTGCTGCACATTCACCAACCAACCATAATGCTCTGCACTGTGTCTATTATATATACATTTATAGTAATATGGACATATGTTTACTAGATGTTTTTTCTTGCCTTCTGATTATTGCTCTGAGTGTTGCTATCCCTGTGCTGTTGCAATCCTGGTATTTCCCCATTGTGGGACTAATAAAGGCTTATCTTATCTTATCTTAAAATAATAAGCTAATATTACTGTTACTAACTGAGGTGCTGCTGTTTGGGAATCAGGTGCGGGCGCACTTCGTAGACTGCTGAACACATTACAGTCTTTCATTTTATCCCATGCTGGCACATCAAGAGATGTTTCAACTCATGTTTATCATACGCCATGCTGCTAGTGTTTACCATACATTTCCGACATTATCCCACAGTAGCAACAGCGTTATGGCATTGCTTGGTAATGGTAGCTTGTGACATCATGACACATGCCGTTTTTTAAAAAACCAAACACAGAAGTGTTTAAACCCGCAGCATCGAGAAGAGGAATTGGTAACATCAGTGACGTACGATTCCAGGGGCTCAAAGTTTAGAACTGGTTCCCAATTACCATCCCTACCCTCTTACCCAGTGGAGAATAGAAAAACAGTGCAGTTCCTTAAGTTTGAGTTCTTACTGGGTACGCGGTCATTATGTTCAGTGTTTAAGTCTTGTAGATCATGTAACTTTACTTGGCTGCTTTTCTATGCATCTTGTACAGAGCATTTGTCAGGTTGAATTGTCATCAACATAGAGCACTTTCTTAAAGGCTGTAGTTTCACCGCATGCATGAATGTTGTTACAAGATAGTTTTGGCAACCTGTCTACCATTTTAATTTAGGACATAAAATTAACTCCCTATAGAGCAGTGGCCAACCTGTTTCATAAGAGCTGGTTACAGCAGATTTAGACTAGCAGCAAATGTGTGTCATGTCAAAGCAGGGGATGTCAGGCACTGTCAGACAGCCTGACGCGGGGTGTTGTCGTTCAGAGGAAGAGCCCTGGAATGGAGGGAAGCCAAAAGGTCAAAAGGGCCTTAACAGACAATGGACAGCCAACCAGTATAGGGCGGCCGGTGTTAAAAAACAGAAATAGTTCATTTCTGTCACTGGTAGCCAAACAATTTTTCTGGCACTTACATTCTCCCAGGTGTACAGTATCTATCTTTTTAAAAAAAGTTACTTAATAAAAGTGGTTAACCCTATGTGGATTATGGCCTTCATTGTTTTGCATTAATGTGCTGTTATCTTATGCAGTGTGGTTTCCTTTCTCTGCATCTTTCTCTGAGGAAATGCAAAGGAAAAAGCATTTGATGTAGTAGGAGATACATTTTCAGCCTTCTGTTGTAAACCCAGTAGAGTGGCATCATTTGTGGTTTTTAGGAGAAACTGAAACATCTCATGTCATAAACGTGCAGTTTTTGCTGATAAAAGCAGTGGTAGGAATTTAGGAATGGGTATCAGCAACAAGAGGAAAGTGATACTTCTCTTAGATTGTGAGAATGTGGTGGAGTTGATAGTGTACGGCCAGAATATTGTCCATAAGTGACCATATTTAAGATGAGAAGGCACCTACAGCTCTGGAAATGCAGAGTAATTCTTGATTGAACGACACCTGTAATCGTGGGGGTGGGGGGTGGGGGTTGTAAGCAGATTTCCAACTTATCTAACATTGTAGCTCACCAAGACATGTTTCTCAAAACAACACAGTGAAGTGTTTATGAAAACATTTGTGCTGAGATATAAGCCATTTAGTTGCTGAATCTCTTAACTGCTGGTTTAAATGTTTAACGCATTCCTTGCTGACGCTGATGATGGTAGACATAAAAAAAGCTATTTTTTGGTCTCGGCTGCAAAATAACTTTTCAGACTGTATTTTGTGTGTGAATGCCCAAGTTCAAAATTATATTTGGGAAGAGAAAACTGTATGGGGTCTTGCTCATCTGAAAGGGCTATCAGATGCCTGCTATGAAACTAATATGACACTAGTGTTTAATCCAACAAAACTTAACTACAGACCTCTGTGAGTTTAACAAGTCATCAAGTGGTTAATATGGCATATCCTGCTGTCAGAATACAGCTGTGCCCGCCACTGAAAACAGACTTGAACAAACTCCTAGAATTACCATTATATCAGTTTAATGGGTAATCGCACTCAGGTGCGTACCAAAGGAACCATACTGAGACCTGAAAGAGGTGGTCTCGATTCAAATCAACTGGCGAACTCTGGTGCGATCCTGCAGGTGAGAAAGTGACTGCACTAAAACAGTACCAGCGGCAAACTGTAAAGCATTTTATGCCACTATACATGCAGTACCTGATGAATCTTTGAAAATATCTGTGGCTGAGCATGTCACGGTTCTGGAGGATTAATAAAGGTTAACATGTTATTTTCTATCCGTAACTGTGCTTCATTTTCAAACTGTACGATTTGCTGAAAGTGGTATATGCACATATGTCATAAACGATAACCAGGGCGATAAAAAACCCCTGTAGAGTATGCTACGGTTTGTTATTTTTCCCCAGAAATGCATAAATACACAGTCATCCTACTTCCTGTATTTACCTTTCTTGTTCTCGTAGCAAACAAATCTGACCAATAAGAACAGAACGTTCTGACAGAAGTCTCGTGGGATTTAACGTGACTTAGTTTGGTCTGCTTGAATCTTTGCTTGTGTGAAAGGGGACCAAACCAAGGAGAAAATGATACAAAGTAACAAACTTGTCAACTGATTTGGACCAAATTAAATTAATTTAGGTGTGAAAGCGCCCTCAGTTTCTACACTTAAAAAAAGCAAATTCTTGTAAGTGATCTACAGTAGTGTCACAAATGGGTCTTAAGAGAGGCAGAAGCCCTCGGATATCTCTCCATATCCCCAAGTATCATCTACCTGTAGCTGTACAGGTAGATTTCAACTTTCCATTATAATTTTGGCCCAGATTGAGGCTCTAGTCAAATGGACTGGCTCTACTTTTTTGAATGCAAAGTGCCCATGTGGTCATAGCAGGAAGCAGCACATATAAATCCTGATAGGGACACTGATAAGGCCTGTGCTACCTTTCCAGAGAGAGAAAATATAAACCCTCAATTGTCTCTGTTCTCAGCTGGTGCTAATGATACTTTATTTATACAGAGTTGACCTGTGACCTTTGTTTGAAGCTAACTAGGTCATTTCCAGCTATGCAGAGAAGCATCCTGGCATTTGAACCAGTATGACCGCTCTTGTTTTTGTTTTAGCTTTTGTAGATATGGATTTTATGCCAAGTTTGTGCACTCTGAAACATTAAAGAGAAGCATAACATCCAACTTTTTTTGTTTTTAGTTCTAAAGAGTGCTGCACAGATGCATAACGAGCATCTGTGCAATACCTAACCTCCACCTTAAGACATCAGCTCTTAACACCCTGTCTGAAGTCTGTAGTTATGTACAGTGCTGCGACTAATAACAGGGTCTACCTGGAAGCAATTTGACGTTGGACTCTGAACGCTACTGTGAAATTTGTCTGCTCTCCTTGAGTCAGAGACACCTTTCAGTAACAATTTATGTGTGGTAAAGCATAGTCAGTATGGCGTTGTGACACATTAGTCACGTTCCACACTCATCTCAGAGACTACACCCTGCCTTACTATATAATTTCATCCAGCTGTCTTTTGATTATGCAAGCAATGTCCCAACAAACGTAATCAAAAATGGGGTCTCAGTGCTGCTTACTGTGTCTGGTATCAGCGTCTGGTTGGTCTTAACTTCTGTCTGGTTTGACTGCCTATAGTAATGTCTTATTTTCTTTGCAAAAAAGAAGCTGGAAGTTGACATGATCTCACCAGTGCATCCACTACACACTGTATAGTAAATGTGCTTCATACAACCAGGGTTTCCTTTGGTAACATTTCCATGTGGTGGGCTGCCACCCTTGGAATTATGCTGCCACACCAAGGATATATTAATTTAAGAAAAAAAATATGAAAAAAAACCACTGCACAAGCGCACACACGAACAACGCATGTGACTGTTCCAGTCTGCAGGTAGAGTGTCTCTCTAGTGTCGCTGTACAAGAGAAGCATGAGCTTAATAAAGTAAATGGTAAATGGCATTCACTTATATAGCGCTTTTATTCTCATCTCTTGATGACTAAAGCGCTTTACAGATCCTGCTATCCACCCATTCACACACACATTCACACACTGATGGTGGCATGCTGCCTAACATGGCGCTTGCCCAGGGACACAACGGCTTCAAATGTGGAAAAAATGAGAAGTATGTAAGCAGTGGAGGCATTTATCGTGGTTTTAACCCGCTGGTAACGGGAACAATAAGGAGTCACTTAGCAAACAGGTGTGGTTAGGCTTCATATGCAGGAAAAGGCAAGAGTGAGTGCATCGCTGAGGATTGACTTCACTAGCCACAGTATTAACTAATTTATGTTCATTATTATGGACCTGGCAAGTTAAGATGACCAAAATTCATGAAGTCAATAAACAGCCTTCAGACAAACTAAGCGTGCCAACATTTGGATTTCAAAATAAGGGAGGTTTTTCCTGTGGTCTGGTTGGTGAAGAGAGTTCTAAAAAGCTATAAATGCATCGAAATATTGTAACAGAAGTAATGGAATCTTTGGTAATTTAAGTAAATTTATTTCTTTAAATATAATTTTATTAATTTCTTTTAAATTAGAGTTAAGTTATTGTTCTGTTCTGGCTCTGCAAAATTATGATCAGAAGTTTAAATTGTATGAGGGGGAAAAAGTAAAAATTTTACCACATTCTTTTTCAAATTTATTTAAAAAAAGGTAATTTTATAAAAAAAAAAATAAAAAAAAATTAGCCATAAAATAATCCACAAATTTATAAGAAAAGTCATTATTTTACAAGAGGAAATTACAAATTTGAGGAAAATGGTTCCAAATTTAGAGAAATTTACAGAGAAAAGAAGAAAACTAAGAAAATTGTTATAAATTTTGGAGGAAACCCTCAAACCTTCAAGACTGAAGTTATTACTCAAGTTTTTAAGTAGATGCTCTTTGTACCCTTAATTCAACTAGAAATTTTTGGTTGTCTGCTTTTAATTATTAATTTCATAGCACTGCTTTTACACAAGTAGAATTTCTGGCTACTGTACCCACCTTTGATCATATAATTTAAGTATGGATGAGTAAATTACGGTTGTGAATGTTTTTTTCCCTTCTCTTTTCTACTCTCTCAATGGAAAAAAGAAACACTAGAATTAAAAATACAAAAAATGCACATACAGACGTGGACAAAATTGTTGGTACCCCTCTGTTAATGAAAGAAAAACCCACAATGGTCACAGAAATAACTTGAATCTGACAAAAGTGGTAATAAATAAAAATTCTATGAAAATTAACCCATGAAAATCAGACAGTGCTTTTGAATTGTGGTTCAACAGAATTATTTTAAAAAACAAACTCATGAAACAGGCCTAGACAAAAATGATGGTACCTGTAGAAAAGATTGAAAATAATGTGACCATAGGGACATGATCAACCAAGATGTGTCCTCTAATTAACATCACAGGTGTCTACAAACTTGTAATCAGTCAGTCGGCCTATTTAAAGGGTGACAAGTAGTCACTGTGGGCAGCGCGGTGGCGGAGTGGTTAGCACTGCGGCAGCACAGCAACTCACCCTTGGTTGGGGGATCCTGAGTTTGATCCCAGCCCCCGACCAAAAGTGATCTGTGTGGAGTTTGCATGTTCTATGTAATTCAATTCAATTCAACTTTATTTATATAGCGCCATTTCACAACAACAGTCATCTCATAGCACTATCAACTGTAGAGGGGACCCCCACAGTTGCAGAAAGACCCCAGCAATCAGGCGATCCCCTGTGAGCAAGCACTTGGCGACGGTGGAGAGGAAAAACTCCCTTTTAACAGGAAGAAACCTCCAGCAGAACCAGGCTCAGGGAGGGGCAGTCATCTGCTGCGACTGGCTGGGGGGTGAGGGGATAGAGAAGAAGAAAAGAACAGACATGTAGAGAGCAAACAGCACGATGGGGACTCAATCTATGGGAGAGAACAAACAAATGTTGGCATTAAACTGGGGATTCTAAATTGTCCTTAGGTATGGCTGTGAGAGTGAATGGCTGTCTGTGTTGGCCCTGCGATGGACTGGCAATCTGTCCAGGGTGTACCCTGCCTCTCGCCCAAAGATGCTGGGATAGGCTCCAGCCCCCCCCCCCCCCCCCCGCGCGACCCAAAAAGGATTAAGCGGAAGAAGATGAATGAATGAAGTAGTCACTGTGCTGTTTGGTGACATGGTGTGCATCACGCTAAACGTGGACCAGAGGAAGCAAAGGAGAGAGTTGTCTCAGGAGATTAGAAAGAAAATTATAGACAAGCATGTTAAAGGTAAAGGCTATAAGACCATCTCCAAGCAGCTTGATGTTCCTGTGACTACAGTTGCACGTATTATTCAGAAATTTAAGATCCACGGGACTGTAGCCAACCTCCCTGGACGTGGCCGCAGGAGAAGACGGATAATACGAATGGTAACAAAAGACCCCAGAACAACCTCTAAACACATTCATGGTGAACTCCAAGGTCAAGGTACTTCAGTGTCAGATTGCACCATCCGTCGCTGTTTGAGCCAAAGTGGACTTCATGGGAGACGACCAAGGAGGACACCACTGTTGAAAACAAATCATAAAAAAGCCAGACTGGAATTTGCCAAACTGCATGTTGACAAGCCACAAAGCTTCTGGGAGAATGTCCTATGGACAGACGAGACAAAACTGGAACTTTTTAGCAAGGCACATCAGCTCTATGTTCACAGACGCAAAAATGAAGCATACCAAGAAAAGAACACTGTCCCTACTGTGAAACATGGAGGAGGTTCTGTTATGTTCTGGGGCTGCTTTGCTGCATCTGCACAGGGTGTCTTGAATCTGTGCAGGCTACAATGAAATCTCAAGACTATCAAGGTATTCTAGAGAGAAATGTGCTGCCCAGTGTCAGACAGCCTGGTCTCAGTCGCAGGTCATGGGTCTTGCAACAGGATAATGACCCAAAACACACAGTTAAAAACACCCAAGAATGGCTAAGAGCGAAACATTGGACTATTCTAAAGTGGCCTTCTGTGAGCCCTGATCTAAATCCTATTGAACATCTGTGGAAGGAGCTGAAACATGCCGTCTGGAGAAGGCACCCTTCAAACCTTAGACAACTGGAGCAGTTTACAACCACAAATCATGTCCTAAAGTAAAACTGTTGACATCTTTTTCATATAATAAAGTATTCTCAGAGCTTCATTTTTCACGGAGACGCATCTCTGCACACTGGAAGGGTGGTGGATGGTGTTGTTTGGAACAGACTCTCACTTCAGCTATATTTAGCTGACTCTGGACTCTTTTAAAAAACTGGCAAAAACTTTTTTGTTTAAGGAGGCTTTCTGTTGAGTTTCCACTGCTTTTTAATGGTGAGTCTCCATCCATCCATCTTCTTCCGCTTAATCCTTTTCGGGTCGCGGGGGGGCTGGAGCCTATCCCAGCATCTTTGGGCGAGAGGCAGGGTACACCCTGGACAGATCGCCAGTCCATCACAGAGAGACAACCATTCACTCAGTCATACCTAAGGACAATTTAGAATCCCCAGTTGATGCCAATTAACCCAACTTGCATGTTTTTGGCATGTGGGAGGAAACCGGAGAAATCCCTGAGTAAACCCACGCAGACACGGGAAGAACATGCAAACTCCACACAGATCAGTGCACTGCCTCCATGAATGCTTTAACTGTACAGACTGGGAGATGTTCACACTGTCCTGCGGGGATGATTTGGACTCTTTGGTGGATGTCACATGCTCATACATGGCTTTCTGTAAAAATACGATCGTTCCACGTAAACGTGTCAAAATATATCCCAACAAGCCATGGGTTACAAAATCAGTTAAATCCTGCTTACAGAGGAAAGCACTTGCCTTTAAACAGGGGTCTGTTTCTGAGCTACAGGTTGCCACAAAAGAGCTGAAGTCCGAAATTTAAGAGCAAAACAGAATTATAAATCAGAATTGGAAAGCAAGATGGCAACAAAGAAACTTGGTTCAGCCTGGGCCAGTATGAAAACTATTGCAGGCCTTCAGAGCACAGAGCGCAGTAATCGTGTGTTTTTAGATGGTTTTAATTCAGACACAGAGCTGGCTAATGCTCTTAATTGTTTTTATGGTCGTTTTGACTCCTTTGATTTTAGCACTGAAACCCAAGATTTGAAACAGAAACTCAAAGACAATCAGCACTTTAATATTGAGGTACAGGATATTAAAAGGGAGTTCTGCGCTGTAAAAGTGAACAAAAGTCAGGGCCCTGATAATATATGTGGGCGCTTGGTAAAGTCCTGTGCACATGAACTGAGTCCTGTATTTCATTACATTTTCAATAAGTCCTTACAGACACAACGTGTGCCTAAGATCTGAAAAGAAGCCGTGGTTGTTCCCATTCCAAAATCCAGCTGTCCTAAAATGGTAAACGACTTTAGACCCGTTGCTTTGACTTCAATTTTAATGAAAATTTTTGAAAAACTGGTCAGATGTGAGGTCCTAAAGCAGACTGAACATGCATTGGATCCTCTGCAGTTTGCCTATAGGCCTCACAGAGGAGTGGAGGACGCCACTGTCACTCTGTTTAACATGCTTTTTAAACATCTGGCTTTTAATGGGAGACACGCCAGGCTTTTATTTGTGGACTTTTCCTCCGCCTTTAATACAATCCAACCTCATATTTTAGTTGAAAGGCTCCTGCAACAATTTGATTTGAGCAAAAAACTGGTGAGTTGGATTCTGGATTTCTTAACCAACAGGACGCAGAGAGTAAGGGTCAATGGTACATTGTCTGGCGTAAAGTGCTCTTCTGCTGGCTCTCCTCAGGGGTGTGTGTTGTCACCAGTACTCTTCATCCTGTACACAAACATGTGTCGGAGCAGACATGACAACAGACACATTATAAAGTACGCTGATGATTCAGTTATTGTCAGTCTCCTCCAAGATGGTGAGAGTGGCCACGGCCCAGTAGTTGATGATTTTGTTCACTGGTGTGAGGATGCCTACCTGCAGCTGAATACGACAAAAACTAAAGATATGATTATTGACTTTAGGAGGAAAACTCCCAGGCACAAAGTCACCGTACTAAAAGGCCAGACCACCGAATGTGTACAATCCTACAAATATCTTGGGACGATTATTGATAGTAATTTAAACTTTGAAGAGAACTGTGAAAGGGCGTGCAAAAAGGGTCAGCAACATTTGCATTGCTTGAGGAAACTTGCACGCTTCCAAATTGACCGAACCATAATGACATTGTTTTATCGGGCTTTTATTGAATCTATTTTATCCTTTTCTTTAGTGTCATGGTTTGGTCAGATAAAACTGAAACAGAGGAAATCCTTGGATCAGGTAGTTAGATGGTCCAGTCGTTTGCTTGGTGAGTCACAGCTGAGCCTGACATCCCTGTACACCAGACAAGTACAGAGGATGGCTACCTCCATTTTAAATGATAACTCCCACCCTTTGCACTGCAGCTTTCAGCTTCTTCCCTCAAGACGGAGGTTTGCTGTCCCAAAAAGTAAAGCCCAGCGCTACAAAAACAGCTTTGTTCCTGCTGCTGTCAAAGAGTTGAACAAGTTGTAACAATATATTACACATAATTTAGGTACCTATTTATTAACTCCATTTTATATTTACTTATTTTTGTAGGATTTTATTTGGGTTCTAAATATTTTATTGGGTTTTAGACCTTTGAGTTTTTAACCCTTTGACTAGTTTTTAACTTTTTTAATATGACCCTTCTCTCTTACCTCTGGTTTTTCTCTCATCTCTTTGTCTTATACCCTGATTGATGGAGCCTTGAGTATTTTTATCATGTCTATAGTCAGCTTCATGTGTGCCTGTGTTTGTGTTTATGTTGAATGTAATTGTGGCTTGTAAATATGGATGTCACCAGACTGCAAAACAAATCTACCTACGGGTACAAATAAAGTAACCTGAACCTGATCACTGTTGGTCGAGGGCTGGGATCGAACCCAGGATCCCCCGGCCAAGGGTGAGTTGCTGTGCTGCCGCAGTGCTAACCACTCTGCCACATTTTTAAATTATTTTAATCTTGTGTTTTAACTTGTTTTCATATTTTTTTGAAATTATTTTTCTCTCAAATTCCTTTTATTCTATTTTATTGTACAGTGCTTTGTGATTATATGTCTCTGAAAAGCGCTTCATAAATAAACTACTTTTTCTCCGAGCCCCGATCACAAGCTCCATGCCAGTGTGTTTTTAGCATAGATGTTGCTAACGCTGCTCCGAGACGTGTGCTGGCCCGTGTGGGTTTTTTTTTTTGTTTTTTATGCAGTGCTTCTTGTGTGTTGTGTATCAAGGTCTTTCCTTGGACCATCCATCAAATGGATTGATGGATGCATCAATCCATTTTCTACCACTTTTCTGGAGGTCCGGGTTGTGGAGGCAGCAGCTCAAGCAGAGAAGCCCAAACTTCCCTCTCCCTGGCCACCTGCTCCAGCTCTTCAGAGAGGATACCAAGGAGATGTAATCTCTTCAGTGTGTCCTGGGTCTGCCCCAGGGTCTCCTCCCAGTGAGACGTGCCTGAAACTCCTCAAGTGGGAGGCATCCAGGAGGCAGGATCCTGGTCAGATGCCCAAACCACCTCAACTGTCTCCTTTCGATATGGAGGAGCAGCGGTTCTACTCTGAGTCTCTCCCGGGTGACTGAGCTCCTCACCTTGTCTCTAAGGGTGAGTCCAGCAATCCTATGGAGAAAGCTCATTTTTCTGCAGTCGCATTCTTTCGGTCATTACCCAAAGCTTATGACCATAGGTGAGGGTAGGAATGTAGATTGACCGGTAAATCGACAGCTTTGCTTTAGAGCTCAGCTCCCTCTTCAACACAACAGACTGGTACAACATCCGCATCACTGCAGAGGCTGCTCCGATCAGTCTGTCAATCTCTCGCTCTATTCTCCCCTCACTCGTGAATGAGACCCCAAGATACTTAAAACTCCTGCACTTGGGGCAGGAGTTTGTCTCCAACCCGGAGAAGACAATCCACCTTTTTCCGGCTGAGGACCTAGGACTTGGAGGTGCCAGGGTACTCTCCAGTACCCTGGCATAGACCTTCCCAGGGAAGCTGAGAAGTGTGATACCCCTAAAGTTGGAACACACCCTCCGGTCCCCCTTTTTAAAAGGAGGAACCACCACCCTGGTTTGCCATGCCAAAGGCACTTAACTTCCATGTTTGTTATAAAATCCAAAAAAGGCCTGACATTTGAGCTAACTGCTTCCTAACTTTCAAAGCTGGCTGCAAATCTTGCGAGACAAGATATGACTTCCACCGGCAATGTGCACTTTTGCGCCATTTGGCTGCAAATCTCACGAGACAAGCTATGACTTCACTTGACTGGGTGCTTGCTTTGCGCCATCAAGTGGACTGAAAAGGAAATTGGTTGAATACCCAAGAGAGTATGAAATGTTTACATGAATATAGATAATTAATAAAGGATCGATCCATGCATTGAGGGATCATTGCATCGTCGTTAGTGTCAAGTATCGCGATCCATCACTTAATCAATCTTTTGTCCCAGCTCTACCTATTGCGATACCACAATTCCTACCACATACTAACCCCCCCCCCCCCCCATTTCAGTGTCAAATTTTGCCCCCAAAGTACAGTTGTCAATATCTTTCATGTAAGTTCTATTGCTCTTCGGCTCACAGCAGCCACTTTTTCTTCTGTGGCTGCAGGCTGTCAGTCCTCCATGGGGATGGTGTGGTGTTGTGGTCCTTTCTGCTGCTCATATTCTCACATCACCTTTGCGCACGCAGGGACTGTGTTGTTTATTTGGCGTGCTCCGAGTTTGGCGGTGGCTTTGTTGTGTGGGAGGTGTCCAGAGTTGTTTCTACACCGGGGTTGGCGCTGCTCGTGCTGCACTCCAAGAGGAGTGTGCTGGACCACGTAGTCCCCCATCCCCTGTGCGGTGCGTCTTGCAGGTTAAGTGTGCCATCTCAAGGTCTTTTGTTCTCTCTATCCATCCATCCATCTTCTACCGCTTTTCCGGAGGTCCGGGTCGTGGAGGCAGCGGTTCAAGCAGAGAAGCCTAGACTTCCCTCTCCCCAGCCACCTGCTCCAGCTCTTCAGACTGCTCCAGCTCTTCAGAGAGAATACCAAGGCGTTCCCAGACCAGCTGGGAGACATAGTCTCTCCAGCGAGTCCTGGGTCTGCCCCGGGGTCTCCTCCCAGTGGGACGTGCCCGAAACACCTCAAGTGGGAGGCGTCCAGGAGGCATCCTAATCAGATGCCCATACCACCTCAACTGACTCCTTTCAATGTGGAGGAGCAGCGGTTCTACTCTGAGCCTCTCCCAGATGACTGAGCTCCTCACCCTATCTCTGAGGGTAAGTCCAGCAATCCTACGGAGAAAGCTCTTTTCAGCCGCTTGTATCCGCGATCTCGTGTCTTTGTTATAAAATCAGAAAAGGCCCGATATTTGAGCAAAATTTTCAGGATATCAACTACTTTCCTAAATTGTACACCTGGCTGGAAATCTCACAAAACAAGCTATGACTTCACCTGACAATGCATGTGTGTGCTTGGGGTCGTTGTACTGCTGAAAGCTGAACCCTCGCCCCAGTCTGGGGTCGAGCACGCTGGAGCAGCTTTTCATCCAGGATGTCTCTGTACATTGCCGCATTCATCTTTCCCTCTATCCTGACTAGTCTCCCAGTTCCTGCCGCTGAAAAACATGCCCACAGCATGATGCTACCACCACCATGCTTCACTGTAGGGTTGGTATTAACCTGGTGATGAGTGGTGCCTGGTTTCCTCCAAACATGACGCCTGGCATTCACGCTATAGAGTTCAATCTTTGTCTCATCAGACCAGGAGAATTTTGTTTCTCATGGTCTGAGAGTCCTTCAGGTGCCTTTTTGGTAAACTCCAGGGTGGGCTGCCATGTGCCTTTACTAAGGGAGTGGCTTCCGTCTGGCCACTCCTTACCATGCCTGATTGGTGGATTGTTGCAGAGATGGTTGTCCCTACTGGAAGGTTCTCCTGTCTCCACATTGGAATGCTAGAGCTTTGACAGAGTGACCATCGGGTTCTTGTCACCTCCCCTGACTAAGGCCCTTCTCCCCCGAGCGCTCAGTTTAGACAGCCGGCCAGCTCGCGGAAGAGTCCTGGTGGTTCCGAACTTCTTCGATTTATGGATGATGGAGGCCTCTGTGTTCATTGGGACCTTCAAAGCAGCAGAGAGTTTTCTGTACCCTTCTCCAGATTTGTGCCTCGAGACAGTCCTGTCTCGGAGGTCTACAGACAATTCGTTTGACTTCATGCTTGGTTTGTGCTCTGATATGCACTGTCAACTGTGGGACCTTATACAGACAGGTGTGTGGCCTTTCCAGATCATGTCCAATCAACTGAATTTACCACAGGTGGACTCCAATTAAGCTGTAGAAACATCTCAACGATGATCATGGAACAGGATGCACCTGAGTTCAATTTTGAGCTTCATGGCAAAGGCTGTGAATACTTATGTACATGTGATTTTAGTTTTTGTTTCAATTAAATTTACAAAAATCTTTAAAAAAAAAAAAAAAAAAAAACTGCTTTCACATTGTCATTATGGGGTATTGTGTGTAGAATTTGAGGAAAAAATTAATTTAATCCATTCTGGAGTAAGGCTGTAACATAACGTGGAAAAAAATGAAGCGCTGTGAATACTTTCCGGGTGCACTGTAACTATGCAATTACTTTTTTCACATTATACATTTTTGTCCTTCGCTGGTTGAAGCCCAAAGGGGTCGAAGAGCCCTTTGGCTTATAAACTAGATCTCAGCAACAAAGAAAGCTAGAGTCACCAAACCTGGTACACAGGTTCACCTTGGGATCCTGACCTCTGACTATGTGTTTGGAGTCAACAGGCCCAAAGTCAAGGTTCCTTGACCTTGTGCCTTATTACTAATTCCTTATGCCTTATTACTGTACAATGAGTAAAGTTATTGTCACCAAACTTGGTACACAGGTTCACCCTGTGTCCCTGAAGTGTGACTGGTTTTGGGATCGCAAGGTCAAAGGTCAACATTAAAGTGCCTTATTAAGTATATCTCAACAACAAAGACAACTGTCTGTCCGTCAGGCCGTCTGTTCCACTTTTGTGAAATCAACTCCTCCTACAGTTTTGATCCGATTGTTTTGAAACTTGGTACCATGGTTTTGATACACCCGAGGATGTGCATATTGCAGTTTTGGTTCTGATGGGATGATTTTTGCAGAATTGTAGCCCTGACCTGTGACCTCCTGTTTCACTCTCACTTCATAAACATAACTGTCTTGTGAAATCAACTCCTCTTACAGTTTTGTTCCAATTGTTTTGAAACTTGGTACCATGGTTTGAGATTTTCAGCTGTGCGCATATTGCAGTTTTCACTCTCATTCGATGACCTTGAGGTCAGAGGTCAGATTTTTCCATAAATCTTCTAAACACAATAACTTCCTGAAAAAAATGGTGCAAGCTTTCAAATCGATACAGTGGTTGTATCTAATACACATGTTGGACGACTTACACCCTCACCTAACTGTGGGTTTGGGGTCAAGGGGTCAAAGGTTCAAAGTTAACATTGCAGTTTGCACTATGGTAAATGCTACATTTACTGTTACTGATAAATCCAGTAAAGGCTAGGGCCACCAAACCTGGTATACAGGTACACCTTGGAATCCTGACCTCTGACTGTGGGTTTGGGGTCAAAGGTCAAGGTTAGCATATCATTTGCACTATTACTATAAAACGTGTAAAGCTAGGGCCACCAAACCTGGTATACAGGTTCACCTTGGGCTCCTGACCTCAGACCAGGGGTTTGGGGTCAAAAGGTCAAGGTTAACATTCCCTATTCCTTATTACTGTACAACGAATAACGTTGGAGTCACCAAACTTGGTACACAGTTCACTCTGTGACCCTGAAGTGGTAAACTATGGTTTTGGGGATCGCAAGGTCAAAGGTCTACATCCAAATGTCTTATAAACTAGATCTCAACAACAAAGACAACTAGTGTCACCGAATCTGGTACACATTTCACTCTGAGGACCATAACCTCTGCTACAGGTTTGGGGTCAAAAGGTCAAGGTTAGCATTCCCTATGATTTCTTACTATAGAATGTGTAAAGCTCTCTAGGGTCACCGTACTTGCTACATGAGTTCACTTTGGAATCCTGACCTACAACTGTTGGTTGTGTACTTTGTTGTATATTTGTGGATGATGGGCTTATCATCATGTGGTTCTGCCACAGTAATTATCTTGAAAAGTTCGAAAACTGCTCGTCCGTCAATAAGTATTGGGCTCTTCAAAGAAACGGAGGCCATGGTTATTGCACTCGTCCTCAGAGTGCGTTGTTATTTTTTATTGACATTACTTTGTAGAAATCTGATTTCAGTTTGACGTTAAAGAGGAGGGAGTATTTTGTAGGGTTTTTTTTTTTTTTTTTTTTTTTTTTTTTTTGTCATAACATTGGCCAGGATTGCATTTAGAATGGTAATAAAAAGGAAAGCATCCATGTGGTGAGATTACTTGTACAGTCAGTGTACCTCATAAGTATAAACTCAAGATCATTATGAAACTCCAGAGATGTCTGTCACTGATGCTGTCATATTACCAACAAGCATTATTTTATTTAAAGGGAAAACCACCAGCTCAGTGAGCAGTGGTTAGCACTGTGGCAAGCACAGTAAGAAGGTCACGGGATCGATTCACCCCTGACCATCGTGGGTTTGATCCCATTCCCTGACCATCTATGACCCTTCTGTGTGGCTTCTACATGTCTCCTCCCCGTGGGTTTTACCCTGGGGTACTCTGGTTTCCTCCGACAGGCCAAAAACAGCAAGTTAGGTTTAACTGGAATCATCATCCACGTGAAATGCCCTGAATTTCCCTCTGGGATTAATAAAGTATACAAAAATGCAAAAAAAATACAAAATAAGCAAATTATATCGCTACCGAAAGCTGAGAACATAATAAATATAAAAACCCACCTGGACTCAAAAAACTTACATGCGAATGCTGTCCTTGGACTTCAGCATTCAACATAATCACCCCCCAGCACCTGATACAAAAACTCAGACACTTGGAACTCAAAACCTCTCTCTGTAACTGGGTGCTAGACTTTCTCACAGAGAAGCCAGAGAAATATGCGGGTTGGCAGCAACACCTCCAGACCATCACACTGAGCACAGGGGCCCCACAAGGGTGAATGCTCATCCCACTGCTCTTAACCCCTGGACCCAGGACTGCGTACCCACCTACAACACCAACCACATCATCAAGATTGCGGACAACACGACAGTGGTAGGCCTCATCACCAACAACGAGGAGGCCAACTACAGAGATGAGGTGAGCCAACTGTCCAGTGGTGCAAAGACCGTACCTCTTCCTGAGCGTGGGAAAAACCAAGAGATTGTGGTTTGACTTCAGGAGAGGTCACACACAGCACCCCCCTCTGTCATCGATGGTGCAGCTGTGGAGAGGATGAGCAGCACCAAGTTCCTGGGGATGCACATCTCTGAGGGACCTCTCCTGGTCCAACAACACCACATCACTGGCCAAGAAGGCCCAAACTCGCCTTCCATTCCTCCGCAAACTGAGAAGAGCACGAATCCCACCCCCCATCATGTGCTCTTTCTACTGGGGCACCATTGAGAGCACCCTCACCAGCTGCATCATGGTGTGGTATGGAAGCTGCACACCGCCGCCTGCTGGAAGACACTGCAACGCACAGGGGAAAGCTGCAGCAAGATCAATCGTGCCCCCTCTGCCTCCCCTCTCAGACATCTACCTCACCTGCAGAGCCATCAGCATCACAGGTGACACCTCCCACCCCTCACACTCCCTCTTCAGAGCCCCCTGCCCTCGAAGAAAAGATACCGAAGCCCTCCGGGGCCTGCTCCACAAGACTGCTTAATGGCTTCGTTCATCAGGCCATCAGGACCCTGAACTCTGTGCACCTCCCGTAACACAATCACAATCACCGTAACACACCCACCTGCACAAGAACTACCTCAGCTGTTGGCACAGAAAGACTGGCACACCAACAGTAATACTTTTGCTGCTGTATGTCTCTCCACATTCACCGCAACCATTTGCACAAATGCCATATCTGCTGCTGTCTGTCACTGCAATACTGATCACGTGCAGTCCTATCTGTTACTATCTGCACCTACACTACCGCATTGAACTGCAACTACGGGTATTCAGTGCTAGTTGTCGCTATAATAGGATTGCCTGGGTTTTATCGTCGTTTATCGTTTATCTCTATTTGCACTATGGGAGGTCTGGGTCTTTTTTGTCGCCATTTGCACTACGGCCTGCATTGCTGTACATAGACTGCTGCTGTTGTTGTTTTCTTTTTTCCAGCCTTATTCCTTTTCCTTTCATATTATGCACACCAATGAAGAGCGAGAGAAATGCCATTTCAATTCTCCTGTACGTCCTGCACACATAGTAGTATTGACAATAAAATCTTTGAATCTTGAAATATGAGTATAGTACTTTTGTAGCATTAATTTTCATCTAGAAAGAAGAAATATTTTTTCCATTCATTCTGTGTATCCACGTCAATGCTGTTTCGTATTTGTTGACTGATTTGGGTGATGTTACAAACGTTGAACAAACTAAAAGCTCAATGTCAACCCCGCACTCTTATGCATCTAAACTGTAGAAATAAAGGATTTTGATCGCTTGGTCACTCGGTAGCGAGATCACTATTCTCACTGCAAGCATGCACTTGCAAGGAGAAGGTGAAGCTATGAAGCAAAAATGATGATCAACACTTGTTTAAAAATCAACGCGATCATCAAAGCACATATATTTGAAGAATAAGGTCTACCCTTGCTAAAAACATAATTTAATATTAAAAAAATAAATAATAAATTATAAAAAAAAAAAACGCTCTAGTTTCTCTAAAATCTGAATAATTTTGGCTGAGTTGCCAATCATTCAGGGACAACTTTTACACATTCTTTTTTTTAATTTGGAGAAAAGACAATTGCAAAGTGGATTTCTGATTTTCTATAATATAAAAGTAAGACAAGAAACATCAGTAAATACATTTACATGTACCCGGGTTCAGTGTTGTTCAGGTAAGCTGCGGCTCGTCTTTATTTCTCCTTGGTTCATCATCATGGAGGTTCAGCCTGTAGGAGGCGCACCAACCCGGGTTGCTCCGCTCTGATCCAGCGGCTCACACGGGACTGAACGGCCATCACGAGGCTCACATCATCGGGGCTTGGAGGCGAAGGAGGGATCGCCGTGGACTCGGACATCGGTTTGGTGGAAGTTTAAAAGCTGCTTCAGCCACTGACGGGATGATGAGGGAGGAGCAGCTGGGCAGGAGGACTGAGCTAATGGCTAACAGGGAGCAGCTGGACAGTGGGGAAAAAAAACGTCCGGGACAGATTAGAGGAGCTCACCATCCCGCTGTCTTGGACCCGGCTCATGCAGGTAAGCTGCAGGGACTGCAGCTGCAGCATTAGCACTAGCTTGGTTTTTGTTGTCTGCTTCAGGGTCAAAATCTCCCAAATCTCCATCATCTTCATTGTCTGCTAAATCACTCTCTTCACCTTCGTCTTCCTCTTCGTTGGTATCCACTTGGAAATTCAAATCGAGAATGCTTTCTTCCATTTTCCTCAAATGAATGCGATCTCATCATTTTCAGATTGTAACAAGACCTAGTAATTAATTAATTGTTCAGCTCCTGACGTCACGCATTTCAGGCAGACATTCCCAGCAAATTTTGGTCATCTGAAACCGTCACTTTCGCTGACTTTTTTCTCTCTCCGGATCACAACTTATTCCAAAGAATGGTAATATTCTAGGAAATTATCATTTTCTGCGTAAACATACCAAATTCGGTCTAATTAAAAAATCAATAAATTTCAACTTTAAAAACCAAAGTTTAATGTAATTGTGATTTACATTTTTCATTAAACATAATCATATTTTAAAAACTGTTTCCTAATGGAATTGCACTTGTAACTTGTCTACTTTACATGAATCTGATGTGGAGTTTGGTATCAAGATGAAATGTGAGCAAGTCTGCAGATGTCATGAGAGCTGAGGTGATTAGTATAGTGTGATTAACAACAATAAAATGTGACACCCCCCCCCCCCCCAATAACACTGTAGCAACCAGTTTCACTGTCAGGTAGCAGTACTTCTACTATTTTTTCTTTCCATAGTCTCATGCCAAAACAAGTTTTCATCCCACTCAGATTTTTTTTTCCAGCATGCCACCATTTCTTTCTTGTTTCCTCAGCACCAAGGCCTAATCCACAAGAATGCATTTGGATTTGGAGCGTGGGGGTTTGAGCAGTATAATGCTGAATGAGAATGATATTTAGTCACTCTTATCCGCCCTCACTGTGTTTCTGCTCAGCTTTTAATGCTGATTATTGCTCCCTGGTATTTGTCTGGGATTTTTTCCTTTCCTCACATTTCAAAGTTGTTTTATAATGTCTGTGGATTTTGTATTGCCATTGAGATGACTTCTAAATCAGTGTGTTTAAAAAAAAAAAATTGTTGGCATGTTTTTTTTTTTTTGCATGTCCTTTAAACAAAAACCTATGACGATTCAGCTGCTGCGCAATTAATAAGGTTATCACTGAAAACCATAACAGCTTTTCTTTGTCATTCTTTTTTTTTTCAGGAATTGGGAAAGTGAAGAGCAGAAAGGGAGGAATGAGAGACACTGCCTCCAATGCTGAGGCAGACATGTTTGCAGATAATGGGGAGAGGCTGTATGACCTCAACTTGCCCGCCCTGGTGAAGTTCAGCTACAGTGCTGAGCGTGAGGATGAGCTGTCTCTAGTGAAGGGCACGCGGGTGGTAGTGATGGAGAAGTGCAGCGACGGCTGGTGGCGCGGCAGCTACAACGGACGGTCCGGTTGGTTTCCCTCCAACTACGTCACAGAGGATGTGGATGGGACGGCAGGGGGAGGAGGCATGAGTGGGCTCGACCCGGCCGGCTCTCTGACGGAGAAACTGGCCGCCGTGGTGAACAGCACCACAAACGGCAACAGAGTACTACACACGGTCCAAGCACTCTACCCTTTCAGCTCAACCAACGATGAGGAACTGAACTTTGAGAAGGGCGAGGTGATGGAGGTGATAGAGAAGCCCGAGAATGACCCGGAGTGGTGGAAATGTCGCAAAGCAGACGGACAGCTGGGCCTGGTGCCCAAGAACTACGTCAATGTGCTGGATTCCAGCTCCCATAAACCTCCAGTGGGGCTTGCTGGGCCACCTACACCTGACTGCGACTACATCTCGCCTTCAGGCAGTGGGCGCTTTGCGGGAAAGGAGTGGTACTACGGAAAGGTGACCCGTCACCAGGCAGAGGTGGCCCTCAATCAGAGAGGGATGGAGGGAGACTTCCTCATCCGAGACAGCGAGTCGTCGGTTAGTCAGATGATCGTTGATTCATTTGTCAGTCATTGCTTTGATTTGCTGTCACTAACCCTCTCTGTTTTTTTTTTTTTGTTTTTTTTTTTATTTCAAGCCAAATGACTTCTCGATCTCCCTGAAGGCGCAAAGCAAGAACAAGCATTTCAAAGTGCAGCTGAAGGAAAACCTTTACTGCATCGGACAGCGCAAGTTCAACTCTATGGAGGAGCTTGTTGAACACTACAAAAAGGCCCCCATCTTCACCAGTGAGCAGGGAGACAAACTGTACCTGATCAAGGCCCTGGCCGCCTCCTGATCCACCCCCCCTCACACACCCACACAGTGACACACACCCACACAGTGACACCCCCCCCGCCCCCCCACACACACACACATCTACACATCGTTAATGGCATCAACATATTATATGAACTCTAGTACACACTAACATTTCAACTCCAAGCCTGAAAGACTGAACACATCATCAGGACTTTAATGTTGGATTTGTGAGCATTCCAAGAGGGAGGTATGGAAAATGCCTGGGAGAGACATTGATGGAGGTGGTGGGGGTGGGGCGGGACAAAAAACTGAGAACTCCTGAGAGTTGGCTACAGACCCCTTGGTCACCTCTTTTTAAATTATCCAGATGTGTTAGGTCATAGCAGTGTCATGGTATCGCAACCTTGATATCTATTAGAGGTGCATTTAATTTTCTTTTTGTTGATAATATATAATCTTTTTTTTTTTTTAACAGGTTCTCTTTTAAAAATGTGATTTATTTTTTTTGTCCAATATTCAGCATCCATCTGTCTGAAGCAATTTTTCCAGATCTTGGCAAATTCAGAGCCCAGCCTAGAGATCTACACTTCAACTATTCTGTGCTCCGTCTTAACGCGTTCGTCCCAATTGTGGACCGATTAATACTCAGCGTCTGCTAATCACAAATTAAAGTCAAGTGACCAAAACATATTTATTGATAAGATTTCTGTTACGACTATGTAGAGAGACTGAACGTATCACACTGTGTGTCTTCATCAAACTAATCACCTTTCAAACTGCTTGTCTCACATATTGCTGTATCCGTATCCTGTGAATGTTACAAAGACAACGCAATTAGCGGGAAGCCTAAATGTCCCAGCTGTGCATGGATGTGCTCAAGCCGAATAGTGTCCTGATGACGTTCTTTGCACCTCCCAAAAGACAGAAGGAAGGGCCACGTGTGATTTGAGGAGTTTGTCTGGGAGTATTAATGTCAAGTGAATGGTTGAAAGTATTTTTCCCGCCTTCTTGTCCAAGTTTGTGGGGAAGAGTGGACGCCGCCTCCTGGCATTGACAGAGGGGACGATTCTCAGGGCTGAGGAGCAGTGAGGTGGGAACAGTGCACAGTCATTCTGTGGAGCCTCTAGGAGAAATGGAGGGCCAGTCTGGAGGAGGATGATGTCACTGGTGCTGAATTAACGATCGCTGCAGGGAGTGGTGAAGCCGAGGGTCAGCCAGGGGTTGCATTTGCCTAGCTGCAGAATGTACAAGTTCATTTAAACCCATCGCTTTGGGGGGAGTCTAGATTGTTTCACCTAATGTGTCGGTCTGTTCTGTGTCTTGCCTGGCATTTACAGTCAGTGGAATGTTTCAAGTGGAAGAGCAGCTTGGTACCACTGTCTGCAATCAAAAAGCTGCTGCAGCGTTTGGCAGGGAGCAACTCCAGCAGCGCGCTCAGGGAGATGAGGGTGACTATCACAGTGACTGCAGTGGTGATGTGTTCTCCAGCTGCGGCCAGTTGGACCCGAGAACAGAAAGGAAGAGCGAGAGAGGGAGACAGATCTTTGCAGAGGCGGAAAGGAAAAATCGACTAAAGTTTAAAAAAAAAAAAAGGAAGAGTGATTCAGGGGCTTTAGGGACTGGGAAGGAGACTTGGATGAGCTTTTCTTTGGATAAGAGCATCTGGAATACCATGGGCGGAGAAATGAGCCGAGGCCAGGGCTGATGTGCTGTAGCTGAAAATGCAGGATTTTCGATGGGAGGGCTGTAAGGTCTAGCTAGCTAATTCAAGCATTTAAAAATTCAGTCGTGCCACAAAGAACACAAAACATGGGTGTGAACCTTTTGTTCCTCTCTTTTCCACTCTGTTCCCCAGGTGATTAACTGAGCTATTCACACAAGCTGTGTGAAGTCTGTGGTTTGGAAATGTGTGATGGTGAATTGTAAACAGTGAAACAATTACCTTTCAGTGGGATTTATTATGGGTGAAAAGGGCAAGTGCTAATTTTACACTTGCAGTGGCACGTGATGTCTGCTTTTAAGATTGTCTTATTGAAGAGAGGGAAAAACAGTTTTCTGACAAATTATGAGCCATCTACAAATGATTAAAAGTGTAAATCAGGACTGTTTATGCACATGGTTTAAGTGGTCACTTTAACCTAATTTTATTTCTTTCAAAGGACATTTGTGCATGCATGCCCCTCATTTCCAACACACAGGATGAGTATTTGGGTTAAGAAAATCCTCTTACATGTCATTTATTTACCCCCCTCCCCAAATCCCTGGCAGTTGTGCTGTTGCCATTTTGCTTACACATTACACAAGACTGTGTCGCCTCACTCGTGTCATCAGCTGATATTAGCATCCTACCCCCCCAACTTCCTCTCTATTTTCTAGTTTTGCAGCATCTGTGACGTTGCACAGCATCAAAGTGACTAACGCCAACAGTTTGCCCCAGTTTCAAGGATTTACAAGGAGATTTATATGTGCCTTCACAACTTTTTGTCTACCAAAGCTTTAGTATCCCCCATCCCCCCTTTTTTTTAATCATTTGCTTCCCACTTGTCACACCTGCGTGCTATTTGGTTAAAGCTTTGTATGTGTGTCAGTTCTGTGATTAGTGAGCAACATGCTTGGGGTGTCTGAAAACATCCAAGTGTATTTCCTGGGGACGTAGGCTGGAAATGTCATGGTCCTACTTTTTTTTTCTTTTTTGGCACGCATTAAATGCTTATTAGTCGTGTGTAGTTTCAAGTGACCTTACCATAGCGGAGTTCGAGTACAACTTTAGTGAACAGTGAATGCCTACATGTAAAATCTAAGTGAAAATATGTGCTGATGTTCATTCATAAATGTAGCCCACAGGTGTGACGTAATCATGACCTGGATCTCATGTATGAGCACCTCAAGTTAACTGTATCACTAATTGTCGGTTGTGCAGAAACGGTCATGGTTTCTAAGCATAGAAATTTTTGTCTTATGTCAAACTAGTGTAAGACATTCACTTTTGCATTTTAGCCACTTAAATATGTAAAAAAAAGTGTTTTACTTCATACTCAAAGGCAGAACTACAGTATCTCCATCTTTCTCATTTTCATTCAAAGGAGGCTGCATGTGCAGAGCCTTGTAGGTGTACATAAATGGTTTTTAATCTGCATTTTTAAAAAAAAGTTGAGGTATTATCAAGAGATTCCCTATCAAACTATTCTTACTGAGAAATGAGCCTGAGATGATCTTGAATTTTACACAAGATTTCTTGATAATATTCCAAACAAGTGTCCCGTGTTTAAACTCTGGTGCTTTTGTGCTGCTTCCACTAATGTGGTTTTCTTTGTCTCACGGAGCTTTTTGTTTTTCCCCTGTGCGAGGATGGTGACGAAAACAGATCTGTGCTGTGGAATGATAAAAGGCAGTGCTGTGAAAATTTAATGTCATGCTCTTAATACTGTTTTTATGGAGGGGAGGGCGTCTTTCAGGTGTAATAATTTAGAAGAGTTTATTAGAGTGTTCAAAAGGTGTAATAAACGGCATAAAAATGAGCTGCAGTTTTGTGTCATTTTAGCTTTTTTTAACTAGAGACTATGAAATAGAAATCTGCATGGGGTATTTCATAAAGTCATAATAGATGTAAAGCAATTTAAATTGGGAACTTGAAATGGATGCATGAAGATAAACATGGTTTTGAGTGGTGCATGAATGCCATCTGGTGGTCGTTTGTAACATTACACACTTGAACAGCCATGTTTTGGTTATTTATTTCAAATTTTCTTTAAAAATGATACAGATTGTTGTAAAATATACTTCGCTGTTCATTTGGATCATTCAAACATAACAGTCTGCTACTAACATTGACATTAATGTAGCACACAGGCTGTCATGAGGCATCAAAGTGGGCTTGTGCTCCAGTTACGTAGCTGAGGGGCGAGTCGGGCCAAAGTCTCACCATGGTCTTATAGTAGGTGACCTTGGTTTATTCCAACACCGGGAACCTTCCCCTGAATGCTACCAAGCTTTGGTCCTTGTGCCTCAGGGGCCCCAGAAGATTCTCATAAGAGGAGAAATTAAAAAAGACGGAAGTGTACAAACACAGATACGGCAAGCAATTAGGATGCAGTAGTTATCACTAATATCACAGAAAGTAGTTACTACTTATTAAAGAATGTATCTATACAGATAAAGAAATTACTTTTGCAATGCATAAAAGCAAAGTGCAAAAATTTAGTCACCATTTTCAAAAACATTGCTACGTTCACATTACCACCCTAGAGTGATTCAAATCTGACGGGGTTTATTTTGCCTGTGCTGCACTGCTGTTAGCAGCAACTGCTAGCACCAATGCTAACAGCTTGTGTGTTGCTTACTTCCTCACATGGAGCTAACTGTAGGAGTCCGTGAGAACAAAATCCTTAGTATATAGATGATACAACGGCTTTTTGAAGTACGCATGCGTCCCATTTCAGAGAAGGGATGTTTTATATTTTAAGCCTGGTGAAAGTCACTTGTAATTGTGAATGTGAAATGCCATGACAGGCAAATCTGATCTGACAAATAAGAGCTTGTAAAGTGAACGCAGCTCTGTTTTTAAGGCATGGTCAGTGAAAGATTTCAAGTGCTGAGGATCTGAAGGCAGCATCTGTGACTAGATCTGAAGAATGTAGTGCTGTCTGATCTCAGGAGGAATCGGAAATACTGTAGTGTGATTTTTTTTTTTTTTTTTTTAGAAGTACAGGAGGTCTGATATGGCGCCAGGCAGGTGGGTCATCACCTGCATTCTGATCCACCAATGCGGCTCCGTGGGGGAATATCGTGTGTAAGGACACTTGGACATGATGGCATCGGCGATGTCATCCAGAACAGGCGCCATGTCTTTCTGTCCGCTGTTGCAGTAGGAGCGCATCAGAGCCATGTTATGCTCAAAGTGGGTTTTCCCGTAGTCGTCCTTCACATCAGAGGGAGCCTCGTTCCACAGCTTACTGGCCGTGGCAGCCACAATGTCTCGGGTCATAATGCTGGTCGCCACGATGAAGTTTCCCGGTTCAATTATGGACACTTTTACTCCCCAGGCCTTCATCTCATAGCGAAGGCAGTCAGAAAATGCTTCCACGGCGTATTTAGATACACAGTACGGCGACCGCATGAGGTTGCCCATCCTCCCGTACATGCTGGCGATGTTCACAACACGACCTGCAGTCAGAGATGCAAGAGAGCACAGTTTAAATTCCAGTAATCTTTTAAGAAATGTTCTATAATGCAATTAAGCAAATTAGGGGTATCTGGCGGAGTTTTAGAGCTGATAAACATTAGGCCCAGAGTTCAACTGTCTTTAGCAACATCCTTAACAAATTAATGGCCAGACCTTTTCTTTTTTACTGTATTACTGTTTCTTAAAAAAGTCTCTCATTACAAACTTTTAAGCCAGTACAAGGGCTGCTCATTAAAGATTTCTGCTGACCCATTTCTGGTTATTTTAGGAGGCTGAAATTGCACATGTGTAATAATACATTTCTCTACACATCACACGGTAATTTGCAGCTCTGAAGTCCTAAGAGTTTCTCTTTTATAGGTGCTAAGGTGGAGTAAGATGTGATAATGGCACCAGCTGAATGCAGAACAGTCGCCAGGTTCCTGTACTTGAGGCCGCACCCCACAGGAGACATTCGACATGAAAGAGACTTATGGGAAGGATGCCCCATCATATGATCAATCACTGGCATTGACAGTTCAAGTGTGGGCACACATTAGTGGAAGTGGCACCCATTCCAGGGTGACCATAGTGTACCACTGATGAAGATGCCAGTGGAGGCCACAATTTTGGAGGATCGCCACATCGTTTTCCAACTAGCCCAAGATGTCCACATTAGTGTGGGGTCTGTGGAGGGAAAAAATCATCCATGACCATTTGCGCACGCGGAAGTTGTCTGCACGATGGATTCCCGGGTTGCTCATGCATTTCCAGAAGCAGGAACAACTCACGTGCCAAGAAAACCAGGAGGACTTCTTTGACAGACTAATCATGCAGGACGAAACATGGCTCCATCATTATGATGCAGAGACTAAAGCCCAGTTGAAGCAATGGACACATTGGGCGGTGCGGTGGCGCAGTGGTTAGCACTGCAGCAGCACAGCAACTCACCCTTGGCCATGGGATCCCTGGTACGATCCCAGCCCCTGACCAACAGTGATCTGTGTGGAGTTTGCATGTTCTCCCCGTATCTGCGTGGGTTTACTCCGGTTTCCTCCCACAGGCCAAAAACATGCAGGTTAGGTTAATTGGAGACTCTAAAGTGGCCCTAGGTGTGAATGTGTGTGTGAATGGTTAAGGATAGCGCCGTACCGTGGCTGCTTCATCCATCCAGGTGGATGCCCTCAATTTCCCCTCTGGGGATCAATAAAGTATACAAAATCAAAAAAAAAAAAAAAAAATTGACTCACCACCTCCGAAGAAGGCACATGTCCAACCCTTGGCGGACAAGGTCATGCTCACGGTCTTTTGGAACAAGCTTGGAGTTCCCCTCACCCCCCAGCCAGTCGCAGCAGATGACTGCCCCTCCCTGACCCTGGTTCTGCTGGAGGTTTCTTCCTGTTAAAAGGGAGTTTTTTCTCTCCATCACCAAGCACTTGCTCACAGGGGGATCGCCTGATTGCTGGGGTCTTTCTGCAATTGTGGGGTTTTCCCCTACAGTTTAAAGTGCTATGAGATGACTGTTGTTGTGAAATGGCACTATAAATAAAGTTGAATTGAAAATTGAATTGATGATGGATTTCCAGGCAAAGGGCACCACAATTACTGGGACTTACTGCACTTCACTGCTGTAGAAATTGCGGAATGCCATCAAAACCAAGAGGCGAGGCATGCTGACCAAAGGTGTCCACCTCCTGCAACATAACACCCTGGTTCACAACTCGCATGTTGCCCAGATGGAAGCACGGTCCTGAAGCTACAAAATCCTCCCTCACCCCCTTACTCCCCAGACCATCATCTGACTCCCACCTCTTTCCAACCATGAAGTCATTTTTGAAGGGCAAGCACTTCCAAGGCGATAAAATGCTGATTTCTGAGATCAAGTTGTGGCTTCTGATGCAACCTGCAGACATCTACAGGTGAGGTCTCCACAGCTGCATAAAGTGATGGGAGAAGTGTATGACCTTTGGTGGTACCTGTGTAGTGAAAGACTAATAACTGTGCCAAGTTTGGTTCCTCTCAGTCCATGGGAAATGAGTTGCGGGAAATCCTTATTGAACAGCCCTCGTATCAAGGAAATTCTGACAATAAACAATACGCAATGGGGCAGAATAATTAGCTTTGTCAATACTGGGTAACATGTTTATTTTATTCATCACTTTGATTTTTCACCATTTTATATTTAGTACTATTATTAGTTTTGTGTATATCTAAATATACACAAATATTACAATCAGGTTAGCATTATCCAAGACAAAAGTCCCAAAATTCTCCAAAAGCTTGGCTGGCTTTAAGTGTGTTTTAAAATAAGGGTTTTAAAGTTTTCTTTTAGTTTCAGACTTATTTTCATCATGGCATTGTCTACTGATACAACTTATTGGTTAACTGCACTGTTCAGGTTTTAAACTGGAATTCCAATGATGACGTTAAAGTTACGGTGCGTAATAACTAGTGCTACTAACTAGCCATCAGATTTCAGAATGCAAATACAGTATGTCCTGTTATATTGATCATTAGTCCATTCCCAAGCATTTGTGATAACCTACATTAAGTCATTTGACATATAAACTAGGAAAGACATCATAATGATCCAAAATGGCTGCCTACATGGAAGGGAACCCTCTTCCTGTGTACAAAAACCTAATTTATGACACAGGAAGTACTGCAACTTACTATATAACAATGAAAACGAAATTATGAATTAATGCTACAGTGAATTTCGGAATTCAGATTACCCAAAATATTACACACTGCACTTTTAATACTTCACCAATGATCCAGCAAAGTCCAAAGTTTTTCAGACAGATTTTTGCACAGTCATGCTGAACACTCTGGGGTGACACCTAAATAAGCTGCCTTAGCTGTCGGATTGCAGTTGGATCTTTTAAGTCTGTGAAGCCCCAGAGACCAAAAATGCTGTCCTATACAATCCCGACACGTGACACTGTTAAATAATACCCATATTAATAATAAATGAAAGTAGCAAAGTCCTTCACAGCTCCCCTTTGTTAACGTTTACATGGGTCCTGTGGATGATTACTCCAGGGACACTTGTAACAGGATGGCTGTGCAAATTTGATTTTCAGAGCAAATGCGGTTGGTTGCAGTGTATATTTTACCAAGGCAATAAATGCTACATCTAATAAACACTATTTCCAGTGATGAATTACCCCCAACTGACCATGCAACTTGGAACATATGTATCTGCTTGTAGTGCCAGATCCAGTTGTTTGCAGCTCATTTGTGCATTTGATTTAAAAGCTATTCGGTGTTTTTGTTAGACACTGGTGCGCTTTACCTTTTGCCCTGCGAATCAGAGGCAGAACAGCTTTGGTGACTCTGATGGTGCCCCACAGGTTGACCTCTGACACCTGTTTATAGGTGTCCATGGAGGCAAACTCCACCTCTCCAAATGTCGACACTCCGGCATTGTTCACCACAGCCCACAGACCTGAGCCAGTGATGGCAAAGGGAAGTCAGAACAGAATGTAGGAATCTACTTCAGTCTGGGTTTAGATTCACTTTTTGTACAAGTTACCTTTCTCCGAGTCTGGCAGATTGACTCGGATGTATTCCACAGCCATGCTGACCTGCTCTTCACTGCACACATCCATCTGGACCACCTTCATGCGGTCTGAATGAAATTCCTCCAGCTCCTTTGCACCCTCTCCATCTTTGTCCTGCAAGAGTGACCTCAGTTAACACTGGAATTCCAAGCTGAACTATGGGGAGACTTTTACACCATAACTTGTCAGGAGAGTGGAAAAAACTGTTTTAAAACCCCACACCGACACATTTAACTTGATGGTATGAGTCTTGTTTGTTAATTTCTGAACAGAATGATATAAGTTCAAGTGCAAAGGATATTGGTTAACTAGCACAGCGTATCTACAAACCTCACACCTTGAATGTTCAGACTCCAGGCTGCGGTTTATTGTTTAAATATTTCTCTAGATAATATCTGCCTCAGGCTGTACTTTCCTGCGGATGGGACGTGGCATGTGTCGGAGCTACCGCCTCACCCCATGAGAGGAATTTGTGGCTTGTTTACGCTGAATACATCCTGAGACCATACAGGCCAATGAAGAACCAGTATGCCATACCCTTACCTTGAGAAGACATCCGGCAAACACTGTGAATCCAAGCTTGTGCAGATGCTTGGCTAGCGCCAAACCAAACCCACTGTCGCAGCCTGTAATTAGCACAGCTTTCCCTTTAACCTGCACACAAGGAAAGAACGTGGCAAGGCTATTACCAACACAGCGAGTATGGAGTTGTATGCATGAGGAGAGTAAATACATTAGTGCATAAAGAACATAATGCTAGAATTTTTGTTTGTAGTTTGCCTGATCATGTGTGTCATGTTCTGATGTTACTGTACATATGATTAAAGAGAATTCTGAATATGAAAAGATGAGCAATTAAAGAAATTTAAAAAAAGATGTCTTGATTGTTTGCAGGACATCACTCATGTTACAAAACTGACGTCATTACTTCAGTATAACTGCTATTACACACACGCCTATAGGCATGATTCCCCCCCCCAAAAAAAAAATAAAATATACTGTATATATATACTGTATATACTGTATATTAAACAGCCATCCATCCAGGGCTGGAGCCTATCCTATCCGGGGTGTACCGTGGGCGAGAGGCAGTCCATCACAGACAACCATTCACTCTCACATCCATACCTAAGGACAATTTAGAATCCCCAGTTGATGCCAACCTAACTTGCATGTTTTTGGCATGTGGGAGGAAAGCGGAGAAATGCCAGAGGTTAAACCCACGCAGAGAACATGCAAACTCCACGCAGACCACTGTCGGTCGGGGGCTGGGATCGAACCCCGGATCCCCGCAGCCGAGTTGCTGTGCTGCCACAGTGCTAACCACTCCGCCACCCATACGTTAAACACTTATAACCCAGAGGCTGCATTTACACAATGCGATTTATATTTCGGTTTCAAAAGTGTGCGCGTACATTTGCAAATTAGTCAAATGTGTCACAGTGGCATATAAACCAACAATATTGATTTGTTGTGGGAAAACTCAATACCTGCACCAATCCTCTGGGAATCCGAGGGGTTGCAACGTACAGTACGAAACAGGCATAAAGCATAACTATGCACTCGGTGACGCTCGACTCCGGCAATCCCAACATCCTCATCGATGCATTAAGGAGAGCAGGGAGTCCAAAGCCCAGCACGACGGTCAGAAAGACCGAAAAAGATATCAGAAGTACTGCTCGGATTACGGACTTCGTCGCCATTTTAGCGGAATGGAAACTGGGTATTTACTTTCCCAGCATGAGAGCTCAGCTGGCCACACATCCGGGTACTTGGTGGGCGGAGCTCCGGCGGGAAAAATTTGGAAGCGATAAAACCCAAAACCACGATTAGATTAGATTAGATTAGATTCAACTTTATTGTCATTACACATGTGTGAATACAAGGTAACGAAACACAGTTTAGCATCCAATCAGAAGTGCAAAGGACAGCAGTGCAGTATATATATATGACACAGTTGGTCAGGGTGCTCTCTATCACGCAGCGGTAGAAGTTGCCCAGGATGTCAGTTGACAGATGGTTCTTCTTCAGTGTCCTCAAGAAGAAGAGGCGCTGATGGGCCTTCTTGATCAGGCTGGTGGTGTTAACTGACCAGGACAGGTCCTCCGAGATGTGGGTCCCCAGGAATTTGAAGTTGGGGACACGTTCAACAGCTATGCCATTGATATGGATGGGGTCATGTGTCTCTCCCCTCTCCTTCCTGTAGTCCACTATGAGCTCCTTGGTTTTTGCTGGTGTTAAGGAGCAGGTTATTGTCAGCGCACCAAGTAGCCAAGTGCTCAACCTCTGCCCTGTAATCTGACTCATCGTTGTCCCTGATGAGTCCAATCACCGTGGTGTCATCTGCGAACTTTATGATGGAATTGGATCCATACATAGGCCTGCAGTCATGGGTGAAGAGGGAGTAGATGCTGTACGGAAGGGTATTGCTGCCAAACCAAAAAAAAATAAAATAAAAATAAATGGCTTATGTGTTATAAAGCCATTTATTTTTATTTTATTTTTTTCGTTTGGCAGCAATACGCTTCCATAGTGCTGCCCAAAACCACAGAGATTGAAAGAACAGACCACAAAACTAGAATAGACTAGAGTACTCATGGGTAACATTTTAACAGCAAATTTAGGAGTCATATTGGTACTGGATAAAGTCCTCTTGACAGCCCTTGGGTAGGGGTGGGAATCGTGAGGGACCTCGATCCAATTCAGATCGCGATACTTGGGTCACGAGCCACGATATCATACATCCCCCCCCCCCTCCCATGTCAATGTCAAATTTTGCCCAGAAGTAGGGATGGGAGATACCAGCATTTTTCCTTTCGATACAGCTCCATTAATTTATGGGACTTTTTCTTCAATACCAATACTTTTTGCCCCAAATCACATGATTGCAGTTTCATTAACAACTTTATTGCAAGGGCAATATGAAGTATGACTAAAACTCATGAACATAAACACTTGAAAGAAATGCTTATAAAATGATAATAAAATAGAACAATGAAAAGTAAATAAAAGTAAAATGTTTTTTTCCCCTCAATTATAGTAAAAATAATTAAGACTTAAAATGAATGCAAACTTAATTCAATTTCTTAATTTGCTGAAGATTCTCATCTAGATTCAAGTATTTTTTACTTCTGAAATGTTACACCATTCATCCAAATTCTATGGTAATAACAAGCAGCATATATGTGTAATTTTTTTCACAATGCAATGTTTTTCTATTTTATTATTTATTTTATTTTTACATTATTACTTTACAAATTTAAATAGTGCTTATTTTGTTTATTTTTCAAATTTTATGCTGCTTGGTATCACCATAAAATTTGGATGAATGGTGTAACATTTCAGAAGTAATACTTCTGCTGCGGCCCCAGACGCTGCTGAGCTCACTCATGGGAGTGAGTGCTTGGCTGCAGTGGCAGCGAGACTTCGGCTCCGACATCTGATAGACTGCCATAATGTGACACGGCAGACCATCTCTAAAATATGCTTGGGTGTGGGGAGACTTGAATAACGAAACCGAATTGCCTTTCATTCCAGTTTATTCAAGTAATCATTCCACTGTCTGCTCTCATTCCTGAGCAGCGAACAAAGAGGGTGAACACACCAAAGTTCTCTCATTTCAACATTCTGACATCAAACCATTTCCCTCGCGGGGGAAATCACACATCTATCTCAAAATCTCTTTATTCACATTCATTAGCCTTTTATTTACATAACTCCCCCTTCTCTCCTCTCGAGCCTCAGTGGTCAGGAAGTCTTCTGTCCCCTGTCCTCCGCAGGGGGTCCAGGCTCTGTGGCTCCGCACCGCAGGGGGCTGGCTCTCCTTCATCGTGGTTAAATCACATATGCAGTGTCCAACATATACATGTCTCACAACACAGCCATATAACCCCCCCCCCCCAAACGATGAAGAACAGACTAATTCCTAAAATTTAATAGCACCTTACTCACTACTGAATAATCAACACCAACATTCAGTCTGTGCGCCGCTTGGGCTTCAGCCGTCTGCCGAATCTGCTGTGCGTTGGCCCCGCCTTGCCTGCGGTGCTTTTCTGCTTCGGTTCTGTTGACTGAGGAAGAGAGTGATTAATTGCCCTCTGCGGGGGCCTGCCTCGTCGAGGCGCCACTGCGACCGGTACAGACACGTCCTTCATGACAAAAGCAGGTTTTAGTCTGTCAATACTGACTGTCTCTTTTCTGTCTCCAAAATCTAGCACAAATTGCTTATCACCTGCCTCCAGCACTCGAAATGGCCCTTCGTAAGGTGGTTTGAGCGTTGCTTTAAGGGCTTCGCGCCTGACAAAAACGAAATCGGCATTTTTCAAAGCCTTGGGGACAAAAACTCGTGGAAAAGCGTGATGAACCGGACCCGGGAGCGTGTCTGCACCCGTGCCGACTAACGGTCCCAGAGCCGAGAGAGGTGGGGGCTCTGGGGGCTCTGGTAAAAACTCGCCCGGCAGCCTCAGAGTTTGTGCGAATACCAGCTCCGCTGGGGAGGCGTCTACGTCCTCTTTAGGCGCAGAACGCAACCCTAATAAAACCCATGGAAGTTTATTTACCCAATCTGCATCCGTGAGCGACGCTCTGAGTGCTGCCTTCAAAGACCTATGAAAACGCTTGCATAAACCATTGGCCTGAGGGTGGTAAGCCGTAGTGCGGTGAATTTTGGCTCCTAAGCCGTTGGCCATCGCTGACCACAGCTCAGAGATGAATTGCGGTCCTCTATCGGACGTAATGTCCGACGGAACCCCGAAGCGCGCCACCCAAGCCGTTAAAAAAAACGCGAGCCACCTCCGCGGCCGTGGTCGTCGCAAGTGGGACCACTTCCGGCCAACGTGTGGTGCGGTCCACCATTGTCAAAAGATACGTGAACCCCTGTGATGCCGGTAGGAGGCCCACAAGGTCGACGTGCACATGGTCGAACCTTCTGACCGGAATGCGGAACGGTTCTAACGGGGCTCTTGTGTGCCTGTGAATTTTGGCCCGTTGACAGGAAATGCAGGTTTTTGCCCATTCCTTCACGTGCTTGCGCAGGCATGGCCAAACAAACTTTTCCGCCACTAGTTTCACCGACGCGCGCACCCCCGGGTGCGCCAGTGAGTGGACCGAGTCAAAAACACGGCGGCGCCACGTGGCCGGAACCACTGGACGCGGGCGCCCCGTCGACATGTCGCAGATCAGGGGGGGCATACCGGTTTGTAAACACTTGCTCTCCAGCCTCAACCCTGTTGGTCCAGACTGGAGCGCGCGCACGTCTGCGTCCGCCCCCTGGTCCGCTGCCATGGCTGCGTAATCTATACCCACGTGCACCGGGGCTGCGCGCGCCACCGTGCCGCTCTCCTGCGGCGCGGTCACGGTGGCCCGTTCTGCCTCTGCACGTGTTGGGGTCGTGAACGCGCGTGAGAGACAATCCGCTACTACATTGAATTTGCCCGCGACGTGCCTAATGTCAGTGGTAAATTCCGAGATTGCGGCCAGCTGCCTCTGCTGCCTGCCGGACCACGGATCTGAAATTTTGGCCATGGCGTATGTGAGCGGCTTGTGGTCCACATAAGCGGTGAAGCACCGTCCTTCCAGCCAGAACTGGAAATGACGAATAGCCAAATGCAGCGCCAACAGTTCTCTGTCAAACGCGCTGTATTTTCGTTCCGCCGCGCTTAAAGATTTGCTAAAGAAAGCCAAAGGCTGCCAAACTCCGGCTACCTGTTGCTCAATAACGGCCCCTATGGCTAAATCTGAAGCGTCTGTCGTCAGCGCGATCCGTGCTGCAGGGTCTGGGTGGGCCAGGAGCGCAGCGTCAGCCAAGGCTTTTTTAACCTCTGTGAACGCGCGCTCCCGCTCCGGGGACCATTCGACCGCCTGGGTCGGTTTTTGTTTTTTGAGCGCGGCATATAACGGTTGCATGATTTGAGCTGCGTGGGGCAGGAATCGGTTATAAAAATTCACCATCCCCAAGAATTCCTGTAGTGATTTGACCGTTTGTGGACGGGGGAAAATCCGCTACCGCGCGTACTTTCTCTGGTAAGGGAACCGCTCCCTCCGGGGAGACGCGGTGACCCAAAAAATCGATCCGCTCGACGCCGAACTGGCACTTGGCTGGGTTAACTATTAAGCCGTGCTCTCCCAGCCTCCTAAAAACTGCTGTGAGGTGCGTTTCGTGTTCGTCCTCTGAAGTACTCGCGACCAAAATGTCGTCGAGGTACACAAACACGAAAGGGAGATCGCGTAACACGGCATCCATCATCCGCTGAAATGTTTGCGCCGCCCCTTTGAGACCAAACGGCTTGCGTAAAAATTCGAAAAGTCCGAACGGGGTTATTACCGCTGTTTTAGGAATGTCCTCCGGTTGGACCGGGACTTGGTGATAGCCGCGAACTAGATCAATCTTTGAAAAAATGCGCGCCCCCGCCAGGTGCACGAAAAATCCTGAATGTGCGGGATGGGATAACGATCGTGCGCCGTAGCGTTGTTTAGCCTGCAGTAATCCCCGCACGGTCTCCAGGAGCCATCGGCTTTTGGTACCATGTGCAGCGGCGAAGCCCACGGGCTCTTCGACCTACGAACGATGCCCAGCCTCTCCAGGCTGGCGAACTCCTCGCGCGCAAAGGCGAGCTTAACTGCATCCAAGCGCCGAGCTTTTGCAAACACGGGAGGACCAGAAGTGGGGATAAAGTGTTTCACCCTGTGCTTTGCGACCGTCGCTGAAAAAGTGGGCACAGTGAGCGCTGGAAATTGGGTGAGGAGTGTGTGAAACTTACCACCTGCTGTAGCGACGTGGGTCTGTGCTGGTGGCGGGGACACTCGAGCTGAACAGGGGAGAAAGTAAAAAGAGAGTGCATTTACCAGCCGTCTATTAGCAAGATCCACTAACAGATTGTGTGAACACAGAAAATCCGCGCCCAACATGTTGAAACTCACCGCCGCTATTACAAAAGTCCATTCATATGTGCGGCCATGTAAGCACAAAGGCAAGGTCCTTCTCCCGTAGGTGTTGATGTTCGAGCCATTTGCCGCTGTAGCTCCGCTACCGTGGGGTCCAGCCACCCGGTCCACGTATGTTGGGGTGATGAAGCTCACTTGTGCTCCGGTGTCGATGAGGAACTCTTGTCCGGAGCGCGCATCCGTGATGTAGAGCAGCTTGTTGCGTTCTCCGAGGGTCGAAGCTGCTAGCGACCCCCGGTCTTGCCGTTTCCCGAACTCCTGAAGATGCAGGGCGGCACACACCTGCGTGCCTTCTCTGCGAACCTCCGATGGTAAAAGCAGAGATCTTCTCCTCCGCTGTGTCGTGCCCGCGCCTCTGCCGCCGGGCTATTGGCTCCACCTCGTCGCGGCCGTGTTGCCGCCGTCGTCGGCCAGTCTGGTTCTGCCGCCTCTGGCTCCCCGCTGTCTCGGGTCGCCGCTGTGGTTGCTTGCCCGCCGCAGGCGTCCAGGATCCCATCTGCTTCCTGGGCCAGCTCCCGGAACTCCTCCAGGGTGTGACACTTTTTGCCGGCCAGCGTGCTTCTCGCATGCGCCGGGAGGTTGGAGAGGAAAATGAACTGAAAAATGAAATCATCGTTGTCCAACCCTCTCAGCGGTATCATCTCCTCCATCAGGGCGCTCGGCCTGTGTCCACCTTGGTCTAGCAAAGACAGGATCCTCCTCGCCCTCACTTCAGCCGAGGGGGTGAAAAACTTGATGAGGGTGGATTTCAGCTTGCCGTACCTGTCGGTCGCGGGTGGCTGCTCCACCAAGCTTTGCACGCACCGAGCTGTGCTGTTGTCCAGTTTAGCGATGACATGGTGGAACTTAGTGTCATCCACCGTTACTCCTGCGAGCGTGAACTGCGACTCTGCTTGCAGAAACCACGACCGTGGGTTATCCTGCCAGAAATCAGGCAGCTTAACGGCCACTGCGCTCGCCAGCTCTGAGCGCTGTGAGTCCGGGACCCTGAGAATTTCTTCGTTCATTCTCAACGTCGTCAGTCACCAATGTGGGGAGACTTGAATAACGAAACCGAATTGCCTTTCATTCCAGTTTATTCAAGTAATCATTCCACTGTCTGCTCTCATTCCTGAGCAGCGAACAAAGAGGGTGAACACACCAAAGTTCTCTCATTTCAACATTCTGACATCAAACCATTTCCCTCGTGGGGGAAATCACACATCTATCTCAAAATCTCTTTATTCACATTCATTAGCCTTTTATTTACATAACTCCCCCTTCTCTCCTCTCAAGCCTCAGTGGTCAGGAAGTCTTCTGACCCCTGTCCTCCGCAGGGGGTCCAGGCTCTGTGGCTCCGCACCGCAGGGGGCTGGCTCTCCTTCATCGTGGTTAAATCACATATGCAGTGTCCAACATATACATGTCTCACAACACAGCCATATAACCCCCCCCAAACGATGAAGATGAGACGTGCAGCAAGAGTAATATACATATGCAGCCTAAGCAACTCAAATATGTGTGCCATATGACCCCCCCCCCCCAAACGTCTAAGATGAAACAATACAACACAGTCTGCATATCATGATAAAATCACAAACATCAGTCCACGTGCTGTTTGGGCTTCAATCGTCTTCCGAACTTGCTGTAAGCGGGCTTTACCACTCCCGCGGCGCCATCCTGCTGTGAATCTGCTCTGGGGCATGATCCCTAGGAGGTCTGCTGCGTTGAGGAGCCCTCGCCAACAGCACAGCTTCGTCAGCCATCACAAAAAGCGGGTTGAGTCTGTCTATGCCAATAGTTTCCCTTCTGCCCCCTAAATCTAGCAAAAAGTGCTTATCACCTGTTTCCAGCACTCTATATGGGCCATCATAAGGCGGTCGCAGGGTTGGGTGATGAGCATCGTGTCTGACAAAAACAAACTCCGCATTTTTTAAAGCCTTAGGTACAAAAACGTGCGGAAAACTGTGATGAACGTGGCCAGGCAGCGTGCTTGCTCCCGTGTCGCTCAGTAACCGCTGAGCAGGGGGGCACTCTGGCGCAGGATTATCTGGGAGAAACTCCCCGGGCAGCAGGAGTGGCTGCGCAAACACCAATTCCGCTGGGGAGGCTTTTAAGTCCTCTTTAGGTGCAGAACGCAACCCCAATAAAACCCATGGTAGCCTGTTTACCCAATTTGCATCCGTAAGCGACGCTCTGAGGTCTGCTTTCAATGACCTATGGAAACGTTCGCATAAACCATTAGCCTGGGGGTGGTACACGGTAGTGCGGTGGATCGTTGCCCCCAGGCTGCGGGCCATCGCTGACCAAAACTCGGAAACAAATTGAGGACCTCTGTCGGACGTAATATCCGACGGAACTCCAAAACGCGCTACCCAAGCCGTTAAAAACGCGCGTGCCACCTCCTCGGCTGCGGTTGATGCCAGTGGGACCACTTCAGGCCAACGCGTGGTGCGGTCCACCATTGTCAAAAGATGTGTGCACCCCTGTGACGGCGGGAGGGGGCCTATGAGGTCGACATGCACATGATCGAACCTCTTAGCCGGGATGTGAAACGGCTCCAAGGGGGCTTTAGTGTGTTTGTGTATTTTGGCTCGCTGGCAAGCCATGCAGGCTCTTGCCCACTCCTTAACGTGCTTGCGCAGGCTCGGCCACACAAACTTCTCTCCTACCATTTTGACCGACACGCGCACCCCCGGGTGCGCCAGAGAATGAATCGAGTCAAAAACGCAGCGGCACCACGCGGTCGGCACCACCGGACGCGGTCGTCGGGTGGAGACATCGCAGATTTAGGGGGGGGGCATACCATCTTGCAGCAACCCTGCTCTCCAGCCTTAACCCTGTTGGTCCAGACTGGAGTGCGCACACGTCCGCATCGCTAACCTGATCCGCGGCCATGGCTGCATAATCTATCTCCATGCGGACTGGGGCCGCGCGTACTTCCGCGCTGCTAGCCTGCTCCGCGGCCATGGCAGTATAATCTACCCCTATGCGGACTGGAAGCCGTTACGGCGCGCGAGAGACAGTCTGCCCACTACATTAAGTTTACCCGCTACATGTTGAATATCGGTAGTAAACTCTGAGATTGCAGCCAGCTGCCTCTGCTGCCGGCCTGACCATGGCTCTGAAACCTTGGCCACTGCGAAAGTCAGTGGCTTGTGGTCGACGAACGCAGTGAAACGACGACCTTCCAGCCAGAACTGGAAGTGGCGAATGGCCAAGTGGAGCGCTAACAACTCCCTGTCGAACGCGCTGTATTTTCGCTCGGTATCGCGCAAAGTCCTGCTGAAAAAAGCGAGCGGCTGCCAAGCCCCGGCAACATGCTGCTCTACTACCGCCCCTATGGCCACGTCTGACGCGTCATGTAGTGAGCGCTATGCGGGCCGTTGGGTCTGGATGTGCTAACAATGCAGCATTTGCCAGGGCTGTTTTGACCTCCGAGAATGCGCGCTCCCCGCTGCCGGGGACCATTCGATTGTATTTGTGGGTTTTGCTTTTTAAGCGCGGCATACAGTGGTTGCATGAGCTGCGCTGCGTGGGGGAGGAAACGGTTATAAAAATTCACCATCCCAAAAACTCTTGTAACGCTTTGATCGTTTGTGGCTGGGGAAAATTTGTTACTGCGGCCATTTTGTCAGGCAGAGGAACCCGCTCCATCTGAGGAGACGTGGTGCCCAAAAAATCAATCTGTGTCACCCCGAACTGACACTTCGCTGGGTTGATTATTAACCCGTGCTCTCCAACCTTCGGAAAACTGCCGTGAGGTGTTTTTCGTGTTTCTCTTTGGACGCGCTGGCTACCAAATGTCGTCCAGGTAGATGAACACAAAAGGGAGATCGCGCAACACCGCGTCCATCATGCGTTGGAAACGTCTGCGCCAGCGCCTTTAAGCCCGAATGGCATGCGCAAAAACTCGAACAAGCCAAACGGGGTTATTACCGCTGTTTTGGGTATGTCCTCAGCGCGCACTGGGACTTGATGGTAGCCGCGAACCAAGTCTATTTTGGAAAAAACGCGCGCCCCCGCCAAATGTATGGAAAAAAACTTGAATATGCGGGATTGGGTAACAGTCGTGTGCTGTAGCGTTGTTCAACCTGCGGAAATCACCGCAAGGTCGCCACGAGCCGTCAGCTTTAGGGACCATGTGAAGCGGGGAAGCCCATGGGCTCTTCGAACGCCGAATGATGCCCAACTTTTCAAGATTGGCGAACTCCTCGCGCGCTATGGTCAGTTTGGCTGCATCCAAGCGCCGAGCTTTTGCAAAAACGGGGGGACCAGCTGTAGTAATAAAATGTTCCACTCCGTGTTTAGCCACGGCTGCTGAAAATGTGGGAACCGTGAGTGCTGGAAACTGGGTGAGGAGTGTGTGGAACTTACCGCTTGCCGTAGCGACGTTGGCTTCCATCTTGGGCTGCACGGTGGCGCAGTGGTTAGCACTGCGGCAGCACAGTTTACCCTTGGCCGGGGGATTGTGGGGATCGTGGGTTCGATCCCAGCCCCCGACCAACAGTGATCTGTGTGGAGTTTGCATGTTCTCCCCGTGTTGCGTGGGTTTACTCCGGGATTTCTCCGGTTTCCTCCCACATGCCAAAAACATGCATGTTAGGTTAATTGGCTGTTCTAAATTGTCCCTAGATATTTGTTTCCTATAGGCCCTTAGAATAGAGGGTTAGTATTAATGAAAGCGCTTTGAGTGGTCTTTGTGACTAGAAAAGCGCTATATAAGTGCAGGTTAGTTAGTTAGTTAGTTAGTTGTGCTGTGGGCGGGGTCACTCAAGCTGCACAGGGAATAGAGTAAAAAGAGAGTGCATTAACCAAGCGTCTTTTAGGGAGATCAACCAACAACCCATGTGAGCACAGAAAATCAGCACCTAACATGTTGAAGCTCACCGCCGCTATAATAAAAGTCCACTCGAATGTACGGCCATGCAGGGACAGAAGCAGAGTCTTCTCACCGAAGGTCTTAATGCTCGAGCCGTTCGCCGCCGATGCTCCGTGACTCCCGGGGCCTGCCAGCCAGTCAGCATAGGTTGGTGTGATGAAACTCACTTGGGAGCCTGTGTCCACGAGGAATTGCCTCCCCGAACACGCATCCGTCAAGTAGAGCAGCTTGTTCTGTTCACCGAGGGCCGCGGCTGCTACCGACCCTCGGTTCTGGCGTTTCCCGAGCTCTTGAACTGACACGGTGGTATACACTTGCGTGCCCTCTCTGCAAAACGACGATGGTAGAAACAGAGGTCATCTCCTCCGCGATGTTTAGCCTTCACTGCCGCCGTTGCCGGTGGGTCTGCTGCCGCCGCCTCTGGCCCCCTGCCATCTCCGGCCCTCGAGTCGAGTCCTGTCGCAGCGCGGTGGCCGCGCACTGTCTGCTGGCGTGAGAATCCGCTGTGCCTCCTGGGCCAGCGCGCGGAAGTCTCGCTGGGCCAACAACGGTGAACCAGCCAGGGTCGCTCTCGTGGCCGACGGTAGGGTTCCCAGGAAAATGTGGGTGAAGAGAAAGTCGTCGCCGTCTGAGCCCCTCAGCCTCAGCATGTCTTCCATCAGATCGACGGGTGTGCTGTCTCCCAAGTCGTCCAGGGCCAGGAGTCTCTCCGCTCTTTCCTGGACTGAGGGAGTGAAACGCTGGGTGAGCGCAGCCTTCAACCCGCCGTATTTGTCTTCGGCCGGTGGGCGCTGCGCCAGGCTCTGCACATGCCGAGCCGTGCGGTTGTCGAGCTTGGCGATAACGTGGTAGAATTTCGTGTCATCTGCCGTTATTCCCCCGAGAGCGAACTGAGCTTTGGCCAAGAGGAACCAGGAGTCCGGGTTGTCCTGCCAGAAATCTGGTAGTTTGACTGAGACTGCGTTCGCCTGGCTGGTTCCTGGCGAGTCCGGCTCGGGGGAATTTCTCTCGCCCATGATACGTCTTAAGGTCACCAGTGTGGAGAGCGTGAAAAGATGAGGCTGAGTTTATTTCTCAATTCAGGTTTATTCACATTCACGTATCTCCAACATCCTCTCAACAGAAAAGAGACCCATCCTCCCACATCTGTCCTTTTTATACCCGGGACATCAAAGTACAGAGTCACATTGTCTTTAAATCCCAAGACACAATACATCATCCTCCAGATCTTCTCCCCTCCACCTAAAACCCTGGTGGTCAGGAAATCTCTCAAGGCCATCTCTAAAGATCACATTTCGCACCCTCCTGTTATCCCCAGGAGACCCAGACCTATTGTTCATTCTGAGAGGTGAAGCAAGAGTAATATACATATGCAGCCTAAGCAACTCACATATGTGTGCCACAGTCCCACCCTTTTGGAGAAAAAAAAAAAACCTGTCTCTGTCTGTCCTTGTATAAACATCATTAAACTATTGCATATCTGTTTAAAAAAACAGGCAGCTCTAGAGTTTGATTTATTGTTTTGATTAACAAACCACAATGCCTTTGTGGTGATGGACTCTTTGTTTCACCTGAAAATGCCAAGAAAAGTGAGCAAAGTGTGCTAAATCGCAAGCATGCTAACTAGTAGCTGTTGTGTCCAAATAATGAGGAGGCAAGGTGATATTTATAAAGTTTATTAACAAGAACTATATACACATGGGGAGTCCCTACTGTGAGTACAGGAGCCACAGCGAAGACACAGTATGTCTCCCGCTACAGGCTTATACACCAGAAGTGACGCCACCTCCCAAAGGCGGGGCATCACCCCTTCCTAGCCTAGGGCACCGCCATACTAATATTATATATATATATATTACGATCTTACATTCTTCCCCCCCTTTTGAAAAAAACAAGCACACAAATTTACCCAACCAAATAATTTTCACCCGATTCACACGCTAATACAAAGGGGTATAGGCTTACACATTCACACACCACACCGGCCCAGCAGAGCTCTCCACTATGTAAGCATGCAGTCCGTGAAAAGAAAAAGGGCCACACACCAAACTAAATCAACCCCGATCAAATAAACATATATACATATACATATACAAGTATAAAACAAACAAAGGCGGTATCCGACCCCATAACTCACAGGGTATACACAATAGACACAGAGATCCCCGAGAGAGAAAGAAAAAAAACAAAACAAAATAGGGCAATGAATATATATTGCGCTATTTTGGTAATTTTTTTTTACCAAAACAGGGAAATGAATATATACAGTATATCTCACACCAACAGTCGCACAAACATTCACACCCAGGTGTCACAGCACATTCCACACACACAACATTCAATCACCAGGCACACACACATACACAACGGTGGTCAAGTGCATATAAAACAGTCAAACAGGCAATTAAACAAACTCATATTACCATGTTGACAAAGCAGTGTCTCATTTTTTTTTAATAACTGAACATATCTTGAACCCATAACATTAACAGTAGCAGACACTATATTGTTTAAACTGTACCAAGCTAGGCACACCGTAAGCCCTCAATCATACTCTAACCCGGGGCCCCCGAAGGCCCCCCCCCCCCCGGAGTGTCCATCCCGCGGCCCACTTCCAGAGCGTCTCCGCTTAATGATGGCAGGAGACGGGCTGCACTGGCGTCCTTTCCTGCCCAAACACCACAGCTCGTTGGGATGCCGTCTCGACCCATCAGTCAAGCTCAGGTACCCGTCGCCGTCGGACTGGACCACCCACAGATTATCCTGTCCCACTGTCAGTTTCCTGGAACTAAGCACTCAACCAAGCCGAGGCTTGACCCTAGGGCGGACATCATCACCCTCACCCAGGGGAGCGCTCACTGGCTTTCTCCGTCATCTGCGTCGCGATCTGGCACCCTTATAACTCCTCAGCGGTTCGCCAAGTTGACTAGAGCCACGTCCCTTGCTTTTGATGTCGGCACGGCCAGGGTTCATGCCATCTGATGGTACCCCAAATGCTAGATGTTGTTGTTGCGTCTGAGCGGCACCAGCCACTGTTGACTCAGCAGCCGTATCCAGTCGGCCACCAGAGCCCTGTAGCTCACGCTCTTTGGACCTCTCCGCCACCACAGGGGTCAGACCATGCCGTTCGAGTCCACCGTCCACGGAACCACAAACACTGGCACGGGACCCCCGTCTTGTCGGCATACTAAGGTGCTGGCGGTGTCCCTCTTCACCCAGAATGGGCCACCCAAAGTCCCACACTTCATCGCCACTTCCCACATAGAATGGCCGGTCCCATAAGCCACCACCTGACCACTCCTCCACTTCACCGCAGTTGATGATGAAACCAAGCCCGTAAAATGAGTCACAACCCTGCACGGTGGCGCAGTGGTTAGCACCGCGGCAGCACAGTTTTACCCTCGGCCGGGGGATCGCGGGGATCATGAGATCGTGGGTTCGATCCCTGCCCCGGGCCAACAGTGATCTGTGTGGAGTTTGCATGTTCTCCCCGTGTTTGCGTGGGTTTACTCCGGGATTTCTCCGGTTTCCTCCCACACGCCAAAAACATGCAGGTTAGGGAGTTAATGGGCGCTTGCGCACGCAGCGACCGGCAGCTGGTGGCTTGTCACCGGACTGCAGAACAAATCTACCTACGGGTACAAAATAAGTCAAAAAAAAAAATCAACCCATTAGGTTATTACCGTCCCAAGACACTATGAACTCTGCGGCGTACATAGAGGCCTCCTTATACCTCACCGACAGCCACACCGAGCCCATGACATCCAAAGGGTGGCTACCATAACCATAACAGGTAATGCTGGTCTTACTCACTCTGTAGTGGGGAAAACACCATCTGACCGTGTCCAAGTTGAGGATGGAGACCGCTGACCCCGTGTCCACCAAAAACGGTATCGGCGTCCCGTCCAACAAAATGTCACAAATAATGTGACCATCCGTGTTGGGCGAGACTGTGTGAACCACCGTAGGTACCTTCCTCTCAATGGCGTCCTTAGCCGGCCTCCGTTCCTCCTTGTCAAAGTTGTGGCAAACTCTGTCGAGGTGATGGAGCAGACTGCACCGTCCACAACACTTGCCCCTCGCTGTATACTCCCTGGCTCGATAGCGGTGCCTGCTGGATCCGCAGCCATAGCATCTCGGTGTTCCCGGGGTGGACTGTATTTTGATGATGGCCGCATACTCGTCGTCGCTTCCACCGTCCGAATCCAAGGCCAGGGTCTTCCCATGTGCTTCGCTCTTCGGCAGAGCATCGTTATCGCTGAGGTTTTCCATCAGCCGCTCTGCTGCCTCGTGCTGCTGAGCTAGCTCTAGGGCTGCTAGCAAAATTAGCTCACCAGCGTGAGTTAGCAGGCGAACCCTCGCCGAGGAGGAGGCCACGTGCTCGGCCAACTGGTCGCAGACCATCTCCTCCTCCAGAGCCCCAAACCTGCCAGCTGTCGAAGGTCTGCCACGAATTGCTGGACCGACTCTCCGGGTCGCTGGTGCCATTGTCTGAACTGGATGCGCCGCATTATGATGTTCTCTGGGGCGCAAAAGTAGCCGGCTATGAGCCTCACGACGTCGTCAAAGCTGTCGCCTCCTTCTAGCATGCTGAAGATTTTCTGGTCCTCCATACCCAGGTTATGGACCAGAATAGCCCTTGCTCTTAATTTGTCCAGGTCGCCGAGGTCTAACGTCAACAGATAGTTTTCGAAGGCTGCAAACCACCTGGCCCAAGGGACCAACGGCTCACCCAGAGCCTCCAAAAATGGATGAAGTGTGGTCGCAGCCCTCTCCATCTCTGTATATCCTCGTCATCAAATGTTGTGTCCAAATAATGAGGAGGCAAGGTGACGTTTATAAAGTTTATTAACAAGAACTATATACACACGGGGAGTTCCTACCACGAGTACAGGAGTCACAGTGAAAGTATGTCTCCCGCTACAGGCTTATATACCACAGTTGATGCCACCCCCCAAAGGTGGGGCATCACCCCTCCCTAGCCTAGGGCACTGCCATACTAATATTATATATATTACGATCTTACAGTAGCTACTGGTGTTCTCTGCCCCAGATTATCAAGGGGGCTTACTAGGGCAGGAGCCCAGGGGCCCCGGCTTATTTGGGGCCCGAAAGAAACACTTTTTTTGCTTATTCTGCCATGCCCAACGTTTATTGGAGGGTTTGTTTTGGCGTATCAACTTTTTATTTGTTGAGGTGTACATCTGTCCCACCTGCTTAATTTAATTGGTTAAGAGTTGAAATTTGACCTGATTAAGGTTGGACGTGAGCCGGTAGTGAATCCATTGACGAATGAATGAATGAATGTACAATAGTGGTGTCCAAAAGAGAAAAAAGAAGAAAAAAATAGGAATGTGAGAAAGTGGTTTTAAAAATGACTTCTAAATTGACAGGATTTTTTTAAGTTGCGATACAAACGACAGCATCAACTTTACAGTCACAACAAGATGTTTGTCAAACTGTTAATATTACAAATGCTAACAGTTTGACAGACATCTTGTTTGTCATTACAAATATACAAATGCATTACAAATACTCAGTGGCGGATCATGTATTTTGCAGCTAGGGCTTTAGTGGTGATCTACCTGATTTAAGTGCCATTCATACCAAACACCATAAAAATAGCCTATAGGGCCATCCACACAAAGCATGTGAAAGATAACTTTAACGATAAAATTATAGTTTTAAAAATGTTTTGACATGGGAATACACTTTGACCCAGAAGCAGACACGGAAGACAACGGTAATGGTGAGTGAAACAATAATCTTCATTACAAATAATTAATTATAGTGAAGTGCTGCGGGGAATCTGGCAACCCTGTGGGGAGAGGCAGAGACTAGGGGTTAGTATTCTGATAGTAATTAATGGCTTGTGGAGAAAGGAAGCAGGCAAGGCAACGAGCTGAAGGACACATAAACTTTATTCTTTCTCCAACATATCAGTACAGCAAAAGAGCTCCCGGGTCTCTGTGCATTCTCCTTTTATACTTTTATTTCCATGCATTGAGACCCGGAACTTCCGACCATAATATATTGTTTGGAACAAAGACCTGTGTGGCATATTATCATAACATCACACCGGCACCACTTCTCACACCCTTCTTCTTCCAGTGGCTCCGGTGTTGTCTCCTCTCCCTGGGGGGCGAATAGACCTTACTCTCCCTACTGAGACCCCCCCGGTGACACTTCCTCTTTCAGTCCATTGTTCCCCCTTTCTCCCGTTGCCTTCTCTGGGTGGAGAATCCCCACACCATGCCCCCACACAGCCCCCCCCCCCCGAACACCCAGAAAGGGCACTAACTCCCCCATCCTTTGGGCTTGAGCCAGCGTCCATAGCAGCTGTAGCGGGGGGTCGCCGATCCAGTCGAACTGCCCTGTTGGTGAGGTGTACAGGAGGACACGTCAGTCTGTGGAGGGAAGGGGGTGGGGGACACATCAGCTTTGCAAGCGCAGGTCCCTGCCAAGGGATCACCAACTTGCGGAGCCACCAACGGTGGGCGTCCGTACCGGGGAGCTTGGGCCAACACCACCTGCTCGTCTGCCAACACAAAAGCGGGCTTCAGCCTTTTGATGCAGATGGTTTCCCTACACCCCCCCAAGTCTAACACAAAATGCTTTGCCCCAGGTTCCAACACCCTGAACGGTCCGTCGTACATTGGGTGCAGCGCATCATGCCTGACAAAAACAAAACTGGCATTCTGCAAGCTTTTTGGGACAAAGGTGAGGGGAAAACAATGGTGGGCCAGGCCCGGTATGTTAAAAGCCTCCGTTCTGTGCAAAAATTGCATGGGCGGATCAGCCTCGGGCATGGGGTTTTCTGGTAAAAACTCTCCGGGGATCCACTGCGGCCGAGAAAAAACGAGTTCTGCTGGGGAGGCTGCCAAATCCTCAGGCACGGAGCACAACCCTAAAAGAACCCAGGGCAGGCAGTCGACCCAATTTGCATCAGTAAGCGAAGCTCTGAGCGCTGCTTTAACCACCTATGAAAACGCTCACATAACCCATTAGCCTGGGGGTTGTACGTGGTAGTACGGTGAATTTTGACCCTCAGGCTCTGGGCCATTGCGGACCAGAGTTCTGAAACAAATTGTGCACCCCTGTTGGAAGTGATGTCCGATGGGGATCTGAAATGTGCAACCCAAGCCGACAAAAAAGCACGAGCCACTTCCACGGACGTGGTAGAAGCCAGCGGGACCACTTCAGGCCAGCACGTGGTGTGGTCCACGACTGTCAAAAGGTGCATGAAACCTTGCAACGGTGGGAGGGGTCCCACCAAATCCACATGGGCGTGGTCGAACCTCCTAGCCGGGATTTGGAATGGCTCGAGGGTGGCTCTGGTGTGCTTGTGCACTTTGGCCCACTGGCACATGATGCAAGCTGTGGCCCACTCTTTCACGTCCTTGCGCAAGTGCAGCCAGATGAATTTCGTCCCCACTAGCTTCACGGAAGCACGCACACCTGGGTGCGAAAGGGAGTGGACTGACTCAAAAATGCGGCGGTGCCAAGAGCTCAGAACCACTGGGCATGAGCAGCCGGTGGAGACGTCGCAGAGCGGGGGGGGGGGGCACCCTTTTTGCACCACCCAGCTCTCCAGCCTTAACCCAGTAGGCGCCGACTGGAGCGCGCAAATGTCTGTGTCCCTGGCTTGCTCCGCGGCCATGGCAGGGAAATCTATTCCCATGTAGACTGGGGAGACTAACACGTGCAACAGGCAATCAGCCATGATGTTGAACTTACCAGTGACGTGCTCAATGTCAGTAGTAAACTCTGAAATTGCGGCCAAATGCCGTTGCTGCCAGGCCAACCACGGTTCCGAGACCGTGGGCATTGCTTACGTCAGCAGCTTATGGTCCACGAATGCAGTGAACTCCTGCCCTTCTAGCCAAAACTGGAAATGGCGCGTCGCCAGGTGGAGAGCCAACAATTTTCTGTCAAACTTGGTGTATTTGCATTTGTTGTTGTGCAAAGTTTGACTGAAAAATGTGAGCAGCTGCCACGAACCTGAGACGTACTGCTCCACCACTGCCCCTATGGCAGCATCCAACGCGTCCGTAGTGAGCACTATCCGTGCAGACGGATCCGGGTGGGCTAGCAATGCGGCATCTGCCAGCGCTGTTTTGGCATTCGTGAAAGCCTGGACTCGCTGGGGAGTCCAGTCAATGGTTTCTGAGGGCTTCTTTTTTTTAAGCGCGGCATACAACGGCTGCATCAGCTGGGCTGCCTGAGGAAGGAAACAGTCATAAAAATTAACCATGCCCAAAAACTCCTGTAGTGCCCTCACGGTCTGCGGACACGGAAAGTCCGACACAGCGTGCACCTTATCCGGTAACACAATCGTGCTGTCCGGCGAAATGCGGTGACCCAAAAAAATCAATCACTGGCACACTGAACTGGCATTTTGCTGGGTTAACTATCAGCCCATATGCTTCCAACCTCTGGAAAACCACCTTGAAATGGGCGATGTGCTCTTCCTCGGACGCGCTAGCTACCAGAATGTCGTCTAAGTAGATGAAAACGAAGGACAAGTCGCAAAGCACTGTGTCTATCATCCTCTGGAAAGTCTGTGCCGTGCCTTTTAATCCGAACAGCATGCGTAAAAACTTGAAAATGCCAAAAGGAGTTATTACCGCTGTTTTCAGAACATCTCCCACGTGCACCAGGACCTAATAGTATCTGCGGACCATATCCACTTTTGAAAAAACACGTTCCCCAGCCAGGTGCACGGAAAAATCTTGGATGTGCGGAATAGGATAGCGACCATGTTCCGTGGTGTTATTCAAGCGCCGGAAATCACCACATGGTCGCCACGACCCGTCGGCTTTAGGCACCATGTGTAGCGGGGATGCCCATGGGCTGTTGGAGCGCCTGACAATGCCCAACTGCTCTAAGTTGGTGAACTCTTTACGTGTGCTGGCCAGTTTAGCTGCATCCAGGTGCCAACGGCCCTTTTGTAGTTATGAAGTGTTTAATCCCGTGTTTCATTATAGTAGCCGAAAAAGTCGGGACCGTGAGTGCTGGGAACTGTGCGAGTAAATGTTGGTACTTACCCCTGGAGCTATAACGTTAGCCAGTGTTGTCGACCCAGCTCCCCGAGCTGTACAGGGCAGTGAGGTAAAAGAGACAGCATCCACTAATCGCCTATTAGCAACGTCTACTAACAACCCAGAAGCACATAAAAAAATTCATGCCTAAAATGGGGGCAGAACATGCAGCTACCACAAAGTCCCACTGAAAGTTGCATCAGTGTAAGCATATCGTCTGTGTCCACTCGCTAAATGTCCTGATGGTGGATCCATTGGCAGCCATGAGCTCGGGACCGCTGCCTCCTTCCACCCTGTCTGTGTTGACCAGCAGGATGAGGCTCTTCTGGAAGCCGGAGTCCACCAAAAACCGTCTCTCCGAATGTGTGTCCGTGACATAAAGCAGTTTGTTCCTGTTGCCAGTGGTTGCAGCTGTAACTGAATGCCGAACGTGCCGTCTTCCCGGCTTCTTGAATTGGCATGGCAACAGGCAGCGTTGGGCATTCGAGCTGAAACGGCGATGATAAAAACAGATCGCCCCGTTCCTTCATCTCCTGGTGTCCGTCCCAGTTACCACCAACGGCTCCTCGACCTCGCTGGAGTCCCTCATGGATGCTGGTGCCACTGCCTGCACACTGAGGGTTCTGGTCGCCAAAATGATGCGGACCGCTTCCTGCGCCAGGGCACAGTAGTCCTTGGCAACCAGCTGCAGTGAGTTGGCCAGGATCACCCTCATTGCAGCCGGTAGGTTCCTGAGGAACAAGTGGGTGAACAGGAAAGATTCATCGTCCTTGCCCTTCAGCGCCAACATGCTCTCCATGAGTTCAGCTGCTGATCTGTCACCTAACTCTGAACACGTTAGGAGTCTCTCTGCCCTCTCACTGTCAGAAAGGGTATAGCACTGGAGTAGCATCTACTTGCGCACTTCATATTTTCCCTGGGCCGGCAGTTTCTGGAGCAGGCTCGTTGACTGTTGCGTGGCGCGCACATCCAGTGCAGTGACCACGTAGTAATACTTGGTATTGTCCATTGTTGTCCCACAGAGTGTGAACAGAGCTTCTATGTGTAAGAACCACGTGGTCGGGCTGTGAAGCCAGAAGTCTGGGAGCTTGACTGAGCAAGCGCACTCGGCGCTGGTGCTCTCCCTCCAGGTAGTCTCTGGGGCGGTGCTCGGCTCGCTTTCCATGGGACGTTTTGGGGTCACCAATGTGGAGAAAGGAAGCAGGCAAGGCAACGAGTTGAATGACACAAACTTTATTCTTTCTCCAACATGTCAGTACAGCAAATAGAGCTCCCTTGTCTCTGTGCATTCTCCTTTTATACTTTTATTTCCATGCATTGAGACCCCCCCCCCCCATGGAAACCCCCCCACCACGATGAGGTGGGGGGTTTGCGTGGCCTAGTGATCCCAGGAGCTATGTTGTCCGGGGAATTTGCCCCTGGTAGGGTCACCCAGGACAAACTGGTCCAAGGTGAAGGGCCAGACTAAGAACGATCCAATAGACTCTCATGATGAATGCTAGAACAGGGATCCAGTGTACCCCGCCCGGTATGGGGTTACCGGGGCCCAACCCTGGAGCCAGGCCTGGGGGAGGGACTCGATGGCCCTCCAGTGGGCTCACCACCTGCAGGAGGAACCATGGGGGTCCGGTGCTGTGTGGATCAGGTGGCGGTCAAAGGCGGAGACCTTGGCAGTCTGATCCCAGGCTTCCTAAACTGGCTTGTGTGACGTGGAAAGTCACCTCTCTGGTGGGGAAGGAGCCTGAGCTGGTGCATGAGGTTGAGAGACACTGGCTAGACCCTGACGTGATCCAGTGTGGAGCGTGTAAATAATGAGGCTGATTTGGTTCAAGCGGTTTATTACACGACTCACACGAAGAGCATAGACAGAATGGCATACAAGTAGGAACTCTTCCCTTAAATAACATGACATCCTTCTAGACTCTTCTCACACACAAAAGATAATCTCCCCCGATTGCAGTCAGTCCATTCATCACACACAAAAGATAATCTCCCCTGACTGCAGTCAGTCCATTCATCCTTGACACCTCCCTGTTATCTTACTAGGGCAGGGGTGTCCAACCATGTGCCATGGAGAGCCAAGACCCTGCAGGTTTTACCTCCAACCAGTGTCTTCAACAGCAGATTTCTGTGAACTTCTTCCCACTGATTGCTGATAAGTGAAAACACCTGCTGAAGAGACTGGGTAGAAGAGAAAACCTGCAGAGTCTTGGCTCTCCATGGCACCTGGTTGGACACCCCTGTACTAGGGCATCTAGAAACTTCTCACACACAAAAGGTTAACTTCACGTCCTTTGTTCCTGTCTAAGGTGGTAAACCATTATGCATTCCCCAGGTTGCCACACCCCATTCATTCTTTCCTTTACACGGATCAGTCGTCCTGGTCCTTTTGCAGAAAAACAGCCCCAAAGTATAATGTTTCCACCCCCATCCTTCACAGTAGGTATGGTGTTCTTTCTCCTCCAAACACGACAAGTTGAGTTTTCATCAAAAAGTTCTATTTTGGTTTCATCTGACCATATGACATTCTCCCAATCCTCTTCTGGATCATCCAAATGCTCTCTAGCAAACTTCAGATGGGCCTGGACATGTACTGGCTTAAGCAGGGGGACACGTCTGGCACTGCAGGATTTGAGTCCCTGGCGGTGTAGTGTGTTTCTGATGGTAGCCTTTGTTACTTTGGTCCCAGCTCTCTGCAGGTCATTCACTAGGTCCCCCCGTGTGGTTCTGGGATTTTTGCTCACCGTTCTCGTGATCATTTTGACCCCACGGGGTGAGATCTTGTGTGGAGCCCCAGATCGAGGGAGATTATCAGTGGTCTTGTATGTCTTCCATTTTCTAATAATTGCTCCCACAGTTGATTTCTTCACACCAAGCTGCTTACCTATTGCAGATTCAGTCTTCCCAGCCTGGTGCAGGTCTACAATTTTGTTTCTGGTATCCTTTGACAGCTCTTTGGTCTTGGCCATAGTGGAGTTTGGAGTCTGACTGTTTGAGGTTGTGGACAGGTGTCTTTTATACTGATAACGAGTTCAAACAGGTGCCATTAATACAGGTAACGAGTGGAGGACAGAGGAGCCTCTTAAAGAAGAAGTTGCAGGTCTGTGAGAGCCAGAAATCTTGCTTGTTTGTAGGTGACCAAATACTTATTTTACCGAGGAATTTACCAATTAATTCATTAAAAATCCTTCAATGTGATTTTCTGGATTTTTTTTTCTCATTTTGTCTCTCATAGTTGAGGTATACCGATGATGAAAATTGGAGACCTCTCTCATCTTTTAAGTGGTAGAACTTGCACAACTGGTGGCTGACTAAATACTTTTTTACCCCACTGTATATAACCAGGGATATCCTCACACCACTGGGGAGGATGAAAAAAGATAGCTTCTCGCGGTGGTTACCCAAGGTTATTACAGTTATGGGGGCTGTACATTTTGTAACTTGAGAGATGGGCTGGCCTGACAGAGCTAAGAGTTTCTGGGGCTGAGGTAACTCAGTGCAGGGGATATTATACTTGGTCACCAGACTCTCAGAAATAAAGTTTTGTTCAGCCCGAGTCCACTAGTGCTGAACCAACAAACTCGGCAGACTGGAGCATTAAGCGCACGGGAAGAACAAGGTAGTTTTAAGGGACATTATTGACTCTGTCTGACAGCTTGCCAGTTCTGACTGGTGGATCAGGCCATTTAAATTTTTCTGGACACCGGATAGCAAAATGGTTGGACTGAGCACAGTACAGACATACCCCACATCAACCCGCCGCTGCTTTTAGGCCAGAGTTAACTTGGGCTGACCGATAGCCGCCTGATACGAAGATTCGTTATTGCCAGTGACTAGCAGCAAAGCGGGGGGCTGTAAACACAGTAAGCTAACAGGAGACATAGCATGGACAACGCGTAGCTGCTCCAATGAGCGCTGTGTGTTAGAAGTTAGTAAACAACTAATGAAAAGAAGGCTACTGGGAATGCTACCTGACGTAAGAAGCTAACTAAGCTAGCACTGCTCTGGAACACCGAGTCAAACTACAAATGGGTATCACGTCCGTTCCTGCTGGGTCTACATGCTGGTTGCATGCTGACATGGGAATACACTTTGACCCAGAAGCAGACACGGAGGACAACGGTAGTGGTGAGTGAAACAATAATCTTTATTACAAATAATTAATTATAGTGAAGAAGTGCTGTGGGGAATCTGGCAACTCTGTGGGGAGAGGCAGAGACTAGGGGTTAGTATTCTGATAGTGAATAATGGCTGATAAAATAGGCTTTATGCTTACAGGTTTTTCAGCAGGGACGGTGTGGGAATTCCACCAAGCTGGGAGACTGGTTGGCAGAGGTGAGGCGTCACAGGTGCAGCAGGAGAAGGACTGTGTGGGGAGAGGGGAGAAGGCTGGCCAGGCCTAGGAGAAGGGGGCAAAGGAGTCAAGACAGTGAGCACAACGTTGGTAAGTCGACTTACATGGTTAAGGAGTGTAGAATGCACACTGAAGGTGAACAAAATCCAATCCGCCAGGGACAGCATCCTACTTGTGCTGTCCCACTAATTGGATGCAGGTGATGATTGCAACTGCCAGGAGAGGTGCTCAATTAGTGAGGAGAGAGAGAGGCAGACAGGCAGGACAGACAGGAACCCTTACATATTTACCTTTTCATTGTGGAGCTCCATTTCCATGCACACTTGTTCATTGAGCTGCAGATCCACTTTTGTTTTCCCCAAAGGTTTAATGGTACTGTTGCTTGTAAGTGGCGCTGGCGTCTTGCTGCTGCTATGGTTAAGGCCCTGTCACACCTAGACAATTTAGGCAGCCAAAACATATGAAAAATTTGGAGACTACGCTGGCGTACATTGAATCAGTTATGGCTAAGTTTTGTCTAAGTTAAGAGCAGCCTGAAGAATGCTGAAGCACAAGCACGCTATGGTATACAGTGATCCCTCGCTACTTCGCGCTTCACCTTTCGCGCCCTCAGTGCATCGCGGATTTTTCAAAAATATTCATCAAAAATTCAAAATTGAGAAATAATGGGCGGGCGCTAGCAGAAGGCAGGGAGACTACATTAGACCATCAGGTATCCACACGGAGAGCCGCACAACTCTCTGTTCGCTGTTCTCGTGTTGGCTCGGCTCGGAAATCTCGCAAGCTGATTGGCCGAGACGTTTCACCCCGCAAGCTGATTGGCCGAGACGTTTCACCCACCTCCTCTCCCTGCCGAGCACCCATGAAGGGAAGGAAAACCGCATTCATTGCTTTTTATCGCTCGTGTTACTTAGTCTCGCCGCGTGGAACTTTTTGCTGTTCTCTTGTGCCATTTTGTGCGAAATAGTCTTCCCGTCGAGCCACTATGCCGCCTCCTGCAGCTTCAGCTCTATCGGAAGCTGCCCTCGATGATCCTGCGCCTCCAGCACCTCACAATGAGGCGTCACCTGAGGAGCAGTAAAGCTCTCATTAACCTGTGCAGTAAATCATTTTCATCTTGAGTTACGCATCTTGTTATAAGAATAAAAGAGTTCTAAAAACATATTTATGTACACTTTGTTTACATCTACGTATGTATGTACACGTACACACACACACACGTATCATATGAGAGAGAGAGAGTGAGAGAATGAACGTACGTATTATTTATGGGTGACGTCATTAGGGGTGACGCTACTTCGCGGTTTTTCACTTTTCGCGGTCGGTTCTGGAACCCATTAACCGCGATAAGTGAGGGATCACTGTAGTTCGCCAAGCTCCCCTGAAAATTAATTTTCAGCATGCTGAAAATTTTCCGACGTATCCAGCATATGGCTGATATTTTCCGCATTTGCAGAGCAAATGGCATATTTGCAGCGTTGGTTCATAGGAAAAAACCTGTACAGAACTCTGCCTGCAGCGCATACACACACGTATTTGTTCATATAACGGGACCTGTCGGGGTGTTTCCATTTGACTGGTCTGTACCATCAGCTGTCCAGTGTTGTTCTGATAAATATGCCAAAATGTGAGAACACCGGAGGAGGCGGATCCAATCAGCTGATTGGCTGAAGCGCACAGCGCAGCTGTTTTCCATGATAAATCACACTTTCCTGTTGGCTGCACCTCCCAGCAAAAGCATACTCCATGCATTATCTTGTTTTTTTTTTCACTTTATTGAAAATAAACTTTTTTATCACCATCAGTTCGCGTGCCTTTAAGCCAGGTTGTGACAGCTGTTATCTGATGTTCCTGATGTGTCACGTCAGCTGTTTTAGACATGACTGACCTGACAGATTTGACAGCTCTGCCAGGTCGGTCACCCCCCCCCCCCCCCCACTGTGGTCTCTGGAGGGAGAATCATCTTGGGTGAAAATAGATGATCTCTCCCACACCTAGGATTCATGGATTGGGAGGCAACGGCAGTTTGGCATGACTGCACTATGCAGAAGTTAGACTGTTGTTGTGTATAAGTTGTGAATGTTTGCAACACACTAAGCATTAGTTTGTTTAAGTTACTTATAAGTTATGGAAATATTCTATATAAGTTACTAAGACGCTATGTATAAGTCCAAGTTGTTATGGATACGCAATGCATATGGCAAAAAGTGAAAATTTCGACGTATCCCAACATTTTAGACCAATTTTTATATGTTTGGCAAATGCTGCCTAAATTGTCATGGTGTGACAGTCAACAGCTCAAGTTTGCAAACCCTGTCTGGCTCCAAGTATCTACTCGATCAGCTGCAAACAACAGGCATTCCCAGCAAGATAATTTGCAGCACTCCTCGGAGCCTGTAATTCAAGGATACCGCTTGTTGCCAATATGGAAGTGACGGACGAATCTTTCCCTGGCTGAGACAGGCTTCATTGTTGGCCAACCTCTCTTCACAATGACCAGCTTTTCTTGAAAAGTCCATCTGGAAAATTGATTTTTTTTAAAAAAAAATATCAGCGGCCAAATCGTTTTCCTCTCCCGTCAGCCATGGTGGGTGGAAAAACAGCTATTATATTTAAACAGATACAGGATATTGTAGCTGCTTAAGCAAGTCCTTGGACTGGCGTTTTGCTAGCTATGCTCTGCATTGTGGGTGGAGGAGTCTAACCATCCAATCAAAAGATGTGAAAATGCTGACATTCTCGGATGCCTTCTATGCATTAAAATTAAATTAAATTAAATCACCCTTATTGTCATTCAGCCTCAATTGTCATTACCTATCTACAGTGTAAATCACACACACCCCAAGTGCAGAATCAAAGGGCCGCTGCCATGCAAGGCGCCGCCACAGAGTTCCCTCCTCCATTCCATTTATTGCTGAGCACCAAGCTGGATGGCAGGAAGTTCCACTTTTATATGGTCTTCGGCATGACCCAGCCGGGATTTGAACCCCTGCCTCCCGGGTGTGGGGCGGATGCTCTACCAACTGAGCTCATCCAATGGCATACCCCTGGATGTACAGAAGACATCTGACTGGTTAAAGCAACAGGATAAGTTTAACAGTTAATTTAACCTACAGAACTGCACTGTTAATTCCTGAAGGCCCAAGGCAGATTTGCTTGCCCCTGGCAACACAGATGGCTGAAATATGATTGGACAAAAAAAACTCTAACATGCATTACACTACTGGAAGGCGTGCAACCAAGAGAAAAGCTACAAAATGAAGAGAATAGACTATTGGGAATAATTTAATACATCCTCATGGAACAAATAAATAAATAGGCCAGCAGAGAAGGCTTTGCTGGCCCTCAGGGTCCAACACTGCAAATGCTAACGTGGGATGCACCGACTGAGCTGCTGTCTGAAGATCCGTCAGTCACAGTGGGCAGAAGCTCCAGGTCCAGGTCATCGAAGTTGTAAAACACCCATGGAAGTGTTAAAGATTTGTACACACTGGGAATGCTGATCCAGAGAAGGACCGAAGAGCTGCCAGAGTAAGGACACTGATACCAGAGCATCTGAACGCTACAAATGGCAGAAACATTTTTTCTCCAAGTGCTATTTCAATCATAAACTTCCAAATGGTGAGTAGTTTCAAGACACTGGCTTCTATTTTCTCCTTTCATGGCTGTTTGTATTGTTTTGCCATACAGCGATTTGTTTCTCACTAAGCTGGGTTCACACTACTGTGTTTGGTCCAACTTTTACAGACGTTTTGAAAAATCTGAGAAATTAGTCCAAATGTCATGAAATTACATTCGTAAGCAGTTTTTTTTTTAATCTAGCACACACCAACTTTTACGAACTTTAAAGGGGCGTTTTAACTCCACAGCCTTGTTGGCCATGGATGAGAGCCGTTTACTACAATTCAGAGATGATGCCAGTCTTTCTCTTTGTCCAGGAGTTGTAAAATTTCCTTCAGTTATGTTATTGTTCATTTCGGCCGGAGTTCTATTAATCTGCTCTGGTGAATGCAAAATTTTGGATTTAATTCAAAACAGCTGTCAGGATATTTTCATTTTGAATCATTCTTTTAAAAGAATGAGGGTTTTTACAATTTTAACCTCATACACTGTCATTAGATAATGAATATTGGATTTGTGCGTACATAACCTGCTCTTCTCTGCCGTCATGGAGAAGAGCAGCTGTTTTCCCAGTAGGGCAGACTGGTCTGGCAACATTTTTTTTCCCTCTGTGTAGTGAAAAACCCTGTTCTGGCTTCAAATATTTAATATTTAACCCTTGAACAGAAAACACTGACTGAGAGTGCTTTTTCATTGTCATAATTAAAGCTGTGGGTTGATACAAAATATTTGTCAGTTGTTAGTCCTGATAGCACTAGATTTTTCTGCTATTCGAGCTAAACCTAGAACTTTGTGGTCATTCACTTTAGTAATTGGCAATGGCTATAAATCCGGAAGCTGTATCCTTATATGAAATGTCTATTGGTACAGAAATGTTGACAATCTGACAAAACCTTTTCAGATCAGCTCCAAGCCAACTGCTGCTGTGACTTTGGTAGACAGTACGTTGGGCCTGTGATCAGAAGGCTGCTGGTTCATGTCCTGCTATTGGCACCTTGTCCAAACTATTTTAATATGAAATTTAAAATTAAGAGATTAGCCTTTGGATTTGGGAGTGGGTAAGGTTTAAAAGGTAGTAAATAGATAATGATTAAAATTTTGAAACAAATAAATGCTTCTCATTTCCATACCTGTAGCCTGCTGCTTTTAAGATACACATTAATAGAACGTACTGGGCAATCAGATTTAAGCTGTATCTCTAACAAGAATTCTATGGGTACAGTTCCTTATCCATAGCCAGTGCCTGAGTAATTTAGGACCTTGAAGGTCAAGCTGATCCATCAGTGACCCCGGCTACATGGTCACAATAATCCGATAAATAGGAATAATCAGATAATGGTAATCGGACTTGACATGTTCATATGCACTGAATAAATGAATTATTGGAAAATAAACTATGTGTGTTAATGTAATTTCACTTTATGTAACACAGTAATTGCCTTTTATCTGATTGTTTTTACATGACTACTTTAATAATCAGATAATTTCAGAAATCCAATTATAAATGGTTTATTACCATGCATGTACACATGGCCATTTTGCATATCATACTCCATAAATATGTGGAAGGGCCCCAAAAAGGGCTTTAGCCCAGGGACCCACAACCTCCTTAATCCGGCCCTGGGTGTTCTGATGACCGGCGTTTTGATCTCCGGTCTTCTGCAGTACCGACTCAACAGGTGTATGTTTTAAAACACAGTACTTTTGCACTTGACAATATTTAATTTGTTTACATGTGTGTGAAATGACAATAGATGTCTTCAAGTTGATTGAGATGTTTAGCAACAGTTACTGGCTACATTCAGAAGGGACTATTTTTTTCTCAGCTGTGCAAAATAACTGGTTAAACAAACAAATCATAATATTTTGTCCAGTATTGCTGTCATTTAATAAATTGTGCTTGTGGAACTGTTGTATAAAAGCAATATTACACTCAACGTCACTGGGATATCGTGAATATACTATCTATGGGTGTGATACTCTAATGGAGGGCATAGACATATCACACCTGCAGTTATTATATTTGAATAGAATAGGCTTTATTGTCATTGTACAGTTGTACAGTACAACAAAATTATGTGTGCTCCACCAGGCTACTGCGCAATACTGAGAGAAGAATTTGAATTAAACAGTTACAGAACACACGATTAAAGATATGACTGAAATAAAAATAAAAATAGCCCATAGGTATATACACAGGTATGGTAGAGGCTTCACGGATGGAACTATGTACGTAAGAGTGTGGACTGCAAAACACACAATTGAGTAAAATGGCCCAAGGATTATGGAAAATATCCACAGTAGTGATTTCATGGATGGGTCAGTTTACATGGAAGTGCGGAGTGCAAAGACAGGTGTGTTATTGTGATAGTTAAAAGGTCCTCAGTTCTGTGCATGTGAGCATTCAGAGGGAGGGGGTGGGGCCTCTGACTGCAGTTTAGATGGCCCAGGTTAAGAAACTGTCAGTCTGGAGGTGTGGGACCTCGATCTGAACCGTCATCCAGAGGGAAGCAGGTCAAACAGATGGTGGGCGGGATGTGATGGGTCTCCTGTGATGGCCTTGATTCTTCTGAGACAGGAGGATCTGGATATGTCTTCCAGGGAGGGCAGAGGGCCACTGAATTTTTTGGGCGGTGTTGATGACCCTCTGCACAGCCTTCCTGTTCTCGGCCATGGAGCCGGCATACCACACACCCAGGCAGTAGGTGAGCACGCTCTCCACTGAGCAGCAATAGAAGGCCAGCAGCAGCTTCTGGTCCAGGTTGTGCTTCCTCAGGACACCGAGGAAGTGCAGCCACTGCTGGGCTTTCTTCACCAGGGTCTTGGTGTTGACAGTCCAGGAGAGATCAGAGGAGATGTGGGTGCCCAGCAACCTGAAGGCGGGGATGTTTTCCACGCGGTCGCCATTTATGGGGAAGGGTGGTGGTGGTGGTGGTGGTGGTGGGGGGGGTCCTGTCTGTTCTTCCTGAAGTCCAGTATGAGTTCTTTGGTTTTATGGACATTCAGTTTCAGGTTATTTGCTTGGCACCACAGCAGCAGATTCTTTACCTCCACCCTGTATGCCTTCTCATCATCGTCAGTGATGAGCCCAACCAAGGTGGTGTCATCCGCGTATTTCACGATGGCGGTGGTTGGGTGGGTTGGAATACAGTCAAAGGTGTACAGGGAGTACAGTAGAGGGCTTAGCACGCAGCCTTGGGGGGAGCCAGTGCTGAGAGATGGTGCGGAGGAGTGGTGGGGGCCAAGTCTGACTGTTTGTGGGCGATTGGTGAGAAAGTTCTTTATTCAGGAGCGGGGGGGGGGGGATCTGCTGGAGGTTTGTTGATCAGGATGTCTGGGATGATGGTGTTGAAAGCTGAGCTGTAGTCCACAAAGAGCATTCTCACATAGCTCCTTGAGTTCTCCAGGTGGCTCAATGCTCTGTGGAGAGTGGTGGCGATGGTGTCTTCCGTAGACCAGTTCTCCCTGTAGGTGAACTGGTGGGGGTTGAAGGAGAGAGGAAGACGGTTCCTGATGTGCTGGGAGACCAGTCGCTCAAAACACTTCATGACTACAGACATGAGTGCTATGGGTCTGTAGTCATTCAGGCTATCAATTGCAGAGTTTTGGGGGATGGGGATTATGGTGGAGGCCTTGAGGCAGGAGGGGATGGTGGCGTTCATCAGGGAGAGGTTGAACAACTTGGTGAGGATCCCTGCGGGCTGGTCTGCACATGCTTTGACCACCGCTCCTGAGATGCCGTCTGGACCAGCAGCTCTGCGGGGGTTCACTGCTTTCAGTTGCCTCCTCACCTTGTGCACCTGTAGAGAGAGGGGGGAGGAGGGACAAGTTTGGGGGGGAGGTGTGCTCAAACCGGGCAAAGAAGCTGTTAAGCTCATCTGCCAGAGTGAGGCTGCTATCTGAAGTTGGGGGGCTCTGGCCTCTGTAGTTGGTGAGGGCCTGGATGCCTCTTCACATCTGTTGGGGGTTGTTGTCTGTAAGGAAGCCCTCCACCTTCCTCCTACAGGCATTCTTAGCGAGTTTTATGTCTCTCCTCAGGTTGGCTCTAGGAGTGCTGTACAGAGAGCTGTCCCTCTGTCTGAAGGCTTCATTGATGCTGTGCTTCGTCTCATGTAACCCTAACCCATCAAAGAAAGTCACTTCCGTGACTGATCGTCACTTCCTTGTGGTAACGTATCGTCACTTCCTGTTTTGCTGTCTGCCTGTGTGGTTTGCTCTCCAGCTCTCCAGCCACTAGCTAGCCACTAGCTATGGCTACTACCTCTCTTTCTTCTCCTCCTCTGGTGTGCTCTCTCTGTCAGATGTTTAGCTACACCTCTGCCTCTTTTAGTGATAACGGTAAATGTAATAAATGTTGTCTTTTTGAGGTGCTCGAGGCGAGGTTGTCTGATTTGGAATCCCGGCTCCGCTGCATTGAAACACCGTCTGCGCCAGTTAATCTCGACGGACGCCCATTAGCTGCAGCGGAGCTAGCTAGCTTAGGCCCCCCTGTCAGCGGTTCCCCGGCTCTCCTCAGCAGCGAGGAGACTGGGTGGGTGACGGTGAGAAGGAAGCCTAGTCGCAAAGCCCCGGTTCACCACCAACCTGTTCACGTTTCTAATCGTTTTTCCCCGCTCAGCGACACACCCACTGAGGAAAAAACTCTGATCATTGGCGACTCTGTAGTCAGAAACGTGAACCTAGAGACTACAGCGGCCATAGTCCAATGTATTCCTGGGGCCAGAGCAGGCGACATCGAGTCAAATTTGAAAATGCTGGCTAAAAGTAACTGTAAATACTCCACAATTGTTATTCACGCCGGCATTAATGACATCCGTCTCCGGCAGTCGGAAGTCACGAAACTTAATATAGAATCGGTGTGTGAGTTTGCAAAAACGATGTGTGCCACTGTAGTATTCTCTGGACCCCTCCCCAATCTGACCAGTGATGACATGTTTAGTCGCTCGTCATCCTTGAACCGCTGGCTGTCTGTGTGGTGTCCTAAAAATGACGTGGGCTACATTGACAATTGGAGCTCTTTTTGGGGAAAACCTGGTCTTATGAGACGAGACAGCATTCATCCCACTTTGGATGGTGCTTCTCATTTATCTAACAATCTGGCATCTTTTTTATCCAAATTTCCAAAACCATGACTACTCAGAGTTGGGACCAGGAAGCAGAGTCGCAGTCTTACACGCCTCTCTGCAGCTCCTCTTCATCCGCCACCCCTCAGCTTAGCCCCTGACTTCCCCATCAGAGAATCGTTGTCTGCTCCCTCCAAAGTAAATAAAAATATAATGTATAAGCATCCCAAAGTGATAAAGCAAAATATTGGTAAAACTCAAATTAAACATAAAGCCTCTAAATTGAATGATTTGGCCTCTGTTCCTCCTCATAATTTAAAAATTAAATGTGGTTTATTAAATATTAGGTCTCTAACTCCCAAGTCTCTGTTAGTCCATGATCTGTTAATTGATCATCAGATTGATTTAATTTCCCTTACAGAGACTTGGTTAGGGCAAGAGGATTATGTTGGTTTAAATGAATCAACTCCCTCTGGTTATTTAAACTGTCAAAATCCCAGAAGTTCTGGTCGTGGAGGAGGAGTAGCAACAATTTACCATTCCAAATTACTAGTTAATGTAAAGCAAAAAACATGTTATAATTCCTTTGAGGGCCTGGTCCTCAGTATTGGGCACTTTAGCAATTTTAGGTTAAACCCAATTTTATTTGCCATAGTTTATCGTCCCCCATCAACCTATTCAGAATTTTTATCCGAATTTGCTGATTTCTTAGCTGATTTAGTGCTGAAATCTGATAGAATAATTATAGTAGGGGACTTTAATATACATGTGGATGTAGATAGTGACTGCCTTAATGTGGCTTTTAATTCAATATTAGACTCGATTGAGTTTTCTCAGAAAGTAGGAAATTCTACTCATTACCTCCACCATACATTGGACCTTGTTCTGACATATGGCATAGAAATAGAAAATCTTGTAGTGTCTCCTCATAACCCTGTACTGTCAGACCATTGTCTGTTAACCTTTGATTTTACTATTTCTGACTATTTGGCTCCTAAAGAAAAATATTATCACAGTAGATGCCTCTCAGATGATGCTGTTTCCAAATTTATGCAGATTGTTTCCTCTATGCCATGTGTCAACACAACGGAAATAAGCTATAGACAGCTTGCTCCTTCTGTAATTGATAACATGGTGGATAGTGTTTCAGCTTCTCTGCATCAGGCTCTAGACTTGGTGGCCCCCTTAAAAAAGAAAAAGTCTAATCAGAGATTTTTAACTCCTTGGTTCAACACAGAAACTCGTAGCTTAAAACAGAAGACTCGTCAATTAGAAAGAAAATGGCGCTCTACTAATTTAGATGAAATCTATTTAGCTTGGAGAAATCATCTTTTAATTTATAAAAAATCTCTTAGAAAAGCTAGAACGAGTTATTACTCTGCATTAATAGAAGAGAACAAGAATAATCCCAGGTTTCTTTTCAGTACTGTAGCCAGGTTGACAAAGAGTCAGGACTCTGTCAATCCTAGCATCCCCTTAGAGCTTACTAGTCAGGACTTTATGAACTTTTTCAATAATAAAATTTCATCCATCAGAGATAAAATCAATCAGATTCTTCCCACAGTTAACTTAAATACTGTAACTATTACAACTCCTTCTATTGATGTCTGTCTTGATGAGTTTACTCCAATCGACCTTTGTGAGTTAGACAAAATAGTTTCCTCATCCAAACCTTCAACTTGTCTTTTAGACCCTATTCCTACCAGGTTATTTAAAGAAGTCTTCCCACTTATTGGTAGCTTTATTCTTCATATAATCAATTCTTCATTAACTTTAGGCCATGTACCGCAGGCTTTTAAAACGGCTGTAATTAAACCCTTACTCAAAAAGCCAACGCTAGATCCAGGAGCTTTAGCTAACTATAGACCAATCTCTAATCTCCCTTTCATTTCAAAAATCTTAGAAAGAGTTGTTGCTACGCAATTATTTGACCACCTGCAGGGAAATGGTTTACTTGAAGAGTTTCAATCTGGGTTTAGAATCCATCATAGTACTGAAACAGCCTTAGCGAAGGTCACTAACGACCTCCTCATTGCATCTGATAATGGACTAGTTTCTGTACTTGTCCTTTTAGATCTTAGTGCAGCTTTTGATACTATTGATCATAATATTCTACTTGATAGATTAGAACACTATGTTGGACTTAATGGAACTTCGTTGCAGTGGTTTAGATCTTATTTATCTGATAGGTTCCAGTTTGTTCATGTAAATGATGAGTTTTCTTTTAGCTCAAAGCTTAGTCATGGAGTTCCACAGGGATCTGTGCTAGGCCCTACTCTTTTTAGTTTATATATGCTTCCGTTAGGCAACATTATTAGAAAGCACTGTATACATTTTCATTGTTATGCAGATGACACACAATTATACCTGTCAATGAAGCCAGATGATACTAATCAATTAGCCAAGTTAGAAGCCTGTCTTAAGGAAATTAAAGCTTGGATGACTTGTAATTTCCTGCTATTAAATTCAGATAAGACTGAAGTCATTCTTGTTGGTCCAAAAAACCTTAGAAATTCCTTTCCAAATCAAACTTTCAGTTTGGATGCAGTTACTCTTTCTCTTAATAGCTCTGTGAGGAACCTTGGAGTTATTTTTGATCAGGATTTGTCCTTCAATTCACATATTAAATTTGTTTCTAAGACTGCCTTCTATCATTTGCGTAATATTGCCAAGATTAGGAGCATCTTGTCTCAGAGTGATGCTGAGAAGCTGATCCACGCTTTTGTTAGCTCGAGATTAGATTATTGTAATTCTTTATTATCAGGCTGTCCTAAAACATCTTTAAAAAGTCTTCAGCTGATCCAAAATGCTGCAGCAAGAGTTTTAACAGGTACTAGAAAGAGAGATCATATCTCTCCGGTTCTGGCCTCCCTTCATTGGCTTCCCATAGAGTTTAGAATTAAGTTTAAAATCCTTCTTCTTACTTACAAAGCTTTAAACAATCAGGCTCCTTTTTATTTAAAAGATCTGATACTACCGTATCATCCTAACAGAGCACTACGCTCCCAAAATGCAGGATTACTTGTAATACCTAGAATCTCCAAAAGTACAATGGGAGGCAGAGCCTTCAGTTATCAAGCTCCTCTCCTGTGGAATCAGCTGCCAATCTGGATTCGGGAGTCAGACTCGATCTCTGTTTTTAAGAATAGGGCTAAAACCTACCTTTTTGATATAGCCTACAATTAGGGAGGGATCATGTGTTTCTGAACCCTCCCTTAGTTATGCTGCTAATAGGTTTAGTCAGCCGGGGGACCTCCAGTAATGCACTGGGCCTCACTCCTTTCCTCACTCTCTATGAAATATTTTTTTTTTGCTGGTCATTAACATTTGTTTGTTCTCTCCCATAGATTGAGTCCCCATCGTGCTGTTTGCTCTCTACATGTCTGTTCTTTTCTTCTTCTCTATCCCCTCACCCCCCAGCCAGTCGCAGCAGATGACTGCCCCTCCCTGAGCCTGGTTCTGCTGGAGGTTTCTTCCTGTTAAAAGGGAGTTTTTCCTCTCCACCGTCGCCAAGTGCTTGCTCACAGGGGATCGCCTGATTGCTGGGGTCTTTCTGCAACTGTGGGGGTCCCCCCCTACAGTTGATAGTGCTATGAGATGACTGTTGTTGTGAAATGGCGCTATATAAATAAAGTTGAATTGAATTGAATTGAATTGCTTAAATAAGTAATATGGAATGTTATGAAAACAATTTTTTTTTTTTTTTTTATTTAAGTTTTTGTAAAGGGTATACAGGTCGTTACAGCAGTGCATTGTTTACATTTTCATCACATGTTCCCTTATTTTCTGATATCTGACAACATTGGAAGATTAATTCTTACAACACCCCCCCTTTTTTTTTTAAAGTGAAAGAAAAAGTGAAATTAAAGAGAAAAAAAAAGAAACAAAAAAAACAAAACAAAAAAAACAACAAACAAACCAGCAAAAAACAAACAAAAAGAAAAAGTAAGTAAATAAAGGTAAAAGAGCATCTGAGTAGCGTTGGAACAAAGAGCGGAACCATTATTGAAATGGTATTTGTCAAAGATTAGATCTAATGGAAGACACATATGCGATCCAGGGTTGCCAAAAGTTCATGAACCCATCCATGTCCTGTCTCAGTGCGAATGTCAACTTTTCCATCGAGTAAATGTCTTGGATCACGTTAATCCAGTCTTCAGGTGAAGGACAGTCCTTCAACATCCATTTTATAGTTAGAGCTTTTTTGCTTGCCAATATTAAAACATTGAATAAGTATTTTTCTCCTCGTCTTTCCAGTGAATCCGGTAGTAAACCCAAATACAAAGTTACAAAAGAAAAGGGAACTGTTATTTTGAATATTTTCCCCAATATTGTCTGTACATTGGTCCAATATTGGTGGATAACTGGGCATGACCAAAACACATGAAAATGATTTGCAGTCTTTTCACCACACAAGCGCCAACAGTTCAACCCCTTATGGGTAAATTTGTTTTGTGCAGGTGTTCTGAAAAATCATACCAAATTTTTCCATCCAAATTCTCTCCACAGCAGGGATGAAGTACTTTTCCATTGTTGTTTATTTAGCTTTTCCCATATTTCCAGTTGTAAAGTGAAATTCCCCTCTTTTTCCCATCTCTCTTTTATATAAGATGTGTTGTCTCCTTTTAAGTCTTGAAGACCTTGGTATATTTTAGAAATGTATCTGATCCCTGGGATCCCTTTACATGCCATTAAGAAGACCTTCAGAACACCTGACTGGGCCCTTTCCAAATCCTCCTTTTTAAGTATATTGTTTATGTGGTGTCTAAGCTGGAAGAACCTGTAAAGGTCTTGATTTATTAGGCCTTGTTTTTTCAAATCTTCAAAACTTCTTAAGATTTGCCCTTTAAAAAAATCGTAATATTTTATCAGCCCTTTCTCCTTCCACTTTTTAAATCTGGAGTCTGTTTTATTAGGAGTAAAGTCTTGATCATAGGCAATCCATTGCAGAAGTCGATAGGGCTCTTTAGTTTGATTCTCTCTGACTATCTTAAACCAAATTTTTAGCGGGGTCTCTATCCATGGGTTAGTGTTATTCAAAAGCTTAGGTAAGGCATTGTTCCCTATTATCGCCTGTAGGGGGATGTCACTTGTTATTTGGCATTCCATCTCCTTCCATTGTGCACTGTAGACTGGGTTACATATCTCTACTAAAGTTTTAATTTGTGCGGCTTTAAAGTAGTCCCTGATATTTGGCAGCGCGAGCCCACCTTTGTCTTTGTTTAGCTGTAGGGTTCTATATCTGATTCTAGGTCTCTTGCCCTGCCATATGAATCTAGAGATCCTTCTGTCCAGTTCCTGCCATGTTTTTTTGGGAGGTTCTACCGGTATTGTTTGGAAAAGGTATAGAAGATGTGGAAGTATATTCATTTTGACTGCTTCAATTCTTTGTGCAGTACCCAAGAATGGTATCATATTCCATCTTGTTAGGTCAGATTTTATTTTTGTCACCAGTGGATCATAGTTTAGTGATATAATTTTGTTGAGTTGTTTCGGGATATTGACCCCCAGATATTTCATAGATTCCGACTCCCAGTTAGTTTTGAGTTTGCTTAGTGAATAATGATTTGGGTCATAGTTGAATGTTAAAATTTGGGTTTTATGCATGTTTAATTTGTACCCGGATAAATCTCCATACTTTGAAAAAATTGAGGTTAGTTCTGGTAAAGAAGTGTCCGGCTGCCCTAGGTATATTAAAATGTCATCAGCAAAGAGTGCTATTTTATGTTCCTTCTGACCAAGTGTAATACCTTGAATTTTTTGATTTTGTCTTATCCATTGGCTCAGAGGTTCTATGAAGATTGCAAAGAGCAGTGGAGACAGGGGGCAGCCCTGACGACATCCTCTTTCCAGTTCAAAAGATGATGATAAATTACCGTTAATCCTTATTTTAGCTGTTGGTTTTTTATATAATGCCTGTATAGTTCTAATGAAGTTGTTATGAAAATTGAAACTGGATAAGATTCTATATAGAAAAGACCAGTCAACCGAATCGAATGCTTTTTCAGCATCTAATCCCAATATGACTGCATTTAAGTTATATTTTTTTATATGATGAATTATGTGTAAAGTGCGTCGAATGTTGTCTTGTGTCTGTCTTTGTCTTATAAAACCTGTTTGGTCTAAATGAATTAGGTCTGTCAGTATATTTTCTAACCTTTTGGCAAGGATAATGGTAAAAAGCTTATAGTCCTGATTTAGTACACTGATTGGTCTGTAGTTGGAGCACTCTAGTTTATCCTTTTCAGGTTTAGGTATAACTGCAATGACCCCTTCTCTCCAGGAGGGGGGGGATTTCCCCTGTGTGGAGGACATAATTAAATGTTTTCAGGAGGAGAGGAGATAGTTGCTGTTTAAAGGTTTTGTACCACTCTGCTGTATAGCCATCAGCTCCTGGGGATTTGTTAGCTTTAAGTTTCATAATTGCTTTTTCCAATTCTTTAGGATGTATTTCTGACAGTAGTGTTTTATTTTGTGACTCCGTAAGTTGGGGAAGGTTTAATGTGTTTAGGAATGCCTCGGATGCGTTTTTATGTTTTTTGTGGGAGTATAAGTTCTTATAGTAATTCTTGAAGCTTTTAAGAATATCCTGAATTCTGAATTTTATTTCCTTTGATACTGGGTCTCTGATTTTGTAGATTGCTCTTTCTGTTTGATGTTTCCTCAATTTATAGGCAAGCAATTTTGCCGATTTACTGCCTGCTTCATAGTATTTTTGTTTCAAAAATGTAAGTTTCTTCTGGATTTCTATTGTGTAGATCTCATTTATTTGGTTTTTAATTTCCTTAATCTTGAGCGAGTCAGTAGAATGAGTGTTGCCTTTGTTTTCTTTTTCTAGGTTCCTAAGTTCTGACTCTAATGTGGATAGTTTTTCTTGTCTTAGTTTCTTTTGGGTTGCCAGTTTTGCAATAATCTTTCCTCTTATTACAGCTTTGCATGCATCCCACAGTATTAAAGGGGATACTTCTCCATTATCGTTTTCTTCCAAATATCTGAGAATATCTGATTCCAATTCATCTTTCAATGGTCCTTTCAGGACATTTGAATTTAACCTCCAAGAAAATGTATTATTTGTGTATTTTTGGATATTTAAGTCCATGTAGATCGGACTGTGGTCAGAGAGATCCATCAGTCCTATTTTACATGTTTTTACTCTTCCAATGTCTCTATTAAACATAAAAAAATAGTCAATCCTTGAGTAAGATGAATGTGGAGTTGAGTAAAATGTATAGTCTTTTACACTGGGGTTGAGTTCCCTCCACACGTCACAGATTCCCATTTCTTTTAGTAGCATCCGAGTCTTCCTGTTTTGGGTGTTATTTTGATGTGGAGAATTACCAGAAGCATCCCAGTATGGATTCAGTCTAAGATTGAAGTCCCCACCACATATCACTAAACCTTGAGCTTTAGTTATCATTAGGTCGAATATATTTTTATAAAATTTCCAGTTAGCCCCTGGGGGAGCATACACATTCAGCAGGGTGATATCTTCTCCCTCTAGCCGCCCAGTTACCAAACTGTATCTCCCTTCTTTATCTTTGTGTTCTGATTTTTTTTCAAATGTAATTTTGGTTGATATCAATGTCGCTACTCCCCTCCTCCTCCCTGACTTATATGAAGATGAAGAGATCATTTTAAACCCTTGTCTACTGAGTTTATTGTGTTCCACGTCTGTTAGGTGGGTTTCTTGTAAAAATATTATTCCTGCTTTGTCTTTTTTCATTTTGCCTAGAATCTTGGATCTTTTAACTGGATTCAGGATTCCTTTTACATTATATGAAATTATTTTGGTTACACCCTGTTTCTCCATTGTGTTGTTTTGTTTAGTATAACTGTGTGATGGCCGTCTTTTAGAAGACCAAGATGGCGCCCACAGCGGTCGACATGGTGCTTCGCTGCGCTCTTTGTTTGTTTTTGTTTGTCAATTGTGTGTCTGCTTGCACTTATACCCGTGAAGAACTTCTAAATATCAGGACTTTCACCCCCACGGACCTCCTCCCAGTTTTTTTAGCCCCTGCCGCCGATCTGGTTCATTGCTTGGCTCGAAAAGTGAGACGGCGGAAGAGAGGTAGACGAGCGGGCGCTCTCGTGCGGCTTCGCAGGAGAGGCTCGCGAACGGCGCTGCCTGGCATATTTCTGTCCAATACCAACTCTCTCTCTAACAAGGTAAATGAACTGAGACTGCTGATGCGTTTTAGGGACCTCGCCTCCTCAGCTGCCCTCTGCTTTACTGAGACCTGGCTCTGGGAAAATATACCGGACAGCGCGCTGCGCCTCGACGGCTTCCAGCTCTTCCGTGCTGATCATGACACAGAGCTTTCCGGCAAGACCACAGGAGGCGGAGTCTGCTTCTACATCAACTGCAGCTGGTGCTCTGATGTAACGGTAATTTCCAAACACTGTTCTCCCACCCTGGAATTTCTTGTTATCAACTGCAAGCCTTTTTATTCCCCGCGGGAGTTTGCTTCTTTTATACTGATCGCTGTGTACGCCCCTCCCGACGCGGACACGCGCGAAGCTCAGCGCGTGCTCGCGGATCACATTCAACACACAGAGCGGAGTTTCCCAGACTCGCTGATTATTGTGGCTGGCGACTTTAATCAGTGCAATCTGAGCCACGATCTCCCCCGCTACAAACAGTTTATTAAATGCCCTACCAGAGGATTAAACACACTGGATCACTGTTACACCACAGTGAAAGACGCATATCGCGCTGTTCCTCGCGCTGCGCTGGGATTATCTGATCACGTGATGGTTCACCTCATTCCCACATACAGACAGAGATTGAAGCTCACTAAACCTGTTGTGAGCACTACGAAGATACGGACCAGTGAAGCTGAGGAGAAGCTGGAAACGTGCATGGAAATATCTGACTGGGGCATGTTTAAAGGAGCCACGCATGATCTGGATGAGTACACGGACACTCTGAACTCATATATCCACTTTTGTGAAGAGATCATTCTTCCATCACGCACCAGGGTGAGTTACTCTAATGACAAACCCTGGTTCACAGCTAAGCTCAGACAGATCAGGAAGGAGAAGGAAGCAGCGCTGAAAAGTGGAGACAGGGACTGCTACAGGGAGGTTAAATACCGGTTTAAGAGAGAGCTGAAGAGGGCTAAATCTGTGTATTCAGAGAGACTCCAGCAGCAGTTCACTGCTAATGATTCGGCTTCCGTGTGGAGAGGACTGAGGCAAATCACCAACTATCGGCCTCAGGCTCCTAAAGGTCAGGATGACAAAGCCCTTTGTCAAAGACTGTCCCAACACTATGCCCGTTTTGACACCTCGTCATCTGTGTCCAACTCCCCCCCTCCCTCCAGCTCCACAGCCTCCACAATCCCTACTTCATTAAAGGCATCCCCCCCCCTCCTCCCCCCCTGCCCTTATCATCAGTGAGCAGGATGTGCTCAAACAGTTCTCCAGACTGAACCCACGCAAGGCCCCCGGCCCGGACGGCGTGTCTCCCTCCACCCTGAGACACTGTGCGAAACAGCTGGCTCCTGTCTTCACAGACATTTTTAACACCTCCCTTAAGTTATGCCACGTGCCGTCCTGCCTCAAATCCTCCACCATCATCCCTGTCCCCAAGAAGCCACGGATCACTGGACTTAATGACTACAGACCTGTAGCGCTCACCTCTGTAGTCATGAAGTCCTTTGAGCGCCTGGTCCTGCCCCACCTCAAGTCCATCACCACCCCTCTCCTGGACCCGCTGCAGTTTGCCTACCGAGCCAACAGGTCTGTAGACGACGCAGTCAACCTGGCCCTCCACTCCATCCTGCAGCAACTGGACTCCCCGGGAACCTACGCCAGGATCCTGTTTGTGGACTTCAGCTCCGCATTCAACACCATCTGCCCCACTCTGCTCCGGAACAAGCTGTCCCTGCTCAACGTGCCTGACTCCCTCTGCAGGTGGATCACCGACTTCCTGACGGACCGGAGGCAGCATGTGCGGCTGGGAAAGACTGTCTCAGACTCTACTAGCATCAGCACCGGATCACCCCAGGGCTGTGTACTTTCCCCCCTACTCTTCTCCCTTTACACCAACTCCTGCACCTCCAGCCACCAGTCTGTCAAGTTGATCAAGTTTGCGGACGACACCACCCTCATCGGGCTCATCTCCAACGGCGACGAGTCCACCTACAGGAGAGAGGTGGCCCAGCTGGCGTCCTGGTGCAACAATAACAACCTGCAGCTGAACGCTCTGAAGACAGTGGAGATGATTGTAGACTTCAGGAAAGTCACTACCCCTCTGCCCCCCCCTCACCCTCTCAGGCTCTCCCATCACCACTGCTGATTCCTTCCGCTTCCTAGGCACTACCATCACCAGGGACCTCAAATGGGAGCCGACCATCAGCTCACTCATCAAAAAAGCCCAGCAGAGGATGTTCTTCCTGCGGCAGCTGAGGAAGCTCAAGCTACCCACCAAGATGTTAGTGCAGTTCTACACAGCCATCATCGAGTCCATCCTCACCACCTCCATAACCGTGTGGTACGCAGGAGCCACTGCCAGGGACAGACTAAGGCTGCAGCGCGTCGTGCGCACTGCTGAGAAGGTGATCGGCTGCAAGCTCCCATCTCTCCAGGATCTGTACATCTCCAGGACCCGGAGGCGTGCTGGCCGGATCATAGCCGATCCCTCACACCCTGGTCACGTACTGTTTGCCCCCCTCCCCTCTGGTAGAAGACTTCGGTCCATCCAGACTAAAACCTCCCGTCACATGAACAGCTTCTTCCCCTCTGCCATCAGACTGCTGAACACTAAGTGACTTATTGACTCTCGTGCACTATGTACAGCAGCTCAACCAGACTCATGTCAATCATCACTGTTTTCTTCCTGCATTACCGACTGCACTATATAGTTCTCCACAGTATCTGCTGCTCGCTAATATATTTTAACTGCTGACCAGTATCACTTACTCTTATTCTACACTTTATTGCATGTATAGTTTATTTCTTTTATCTTATCATGTTTAATGTTGCAGCATTGCACCGAGACAAATTCCTAGTTTGTGTACTACATGAACAATGGCAATAAACCTGATTCTGATTCTGATTCTTTTGTGCTACTCAGAAACTGAAAGAACATTAAAAACAAGAAAAACATTAAGAACATAGTGTATAAAACTTTAAAACAAAAAGCTGTCAGAAGAACTTCCTGAGCTGAGGTCTTTTTAAAGACCCTGGGAGAGCCTTGATGGAGTGAAGGCCCTGAGGGAAATTCCTCAAACTCTGTTACGTGTTGAGGGCCCTCTCTTACCCCTGTAAGTTGTCCCATGCTTTTAACGTGAGTTTCAGAACCCAATCCAAACTTGTAATGATTTTTTTTTTCCTTTTATGCCTAAACCCTGTGAAATTGTGTGCACCCTCCCACCCCCATCACATCAAACATTCACGCAAAAACAGTATTTGTTAGTATGAGGAGAACATGTGGATTATTGTCACATTTCTATTTTAACAAGTTTTTTTTTTTTTTTTTTATTAAAAAGACTTATTTGTTTCAAATATTATGACTGTTCCATGAAATGTTTTACCACATGCTGAATACGCATCTCCTTTAATGTTTGTTACCTTGTATGAGGGGGGTTGGATGTGCGGATTGATTCAAGAGAAAAAAAAAAAAGGTCGCTATTCCAACCTGAAAACGGACAGTTTATCCGCGACGCTCTGGCGCTGGGTTTCCCGCTGCTGGTCCGTGGATTTTGAAGGTCTTTGTGTTGTCCATGTTTGCGCTTTGATCTTCTCACTTGGGTCTGCTGCGGGTTTAAATACCGTTACCGGGAGCCCTCTTCTCGCCATGTCAGCTGTTGCTTCTTCCGCCGAATTATAGAGACATGTTTCTTCGCCGTAGAAGACCCTTAACTTCGCAGGAAATGGAGTCTGAAAGCGCAATTTCTTCTCTCTTAACACCTTTTTCGCGTCATTGTATTCCCTGCGCTTTTTAAGGACCTCCGGGGCGTAATCGTGTTCCACGAAGACTTTTCTCTCCTGGTGCATAAATCCTTTTTTCTGCCAGGCCAGTCTTACAACCTCTTGTTTTATTTTGAAATTGGAAAATCTTACCAACACCGAACGTGGGGGCGCTTCCGCCGCCGGCCTAGCGGCTAATGAACGATGTGCCTTTTCTATCTTCAAGTCGGTGGTTTGTGGAATATCCAATTTCTCTCTTAGTAAGGATTCCACGCATTCTGCCATTGAGTTAAAACCGTTTTCGGCTCCTTCTATCAGACCATGAATTCTTATGTTGTCTCTTCTTTGTCTTCCTTCTTGGTTGGCTAGCTTAGCCTCTATAGATGCTTGTCTTTTGCGTAGGTCCAGCACAGAATCTTCGAGCACTTTTATTCGTTCCTCTGTTTCCAAGATTCGGTTCTCGGCCTAGTCCACTCTGCTCTTTGTCCTTTTCAATTCTTCTCTGAATTCCCGAAATTCGGCCGTAACTTCTCGACGAAATCGTCGTAGCTCTTCAAATAGTGATTTCAGGCTAACCTTTTTGTTAGCTATCACCAGTTCCTCGTCTTCTGAACGGAGATCTTCCAGTTCAGATTCTCCGGCCGATACGTGTCCTGGCCTGGAGAATTTCAGTTTCTTCTGTTTTCCTTTAGACATGATGATTTTGTCTTTTGATTTTCACTCCTCCAAAAATCCGTTAAGTTTGATTTTCAAGGTGTTATCTTGGATTGGGTCTGAGAGCTTCAGTGTTAAGCTGCAGTCGCCATGGCGTCCAGACCGGAAGTCCATGAAAACAAATTTTAATGAAAAATCAAGATTTAAGGTTGATTTTATGCTTTTTGTTGTGTTAAGTTGCAGAATGGCACCTGAATGCCACTTGTAAAAATATTTTAGTAAAAGGGAACGGACTGAACGGACATCAATAAAGTTCACAGAAGAGAACTGCCCTTGTGTTGTCAATGGAGGAGTTGCTGATCTGCTTCTAAAATAATGCACAACCGATTATGAGGCAAGGACTGACAAAGTACAAAATCAAGTCATTAGAACTTCCAGTGAAAAGACAGTCCGCTGTGCATCAGGCATTAGATGCATCACACCCGCAGTTACTATATTCATTGATACCATACTCCCTCTCGTGTAATATTGTTTAAGTATGCCCAAGAAGGGAGACAGGGAGATGTGTACAGTCAAAAAGCAGGCACAGAATACCAGGAAGCCTCCACAAATGCTAAGCTTTATGTGAGCTTTGCCTGATGCTGACCTCAGCTCACCTACAGTATGCTGAGTATTCATTTGCTTAAGTTGACCTAAGTTGGCAACTGCTGCACATAGCTAGCCTTAGTTAGCAAAAGTTTGCTTCCACTATTAGAAAATGAATGCAATGCTTGCAAACATTCGGAAAAGTTGGTGTGTGCTGGATTTAAAAAAAAAAAAAAAAAAAATCCTGCTCGCGAACATAATTTCACCAACCTATGAACTTTCTGATTTTCAAAACATTGGTTCAAACATTATAGTGTGAATCCACCATTAGTCTTAGTCATTATGTGGCTTATTTTGTTATTAAATTATATGTGCAGCATCAATCAGTGCAATTAGTTCAATTCCCAAAGTTCAACTGCTGTTAGTATAACTATTAGCTTTCTGTCCCCGACACCTTCCTGTCGGTACCTCGGGAGGTTCTGCTCATCTCCATTTTTCAGGCCTCTGCTCATACAAAGGAACCATGGGAGACTCGCCGGCTGGGACATGAGACCCCCCATCAGCAAAAGGTAACAGAAAAGTGTAGAGTTGGCCTGCCACAAACAGATACTGTAGTGGTTAGTCTATTAGCATGGACTGTGCTAATATTTGGAAGAGGAAGTTGTGATGACTGGTGTCAGGAGCTGTGGCTAAGTTACAGCTTTGTTTTGGTTTGAAAGCAGAGCTCAAGTGCAACATCCAATGGGGGAGAAATCCTAACAGTTCCTTTAAAAATAAGTATTTTGGAGAAATGTATTTGGAAAATTTAAATTACCTTCGGTCACTGCTACACATTCTCAAAAGAATTTAAGTACAGCAAAAGTACCTTACAATCTGTATGCTGTGTTGCTCCATGTATGACTCTAGCATGCAAGAAAAACATAGGCTCACATTTAAAAGCTGCATAAGGTTTATCTATATTATTAGAATGAGATATCAATATTTCATCACTGTGACAGACTTATTTCCATGCTTCTAAATTGTGAAGTCAAAAATTAACCAAGAATTCACTTCCGGTCTGGACGCCATGGTGATAGCAACCTAACGGTGAAACTCCCAGACTCAATCCAAGGAAAACCTCCTCAAAATCAGACCTAACGGATTTTTGGAAGATTAAAATTCAAAAGACAATAACACCATGCCTAACCAAAAGCAGAGGAAACTGACATTCCCCAGATCAGGACGCACAGCAGCCGCAGAATCGGAACCAGAAGACCTCCGTTCAGAAGACGAGTGCCTGGGCCTAGCTAACAAAAGGATTAGCTTGAAATCGCTATTTGACGAATTACGACGATTTCGGGCCGAATTTCTTGAATTCAGAGAGGATCTAAAAAAGGCGAACAGCAGATTGGACCAGGCCGAAAACCGAATCTTGGAAGCTGAAGACAGAATAAAAGTGCTTGAAGATGACTTCCGGTTATGGCTGCCACGTAGGACGGACGTGTCTCGCTCTGCTCTGCTCCTGGAGAAAAAAAATCGGCAAATAACTCTCTCATTTGGGACAGAACGTATCCCAGCATTTGGGCGAGGATATGTCGGCGAAGCCTAAGGCTGGAAAACCAGGAAAAGGAAAAAGCGAGCCGCCGAAACAGTCCAAATTAACGGACTTTCAGGTCTGTGACGCAGCAAACAAAACTCCATATATGGCGGAGGAGGCTGGCGGCGGTGCGATGTTTGCGGGGAATGGCGCAGATGCGCTGATGGCTGCCATGAGTTCAATGAGAGCGGACTTTTCCTCTAGATTTGATGGGATTATGACAGCGTTGGAAGGAATAAGAAAGGAATTGGGTGACTGTGTAGAACGAACGGCGCAGATGGAGCTCCGTCTCGCTAATGCTGAAGATGACGTCACCCGTCTTCAATTAAAGGTGCGCACTTTGGAAAAAAAAAATAAATCTCTGGAAGATAATATTTTGGATTTGGAATCTCGGTCGAGACAGAATAATTTGAGGCTGGTGGGTCTTCCAGAGGAATCAGAAGGTCGGGACGTATGTTCCTTTCTGGAAAAGTGGATTCCGGAGGTGCTGGGCAGCGAGGAGTTGCAATCAGCAGTGGTTCTGGAAAAAGCACATCGTATTGGCCCACGGAGAGATAAGGGACCGCCGAGGACCTTAATTATGAAGTTTCTTAGCAACAGAGACAGGATGAAGATCTTCAACGCTGCACGTGCTAAAGGAGAGATTAAACACCAGGACCAGCAGGTGCGGTTCTACCCAGATTTGGCCACAGGAATCCAGCAATTGAGGAAGCAGTTTGATCCCGTACGTAAGGAGCTGCGCAACCTTGGGATTCGTCATGGTGTAATCTATCCTGCGAGACTGCTGACCACGTATGAGGGCAGAACCCACATTTTCAAGACCCCAGAGGAGGCGCAGGAGTTCATCAAGAAGATCAAAGAAGAAGAAGAGACTGGTGGGAGCTAAGCATGAACAAAATATAAGGTAGAATAATTAAGCATTTGCACAGGCATCTGACTGACTTGAAGTAAATAGTAAGTTTACAAAATATAGATTGTATTATATATTAAAAAAACAAAACAAAAACAAAACAAACAAAAAAAAAAAACTATGATGTACAAAGTTGTTAAAAATTTTGGAGTTAAGTTGGAAAACTACAGAGGAGAGTTAATGTTACGTCATTAAAAGCAGTAGAGTTGGGGTGATTGGGAGGATGAAGAAGGAGTGGCTTAGGCTGTTCCCCGTGGGTGTGGAACGGTCGATGGCTATATCGGGAGACAGAATTTTTCTTTTGATTTTGGGGGGTTTGCCACAAGTGTGGGAAGGGGAAATTTGTTTGTGTGTAGTTTGTAGGATGAATGTTCAACCACTCATGTTTTTGCTTCTCTGTATGAGCATGTTTACACTGCAAGGTAATCCCAAACTCTCTATTGATCATGGACCAAAGTGTTAATCTTAATTTAACTTCATGGAATTGCAGAGGTCTACAAAATTTAAAAAAACTTAAACAAGTTATGAATAAAATAAAGGACATGGGTTCAAGAATTGTGTTTTTACAAGAAACTCATCTGATAGAGGAGGATGTTAAAAGAATTAGGAGTAGATGGCAGGGAAGTGTATTCACCTCTTCATTTTCATCCCGAGCCAGGGGAGTTATGACTCTCATACATAAATCAGTTCCTTTTCAGGTGAAAAATGTAATTGGAGACAAATTTGGAAGATATGTAATCATTCAAGGTTCTTTGCTATTAGAAAATATAAATCTTGTGAACTTATATGGTCCCAATATAGATGATCAGAAGTTCTTTGCTAATTTATTTCTCATCTTATCATCACTTACAGGGCAACATATAATAGCAGGGGATTTTAATTGTACATTGAATCCAGGTGTGGATAGATCAACAGGACTGGATTGTACGCACATTGGATGTAGGATGACTATTAATCATTTTATGAAAGAATTGAGATTGTTAGATATATGGAGAGAAATGAAACCACAAGTTAAAGCCTATTCTTGTTATTCCAGTACCTACAAGACATTCTCACGTATTGATTATTTTTTGATTTCCACAGAATTAAGGTCCAAGATTCAAAACTGCTTTTATGATAACATCGTGATTTCTGATCATGCACCCTGTTGTCTAATATATGTAGATAAAAAATTGACAAAGGAATCAGGTAGATGGCAATTTCAGCATAAATGGCTTCAGGATGAGGAATTTGTCAAGTATATAGAAAAACAGATAGACGAGTTCTTTGACATCAATACTACACAAACATCAGCATGTGTAAAGTGGGAGGCTTTCAAAGCTTTTATTAGGGGACATATTAGTTATACAGGATCAAAATCTAAGAAGACTCGAGAGGAGAGAGCTAAATTGGAACATAAAATAAAAAGTCTTCAGGAAAAAGTGTATGCAGGAAGTGACCCAAGGTTGGAGAATGAATTACTGATTTTGAGAGCTGAATACGACAAAAAATCAGCGAATAGAGCTGCCTCGAGTCTTCTAAGATTGAAACAATCTTTTTATGAACAAGGTGAAAAATCAGGAAAATTATTAGCATGGCAGATTAAACAATTGGAAATTAAAACACCAATTACCAGTATTATAAGTAACGGACAGGTAGTTATAGATCCTTTAGAAATTAATAGAGCCTTTAGAGATTACTATGAAAAATTATATGATACCAAAAATGAACCTGATTTAACAAAACTAAATGGGTTTTTGAATGAACTATCTATACCGTGTATTCCAAATGAAAACAGGGAGATATTGGAGTCTAAAATTAGTCAAGAAGAAGTTGGGCTAGCCATTGATAATATGAAATCAGGAAAAAGTGCAGGACCAGATGGTCTTCCAGTTGACCTTTATAAAAAATTTAAGAATAAATTAATAAAACCTTTTTTGGAAATGGTTTTAGAAGCATTTCAAAATAATAATTTACCATCATACATAAATAATGCCTTAATTATACTGCTGCCAAAACCAGGTAAGCCCTCTAATAAATGTGAAAATATGAGACCAATAAGCCTATTAAACGCCGACCTTAAGATAATCTGTAAAATTTTAGCAAGACGAATACAAGAAATTTTACCAAATATTATTAATCGAGATCAGAATGGCTTTATAAAGGGTAGACGAGGCTTCCATAATGTAAGAAGACTATTTAATATTATTTATTTTAATAAAGAAGCACCGGATACAGCTCTCCTATCATTGGACGCCGAAAAGGCCTTTGATAGAGTTGAATGGCCCTTTCTTTTTGAAGTCCTACAAAGGTTTGGACTTGGAAATAATTTCATAAAATGGGTTCAAATAATATACAATAATGCTACAGCAGAAATCCTAACAAATAACAATATTTCAAAACCAATAAAAATCAATAGAGGATGTCGACAAGGCTGTCCACTTTCACCTTTACTGTTTACTATGGCAATTGAACCTTTAGCGATAGCGATACGTTTACATTCACAAATATATGGAATTAAAGTTGGACCAACAGAACATAAAATCTCCCTGTACGCCGATGATATAATTTTGTTTATGTCGAATCTAAAAAAATCAATTCCAACCTTGTTGAATTTAATAAAGAATTTTGGGGAAATATCAGGATATAAAATAAATAAAACTAAATCTTCAATATTAATGCTAAATGAGACCCAGAGAAATTACCCAGCCCCTGAGGTAAATCAATTCAATGTTGTAAATCAGTTTAAATATTTAGGAATCCAAATTATGCCTAAGCTAGAATCAGTCGCCAGTGTCAACTATGAAGCCTTAATGTCAGATATCAATGAGTTAACTCAGAGATGGATGTCACTACCAATGTCGATGATCGGGAGAATCAATATACTTAAAAGTAATATTTTACCTAAAATACTTTATTTATTTCAATACATTCCCTTATCACCACCTTTAGATCTATTCTCAAGAATAAAAAAAAAGTTAGTGGAATTTATATGGAACAACAGGAGGGCTAGATTACATTTGTCTTTATTATATTTACCATTTGATCGTGGAGGTCTGAAATGTCCAAATTTTATGTTGTATTATTGGTCGGCACAACTGAGGTCTATGACATATTATTTTTCATCAAATGATCTCCCTCACTGGACTGAAATGGAATCATACAATTTACCTTTACCTCTTCCCATATTCATATACTCAGATTCGGCAAAAAAATTACAAAAACAAGTTAAAAATCCATTTGTAAAGCATATGATCAAAATATGGTGTGAAGCTAAAAACTATTTAAAAGAACCACAGTTATTGTCACAATTTAGTCCAATATGGGGTAATCAATATTTTAAACCAGGGAGAGCGGACGCTGTATTTAAAGTATGGAATTTAAAAGGGATACAAAAGATTCAGGATTTATATTTGCCATGTGCAGACAACATAATGTCTTTTGAAGAGCTGAGGATCAAATTTAATCTCAATAGAACACATTTTTTTTAAATATCTTCAACTTAGAAACTTTATTCGATCAAATCAAAATAAAGCTCTCACTCGACCTATTTATTCATCCTTGGAAAAAATGATGATGAAAGATAGTAAAAGAAAGGGTATTATTTCAGAGTTTTATAACTCATTGACACTATCTTCAAGTGAAAATTCACTGAAAAGATTAAACTACTGGAAAGAAGATCTGCAAATTGAAATTTCAGAGGAACAATGGGAATTGGCTTGTACAGAAGCTCAAACCAAATCAATAAATGCACGCCTTAAATTGATACATTTCAAATGGTTAATGTGGATGTATGTTACACCGGAGGAGTTAAATAGATATAACAAAAATATACCAGATACATGCACAAAATGCATGGAAAGTAAAGGAACCCTATTTCATTGTTTATGGGAATGTAGATTAATAAGAATGTTTTGGGAGGAGGTGAGGGTAACAATTGAAAAAATAATCTCAAAACAAATCATATTGAATCCTAAACTGTTTTTGTTGGGTCTGTACCCAGAAAAGCATAATTTCAATAAAAGTGAAAGAACATTCATAGACCTCAGTTTGCTTAATGCCAAAAAATGTATTGCACTATTATGGAAAAAGACTCATAGACCAGATGTGACTCAGTGGTTAAGACAGATGTTAACAAACCTTCCATTAGAAAGAATAACATATATACTGAAATCAAAGGAAATTGTGTTTGAGAATATATGGAGACCTTTTATTGATTATGTAAAAAATTTAAACATAACTCTTGAAGAAGAAGGTGAATGATGTGTGTGGACCTTGTAAATTCCAAACTGGTGAACATAATATGTATACTTATGTATTGGATTGTCTAGACTAAACAGAGGAGCATTGTTGAAGACTTGATTTTGTTGGTGGTTGTTGGTGTTTTTAGGGTATTTTTTTTTTTGTAGTACTTTAGTGTTAGTGTTTGATTGTTTGTATCATGTTTGTTAAAAAAAAAAAAAAGGTTCAATAAAGATATTGTGGAAAAAAAAAAAGTGCTTGAAGATTCTGTACTGGATTTACACAGAAAGCAGTCAAGGCTGGAGGCTAAGCTAGCCGACCAAGAAGGAAGACAGAGACGGGACAACATCAGAATTCACGGTCTGAAAGAAGGAGCTGAAGATGGTTTCAACACAGCGGCAGAATGCGTGGAATCCTTATTGAGAGAGAAGTTGGATATTCCACAATCCACCGATTTGAAGATAGAAAAGGCACATCGCAGATTAGCCGCAAAGCCAGCCCCGGAAGCGCCCCCACGTTCAGTGTTGGTAAGATTCTCCGACTTCAAAATAAAACAAGAAGTTGTAAGACGGGCTTGGCAGAAGAAAGGATTTATGCATCAAGAAAGAAAAGACTTCGTGGAACACGATTACGCCCCTGAAGTTCTTAAAAAGCGACGGGAATATAACGACGCCAAAAAGGTTTTACGGGAAAAGAATCTACGCTTTCAGACGCCATTTCCGGCGAAGCTAAGGGTCTTTTACGGGGAAGAGTCATGTCTCTACAATTCAGCGGAAGAAGCAACATCTGACATGGCAAGAAGAGGACTCCCGGTAACGGTGTTTAAACCCGCAGCGGATCTGAGCGTGAAAATCAGAGCTCAAACGTGGTCCACTCAGAGACCTTCAAAATCCACGGGCCAGCAGCGGGAACACCCAGCCCCAGAGCTACAAAGATAAGCTTTCCAGTACCAGAAAGGAATAGCAACCTTTCTGGTTTTTTTTTTTTTTTTTTTTCTTTCTCTCTACAGTCACTCTGCACTTCCATCCCCCCTCCTACAAGGTAACAAACATTAAAGAAGATGCAGAATCAGCATGTGGTAAAACCTTTCATGGAGCAGTTTTAGCATTAGAAACAAATGTCTTTTTAATTTAAAGGGGAAAAAAAAAAAATCATGTTAAAATAGAAATGTAACAATGACCCACATGTTCTCCCCACACTAACAAATACTGTATTAGAGTGAATGTTTGCTGTGATGGGGGTGGGAGGGTGCACACAAGCTCATAGAGTATAGGCATTAAAAAAAAAAAAAAAAAAAATCATTACAAATTCGGATTGGGATCTGAAATTCACGTTAAAAACATGGGACAACTTACAGGGGTAAGAGAGGGCCCTCAGCACGTAACAGAGTTTGAGGAATTTCCCTCAGAGCCCATACTCCATCAGGGCTCTTACAGGGTCTTTAAAGAGACCCCAGCTCAGGAAGTTTTTTTGACAGTTTTTTGTTTTAAAGTTTCGTTCATTATGTACTTAATGTTTTTTATGTTCTTAATGATCTTTCAGTTTCTGAGTAGCAAAAAAGAGGGCCACCACACTGTTATACTAAATAAGCAAATACAATGGAGAAACAGGGTGTAACCAAAATAGCCTCATATAATGTGAAAGGGATCCTGAATCCAGTTAAAAGATCCAAGATTCTACGCAAAATGAAAAAAGACAAAGCAGAAATAGTATTTTTACAAGAAACCCACCTAACAGACGTGGAACACACTAAACTCAGTAGACAAGGGTTTAAAATGATCTCTTCATCTTCATATAAATCAGGGAGGAGGAGGGGAGTAGCGACATTGATATCAACCAAAATTACATTTGAAAAAAAATCAGAACACAAAGATAAAGAAGGGAGATACAGTTTGGTAACTGGGCGGCTAGAGGGAGAAGATATCACCCTGCTGAATATATATGCACCACCAGGGGCTAAATGGAAATTTTATAAAAATGTATTCGACCTAATGATAACTAAAGCCCAAGGTTTAGTGATATGTGGTGGAGACTTCAATCTAAGACTGAATCCATACTGGGATGCAACAGGTAATTCTTCACATCAAAATAACACCCAAAATAGGAATACTCAGATGCTACTAAAAGAAATGGGAATCTGTGACGTATGGAGGGAATTCAACCCCAATGTAAAAGATTATACTTTTTATTCAACGCCACATTCATCTTACTCAAGGATTGATTACTTTTTTATGTTTAGTAGAGACATTGGAAGAGTAAAAACATGTAAAATAGGACTGATGGATCTCTCCGACCACAGTCCGATCTATATGGATTTAAACATCCAAAAATACACAAATAATACATTTTCCTGGAGGTTGAATTCAAGTGTCCTCAAAGGGCCACTGAAAGATGAATTGGAATCAGATATTCTCAGATATTTGGAAGAAAACGATAATGGAGAAGTATCCCCTTTAATACTGTGGGATGCGTGCAAAGCTGTAATAAGGGGAAAAATTATTGCAAAACTGGCAACCCAAAAGAAACTGAGACAAGAAAAACTAACCACACTAGAGTCAGAGCTCAAGAACCTAGAAAAAGAACACAAAGATAACACTCATTCTAATGGCTCGCTCAAGATCAAAGAAATTAAAAATCAAATAAATGAGATCTACACAATAGAAATCCAGAAGAAACTTACATTTCTGAAACAAAAACACTATGAAGCAGGCAGTAAATCGGCAAAATTACTAGCCTATAAATTAAGGAAACAACAAACAGAAAGAGCAATCTACAAAATCAGAGACCCAGTATCAAAGGAAATAAAATTCAGAATTCAGGATATTCTTAAAAGCTTCGAGAATTACTACAAGAACTTATACTCCCACAAAAAACATAAAAACGCATCCGAGACATTCCTAAACACATTAAACCTTCCCCAACTTACGGAATCACAAAATAAAACACTACTGTCAGAAATACAACCTAAAGAATTGGAAAAAGCAATTATGAAACTTAAAGCTAACAAATCCCCACGAGCAGATGGCTATACAGCAGAATGGTACAAAACCTTTAAACAGCAACTATCTCCTCTCCTCCTGAAAACATTTAACTACGTCCTCCACACAGGGGAAATCCCCCCCTCCTGGAGAGAAGGGGTCATTGCAGTCATACCTAAACCTGAAAAGGATAAACTAGATTGCTCCAACTACAGACCAATCAGTGTATTAAATCAGGACTATAAGCTTTTTATCACTATCCTTGCCAAAAGGTTAGAAAACATACTGACAGACTTAATTCACTTAGACCAAACAGGTTTTATAAGACAAAGACAGACACAAGACAACATTCGATGCACTTTACACATAATTCATCATATAAAAAAATATAACTTAAATGCAGTCATATTGGGATTAGATGCTGAAAAAGCATTCGATTCGGTTGACTGGTCTTTCCTCTATAAAATCCTATCCAGTTTCAATTTTCATAACAACTTCATTAGAACTATACAGGCATTATATAAAAAAACAACAGCTAAAATAAGGATTAACGGTAATTTATCATCATCTTTTGAGCTGGAAAGAGGATGTCGTCAAGGCTGCCCCCTGTCCCCACTGCTCTTTGCAATCTTCATAGAACCTCTGAGCCAATGGATAAAACAAAATCAAGAAATTCAAGGTATTACACTTGGTCAGAAAGAACATAAAATAGCACTCTTTGCTGATGACATTTTAATATACCTAGGGCAGCCGGACACTTCTCTACCAGAACTAATCTCAGTTTTTTCAGACTATGGAGATTTATCAGGGTACAAATTAAACATGCATAAAACCCAAGTTTTAACATTCAACTATGACCCAAATCATTTTTCACTAAATGAACTCAAAACTAACTGGGAGTTGGATTCTATGAAATATCTGGGGGTCAATATCCCGAAACAACTCGACAAAATAACACTAAACTATGATCCACTGGTGACAAAAATAAAATCTGACCTAGCAAGATGGAATATGATACCATTCTTAGGTACCGCACAAAGAATTGAAGCAGTCAAAATGAATATACTTCCACGTCTTCTATACCTTTTCCAAACAATACCGGTAGAACCTCCCCGAAAAACATGGCAGGAACTGGACAGAAGGATCTCAAGATTCATATGGCAGGGTAAGAGACCTAGAATCAGATATAGAACCCTACAGCTAAACAAAGACAAAGGTGGGCTCGCACTGCCAAATATCAGGGACTATTTTATAGCTGCACAAATTAAAACTGTAGTAGAGATATGTAACCCAGTCTACAGTGCACAATGGAAGGAGATGGAATGCCAAATAACAAGTGACATCCCCCTACAGGCGATAATAGGGAACAATGCCTTAACTAAACTCCTGAATAACACTAACCCGTGGATAGAGACCCCGCTAAAAATTTGGTTTAAGATAGTCAGAGAGAATCAAGCTAAAGAACCCTATCGACTTCTGCAATGGATTGCCTATGATCAAGACTTTACCCCCAATAAAACAGACTCTAGATTTAAAGAGTGGAAAGAGAAAGGGCTGATAAAATATTACGATTTTTTTAAGGGGCAAACTTTAAGAAGTTTTGAAGATTTGAAAAAACAAGGTCTAATAAATCAAGATCTATACAGGTTCTTTCAGCTTAGACACCACATAAACAATATACTTAAAATGGAGGATTTGGAAAGGGCCCAGTCAGGTGTTCTGAAGGTCTTCTTAATGGCATATAAAGGGATCCCAGGGATCAGACACATTTCTAAAATATACCAAGGTCTTCAAGACTTAAAAGGAGACAACACATCGTATATAAAAGAGAGATGGGAAAAAGAGGGGAATTTCACTTTACAATTGGAAATATGGGAAAAGCTAAATAAACAGCAATGGAAAAGTACCTCATCCCTGCAGTGGAGAGAATTTGGATGGAAAAACTTGGTAAGATTTTTCAGAACACCTGCACAAAACAAATTTACCCATAAGGGATTGAACTGTTGGCGCTTGTGTGGTGAAAAGACTGCAAATCATTTTCATGTGTTTTGGTCATGCCCAGTTATCCACCAATATTGGACCAATGTACAGACAATATTGGGGAAAATATTCAAAATAACAGTTCCGTTTTCTTTTGTAACTTTGTATTTGGGTTTATTACCGGACTCACTGGAAAGACGAGGAGATAAATACTTATTCAATGTTTTAATATTGGCAAGTAAAAAAGCCCTAACTAAAAAATGGATGCTGAAGGACTGTCCTACACCTGAAGATTGGATTAACGTGATTCAAGACATTTACTCGATGGAAAAGTTGACATTCGCACTGAGACAGGACATGGATGGGTTCATGAACTTTTGGCAACCCTGGATCGCATATGTGTCTTCCATTAGAACTAATCTTCGACAAATACCATTTCAATAATGGTCCCGCTCTTTGTTCCAACTCTACTCAGTTGCTCTTTTACTTTTAATTACTTAATTTTCTGTTTGTTTTTTGCTGTTCTGTTTGTTTGTTTATTCGTTTGTTTGTTTTTTATTTAATTCTCCTTAACTTCACTTTTTCCTTTCACTTTAAAAAAAAAAAGGGGGGGTTGTTGTAATAACTATCCTACCAATGTTGTCAAATAGCAAAAAATAAGGGAACATGTGATGAAAATGTAAACAATGCAATGCTGTAATGACCTGTATACCCTTTACAAAAACTTAAATTAAAAAAAAAAAAATTGCTAAAAAAAAAAAAAAATTAACCAAGAATTCACAGATTGTGAAGCAATAAAGACACCAAAGAAAAATCACAAAATTGTAAAGATATTTTTATTGTTTCCAGATAAAAGGTCATTGTGGTACATGCAACATTCACTTCAAGTAAAATGCATTAAAGTTTAAAACCAAATCACCTATCAACATATATTTGTCAAGATCTAGAGAATGATGATTATAGAAAGCAAGACATTAAGGCACTAAGGATCTAGCATACACATACATGGCCATACAAGGACCTTCAGAAGTTCTGTAAACATGTTCTCTTATATGTATGTAAAACAGTAACCATTTTTATTTCAAAGACAAACAAAAAACTTCTGAGGGACCAAAAGAAAACTGCAAAGTGACTGCAGAATTTAAAAAAAAGACAAAAAATTCAGAAAAAGACAAACATACATGTAAGTGATATTAAATCTTATTCACACTGAAACACCGCACATTTCAATACTTGTTGCAATTTCTTTTTCACAAAAGGAGCTTTTACATGAAAACAAGTGCAACAGTTGTTGTGCCGTGTTCACCATAAACCTCTCTTGACTTGCCTCAGTTTAGCAGGACTGATGCTGCTCTTGGGGTAAACTGAACAACAATCTTTCAGAGACAATGCTGTTTAGAATATTTAACTTTTTCCATTTAAACTGCACTCTATTTGGAGTGTTTTAGTAGTGCTGGTGCAGGAAAGGACAACTTTTTTGTAGATGAGATATCCATGTAGGTAGAAAGGAAAACTTGTGCAGGACTTTTTCTGGAAGACCTCTGGTGGCAGTTTGCTATACTGCAAGTGCTGTTTTTATACCTTCTGCCAACGCTTTTTCATTTTTTAAGAAAGCTATCAAGTTTTCTCTTGATATTGTCAAAGGAGTCCATTCCCAAGTAGTCTGCCTGACCTTGTTCCCACTTCTCCTTCCTTTCTTCTGAGGACATCTGGGTGTGGACTGGCTGTACATCTGAAAACTCACCCTAGGTGGAGATGAAAAATACAACGTTATAACAGGGAAGGAAATGGAAATGAATTAGTGACAAGGAGCATGTGGCACAGAACCCATCAATAGTCCCGCTTCCACCATAGGAACCAGGAACCAATTCTAGGTGTCAAGAACTGGATAAGGGCCAACCCTGTATCTGGCCCTCTCCCCCATTGTTTTTCCATTATGGGGGTAGGAACCATCAGTGTCCGGAGGATTCATTTGTGACGTAATCATCTGACAGTTTCAACTCAGCATGGCAAATTGAAATATGTTTAAAACACACTGAAATCATACGTTCTTCTTCTTCTTCGTCGATCGCGACTCATCTTGAAGCGGATATGCGTGATGCAGAGGTTTGTGGCACCGCAGGGGTCCAGCATCTCCATCTTCAGCCATGGATGTTTGTCGGGGGTCCCTCCCCTAGACCAACTGCCTTCCATGGCTGGGCTGTTGAGAGCTTGGTCCACCCTGTAGAAAGGTTGCCTGCCAAGGCTTTCCGAGACCCTTCTTCCCGTGCAACTGTCCGTCCTCCTCCACCTTCACAGCCGTTGGGAGTTCGCTCTCCTCTTCCGCCTATTCTGCCATTGGGACATTTGTTGCTGTAACAAACTTGGGTTTTCCGTGAGTGATTTGTTACATGCTGCACAACCCCCACCCTGGAGGACCAGGGTGCACTCTTTAGTCTGGCCTCTACCCCACGCGGACCTGTTAGACATGGTTGAACCTTCTGGGAGCACTAGGCTCCCGTCGACATAGCTCCGGGGGTAGCTGAGGCACACAAGCTGCTGCACCCCGACAAGTTATGTGCACCATTGGCAGCGGACTGAAATCATACAAAAGGGATTATGAGTGAAATTATTGTAGAATGGAGTGCATTGGACCACCTTGCCACTGGCATAGCGGCTCCATCCCCAGCTGGATTACAGTGTGCTATCACTCTCTGGCTACAGACAGCCTGAGCCACCAGTCCTGTGCCTTGCCGCTCTGTGTTCATGCTTTCCCAATGCATGTGTGGCCTCATAGTATGATACACAATCGGTCTGACCCTCTGCAATCACGCAACTCACACAGTCATAGCGGTATTAACTTTTACATGTTTACGCATCACACAACATAGCTGTGCGAGTACACTGGGAGAAGCATCAGCGGGAAGTCCATCTCTTGCTGACTGTGTGGGCTCACATCCCAGCAAAGGACAGCGGTAGCGGCTGGTGTTTTGTGCCATGCCACTCCGCTGTAAAGCTCATGTTCTCCCAAAGCTTGCACCGCATAGCCGCCTAGGCCAAACAATCGGTCAGACCCTCCACAATCATGGCAGCATTATATTATAAATTTTTAAGCATTAGATCTTCACCATTATCTTTTTGTGGTCAGATTTGTCACTTTTCATTTCCTTCTGTTGTGATGCTGCCTTTTATTCAGTCAGCATCAACTCAACCCTAAGCTCTATTTCATGGGGCCACTTTGAAGTACCATTCCCTTACCTTGGCCGTGGAGACACACCATGGGGAAAGTTCCTGCAAAATCGGTTCCTGGTTCTTGTAGGGGAAACTAATTAGACTTTTTGAAAGCACTGAACTTGGCATATGTACAACCCCAAATCAGAACAGTTGAGAGGAGATGGGAAAAAAAAAAGCAAACAACAAAAACAAAATGCAATATGGTTCTGCTGACCCTGGCTGTGACATCAGACCATCTTCTTGTGAGACTGTAGTACTAACCACGATTCACCTTGCTGCAATATCATTAAATGATTCAAGGATTTTAGAAGAATTTCAGCACCAATCTCTGATTCCTCAGACGGCACTGCATCCAGATCTATCATTCCTCAATAGTTGATAGAACCACAAGCAAGGGATTAATTTGGCAAATCTTTGTCATGCACTGCAATTCAGAGTTGAGCTCTCAAATACCACATGAAACTTTACTGTGGAAAAAAAAAAAAAAGCCTTTTGTTAACCATTTCCAGAAATGGCCTTGAATTCTCTGGGCGTGATTACATCTGGGACAGACCACTACAGAGGAAATGCACTGTATATTGTGGTCAGCCACATCCCTATTCCAGATCTGTTTTGGAACAAATGGACACCTTATGCTTCATAGCAGATGACAAGGATCATCCAGAATGCCATTTGTGATGGCTGTATTAATGCAGAGAAGTACATTGAGATTTTAGGGCAACATACTGTATGCTTCATCAAGCTGTCATCTTTTTTAAGGACAGCCATGCATTTTTAACAAGCTAATGCAACAACCACATTCTGCACACAATACACATGCATGGCTTCAGAAAAAAGACGGTACGGTACTGGACTGACCTGACTAAAGTCTGTCCCAGTAGACAATGTGTGGAGAATTTTTAAACAATAAATGTGACAATGACCCTGTACTGTTACACACCTTAAAGTTGCCATGTGTAAACAAACAAAAAAAGCCTCCGAGTAAAAAATATGACCACATTAAGATCTATGTTTCTATTACTATCCAGTCGACTTGCTGAATGAATTGGGATGGTTTTATTATCCTTAAGTGAACCATTTATATCCATGCTGTGGTAGATTTATATATACTAGCATGTCATCTTACTATGGTAGCTCTGTATGGACAAACACAGAGTTGCCAACTCCTCAGTAAGGAAAGTAGCTGTTGGCTGTCTTTAAAGTTGCTAGAAGTTGCTAAATGACATTATCGTCAAATTTGCATAATTGATCATTTGCATGTAATTGCAATGGACGCTGTAGGAGAGAAGAGTAATGTCGTGGGAGTGACAGAAAGTGAGTAAAAACACAGTAAATATGTTTAGAACTACAAATTAACTTTTTCTGTTGGTGGTTTGTTTTAATTTTGCCATATAAATAGGATATCACTTCTCAAAATACAGTAGGGTAAAAAAGTATTTAGTCAGCCACCAATTGTGCAAGTTCTCCCACTTAAAAGATGAGAGAGGTCTCCAATTTTCATCACAGGTATACCTCAACTATGACAGACAAAATGAGGGAAAAAAAATCCAGAAAATCACTTTGTCTGATTTTTAAAGAATTTATTTGCAAATTATGGTGGAAAATAAGTGTTTGGTCACCTACAAACAAGCAAGATTTCTGGCTCTCACAGACCTGTAACTTCTTCTTTAAGAGGCTCCTCTGTCCTCCACTCCTTACCTGTATTAATGGCACCTGTTTGAACTTGTTATCAGTATAAAAGACACCTGTCCACAACCTCAAACAGTCAGACTCCAAACTCCACTATGGCCAAGACAAAAGAGCTATCAAAGGACACCAGAAACAAAATTGTAGACCTGCACCAGGCTGGGAAGACTGAATCTGCAATAGGTAAACAGCTTGGTGTGAAGAAATCAACTGTGGGAGCAATTATTAGAAAATGGAAGACATACAAGACCACTGATAATCTCCCTCGATCTGGGGCTCCACGCAAGATCTCACCCCATGGGGTCAAAATGATCACGAGAACGGTGAGCAAAAATCCCAGAACCACATGGGGGGACCTAGTGAATGACCTGCAGAGAGCTGGGACCAAAGTAACAAAGGCTACCATCAGTAACACACTACGTCGCCAGGGACTCAAATCCCGCAGTGCCAGATGTGTCCCCCTGCTTAAGCCAGTACATGTCCAGGCCCGTCTGAAGTTTGCTAGAGAGCATTTGGATGATCCAGAAGAGGATTGGGAGAATGTCATATGGTCAGATGAAACCAAAACAGAACTTTTTGGTAAAAACTCAACTTGTCGTGTTTGGAGGAGAAAGAACACCATACCTACTGTGAAGCATGGGGGTGGAAACATCATGCTTTGGGGCTGTTTTTCTGCAAAGGGACCAGGACGACTGATCCGTGTAAAGGAAAGAATGAACGGAGCCATGTATCGTGAGATTTTGAGTGAAAACCTCCTTCCATCAGCAAGGGCATTGAAGATGAAACATGACTGGGTCTTTCAGCATGACAATGATCCCAAACACACTGCCCGGGCAACGAAGGAGTGGCTTCGTAAGAAGCATTTCAAGGTCCTGGAGTGGCCTAGCCAGTCTCCAGATCTCAACCCCATAGAAAATCTTTGGAGGGAGTTGAAAGTCCGTGTTGCCCAGCGACAGCCCCAAAACATCACTGCTCTAGAGGAGATCTGCATGGAGGAATGGGCCAAAATACCAGCAACAGTGTGTGAAAACCTTGTGAAGACTTACAGAAAACATTTGACCTCTGTCATTGCCAACAAAGGGTATATAACAAAGTATTGAGATGAACTTTTGTTATTGTCCAAATACTTATTTTCCACCATAATTTGCAAATAAATTCTTTAAAAATCAGACAATGTGATTTTCTGGAATTTTTTTTCTCATTTTGTCTCTTATAGTTGAGGTATAACTATGATGAAAATTGGAGACCTCTCTCATCTTTTAAGTGGGAGAACTTGCACAATTGGTGGCTGACTAAATACTTTTTTACCCCACTGTAACTTCATGACTTTAATGCTTTGTCTAGACCCATATTACATAAATCAGTTTTGTCCTACACTGTTAAATGTTAGAATATCAAATTTAATCAAAAGACTGTTATGGGGTGGAATTGCTAGCTCTACGTCCAACCCTCCTCCTTTATCCAGGCTTGGAACAATACAGGCAGCTATGCCTGTGTATCATCTCCAATAAACGGCTTCAACCAGCTTTTGAATTCAGAATTTGATTCCCCACTCCTTTCTGTATTTTTGAGCATACAGTTTAGACCAGGGGTGCTCAATACGTCAATCGCAATCGACTGGTAGATCGCAAAGGCACTGAGGGTAGATCGCGTGACATTAAAAAAAAAAAATTAAAAAAAAAAGTTTTTAATTCTATCGCCTATCCTCCCATCTCTCCTCTTATTGGCACTTACCATTTGACTGATGCACAGAGCAGCCAATCAGGAGAGGTTCTGTCCTCTATGTCTCATAGGTCACCCTGCACACGCAGTCAAACACGATAGGTAGCTATTGCTAAACTCCAGTGAGCTGTGACCGTGTTAGCGCTTCAAATTTCAATCAACTAAAGAAGGGATATTAAAAATGAGTGGGGGAGCTGAACCCAGTAAGAAGACAAAAACTTACCACTTCCATGTGGAATGGGAGGAAGTTTTTTTTTCACAATGTCAATTTCAAAGTGTATTTGTCTGAGATGTCAATCTATCATTGCGTTTCCAAAGAAGAGAAATGTGGAGAGGCACTTTCGAACTATTCATAAAAACTACGACACTAACTTCCCTCTGAAAAGTGAGTTGAGAAAAAGAAAGGCGAAGGAAATGAAATCTCAGTTAATCAGACAGGAGTCATTTTTCACACAGCTGAATTCAAAGGCAAAGGCAGCCACTGAAGCAACGTTCCAGGTGAGTCATTGCATTATTAAGCATAAGTCCTTTCAAGATGGAGAAATGATAAAAGAGGCCTTCATTGGGGCAGCAGAGTCATCATTTTAAAAACAAACCAGAAATATCTTCAATCAAAGCTCTTCAGCTACACGGCGCAGTGAAATAATGGCCTATGATTTCACACAGCAGCTTTGGAAGGACATCGCAGAATGTGAGTGTTTCTCACTGCAATTAGACGAGTCTACAGACATAAGTGGCACAGCTCAGTTGTGCATTTTTATTCGGATGGTGTTTACCGATATGACTGCAAAAGAGGAGCTGTTAACAATACTCCCCATGAAAAAGCACACGTGAGGAGAGGACATTTTTCACTCTTTCAAAAACTTTATTGAGAAAACCCAGCTCCCATGGGTTGTGGGTCCACGAAGCACCGACCGATCCCGAGAGTGGTAGACAGCGCAGTGTGGGATAAGGAACTGCCTGGCACCCTAGAGAGTAAGCAAGACCAATATCGCCCAGGGTCATCACAGGAGGGTCCCTGTGCCAGAGCCCAAGTCCCCCTAGACGAGGGTACTGGCCGCCATGATGGGATGCCTGTGACGACGGGCAACATTGAGAGGCTGGTTTCACCTGTTCACCGGCCCACACCTGGCCTCGTCCTTGGCTCCTTGTTCTGACATGGTGTCAATCACCACGGATGGTGCACCCACAACGATGGGCCACTCAAATGGATTTATTGCAAAGTGCAGGGAGGACGATGATTTCCCCGACTTCCTTAATTAAGCTTATCCAGTGGAGGATGAGATTTTGACACTACAGGCTGACATTGAGCCTAAGTCCAGGGCTCATGGACAGTTATGGAACTTACAGAGGAAAAGTATCCAAACATGAGGAAATATGCTACCTCCTTGACGGCATTATTTGGCTCTACTTATTTGTGCAAATCAGCCTTTTCCCACATGAAGATTATTAAGTTCAAATACCGTTCCACCATGACTGATGATCATTTGGAAGCCTGCTTGAGACTAGCTACCAGCAGCTACTGTCCGGACTATGCAACCCTGACTGACTCTATCCAGTGCAAGTCATCAGAGTAAGGTAATGATCATAAATGTATTGAATTGTATTGTGCCATAAGGGTTCACACAGTTATATAATCTACGGCATACATTGTACGCTAACATATATTGCCATATTTGGCATTTTTTAAATGTAGGTAGATCATTTTGACCTGGTCATTTTAAAAGTAGCTCACAAGCCAAAAAAGTGTGGGCACCCCTGGTTTAGCCTGTGATATGACGAGCTAGCTAGCTAGATGTTTAGCTTATGTCACAGAGAGACACACACACACACACAGTGGATGAGGTGAGTATGTAACTCAGGTTGTAAGTCAAATGCAGTGATTTATTAGTGTAACACTGACAGTGAAGAAACATTTACATTTCACTCTGTAAAACAGGGTGGGATTGGTGGGGGGGTTTGTGCATGTGATATTCATTTGCAGTCTGGACGTGAGTGGCGTGGGTCTCCTCTCTGACTGCAGCTAACTGTTGCATGAGGTTACTATGAGATTGACCGCCTGTGAGTGCTTTGGGAAGGGGAGAGGCTCATGGTAAGACCCACTGCTTGTTGAGGACAGTAACTGCAGAGCAATAGTGCTTTCATGTGTCTTCAAAACACCAGAAAAGTCTCCAATAACACCAGAAAAAGTTGCTAGATTTGTCGCTAGTCGCTTTTGACAGGACAAGTCACCAAGAGGACTTGAAAAGTCACCAGATTTAGAGAGAAAGATGCCAAGCTAGCAACAATGGACAAACAGCGCTGTATGCTTAGTAAGAGCCCTTTAGGTTTCAGTTCTACAATTTAAGAAAAAAAATATATATACAGTGTAGAATGGTGAAATATTCACCTACAGTCTAGTCATCGCTGGAAAGAAGGCTAATGGATCCAGTCACAGATGAAGATATATTTGCCAATTTATGTCTGGAAGAACTTTGGCATCTGACAGCCACTGTCACTCCATGATTAATCTTAGTGGGGGATGTATGGCTGAAGAGCATTTGAGATTGTTGCCATTTCTGACTGGATTGCAATGTCGTAATTGCTACACACCGTACCTTTAATATGCATTTGCAGCAGCAATATAACAAAGTAACACTTCACTGGTTGATATCCTCGCTGCCAAAGTTCCTACGTGTTGTGAGAAAGAATGGGAACATTACAAAATGGTAAATGCTTCACTGTCCAACTTTTTTGAAATGCGCTGCCATCCTGAAAGGCAAGAATGGATGCACATTAACAAATGAAATTAACTTGACTATAAAAATGGGAAATATTTTGCATTCATACTGTTTGCAGTGAAGTAAAATTTAAAGTTTTTTTTTTTCCATTTTTCATATGTCCCATTTTTTTTTCTTTTAGTGTTATAGAATTTCCACCACAGGCAAACACACACAAACGTTTCAGTTTCAGAAGAGCAGTAACAGCATAACCCCAGGTGTCAAGTAGCTGTTGTTATTCTGTTAGGTTAAAAAGGCAGAACTTTTTCTCCATACCTGTGCACTCTCAAAAGTGATCACAGAGTCAGTGCTCTGAAACTTTATGTGATGAATAGGAAGACAAAAAGAGGGACAAAAATCACATTTACTGTGGACTTACAGTGCATTCATATTCTCCAACATGCTTTGCTATGGATATATTTCCTGTTTCACTTTATTTATTATGGCATCCTAAAAAAAGAGACAGTGGTCAGTGTAACAAATGGATGCTGTAGAAAGCTGTGTACTAGGAAAATGCATTTACCTGCTTGAAAGCATGAATGCCTTATTTGTTTTGCAAGATATGAGCAAATGCAAAGGTAGATGGTAATGTTTTGAAATCTGTTTATCATCCATTGGAACACAAACCACCAAATTCTTCAAATGTGTGTTTTACCTCCACACATCCGGAGAAGAAAGGCTTTTCTCCATACTGCTCCTGCAGCATGGGAACCACGGTGCCAGAGTACAGGATCCACCAGTCCAGGAGGAAGGAGGGGTTGGTAGTGACATCCTCCACGCTCCCTGAAATCTGTTTCATTTTGGGGTCAAATGTGTAACTCCATGGTTTGGTTGTTCCTAGGAAATGGACCACCTTTGCATTGGCACCATAACTGAAATGAGAGATAAACTTAACTGAGGATGTAGCTTTTATTCTGTGTAGTAATTGTTATGGCAAGATTGAGTGAATTAGGCTTTTCTAAATAGATTGTATCAATCATATTGCAGCTGTTCGAGATATTGCCATTCAGACAAAAAAAGAAAGTGAGAAATTATTTTACTTGACATGATCACAAAATGATCTTGTATAAAAATTAAATTTGTCTATTGACGTTTCTTCACTGTTGGAGTTCAGAAATATTATTTGCATATACAAAAATAAAAGTTAAAAGTCCAACATTTCTTCCAAGTGTTATTTACTTAACCAAGGTTATTCTTGCACCATGGAAATTCTGGATACAACTTTGGATACACTGGAATTATGATTAAAAACAATAATCCAAAAATAAGGAAAATGTATTGATTCTTGCTATATAATTGAAAAGAGATTTGTTACTTTTACTTAGATTCATCATTTGTATCTGTAAAACCATTACATACAGTTGTATGCAAAATATATTTTTAATTGAAAATTCTTCCACAGCCTGTAGAATATGGGAAAAAAAAAATCAGTATTGCCAGCAAATATTAATGCATAGTTACCTTCTATTTAATAAAACACATACAAAACATCTGGGCATTGTACACACCTAATTAATTAAACACACCAATTAAAAATTCACTAAGATATGCTGCTGCTTCTTCTTCCGGCTGCTCCCTTTAGGGGTCGCCAGAGCAGATCATCTGTCTCCATCTCACCCTATCCCTTGCAGCTTCCTCTGTAACACCAACCCTCTCCATGTCCTCCTTCAAATATATCCATGAATCTTCTCTGTGGTCTTCCTCTTTTCCTCCTGCCTGGCAGCCCCATCTTCAGCATCCTTTGTCCAATATATCCACTATACCTCCTCTGCACATGTCCAAACAATCTCACCCTTGCCTCTCTTACCTTGTCTCCAAACTGCTCAACCTGAGCTGTCCCTCTGATATACTGATTTCTAATCTTGTCCCTCCTAGTCACTCCCAATGAAAATCTTAGCATCTTCATCTCTGCCACCTCCAGCTCCACCTCCTGTCTTTTTGTCAGCGCCACAGTCTCCAAACCATACATAATAGCAGGTCTCACTACCGTCTTGTAAATCTTCCCTTTCACGCTTGCTGCTACCTTTCTGTCACAAATCACCCCTGACACTCGTCTCCATCCTGCCTGTACTCTCTTCTTCACCTCTCTTGCGTATTTTCCATTGCTTTGGATGGTTGACCCCAGGTATTTAAACTCATCTACTTTTACTACCGCTACTCCTTCCATCTTCACCATTGCACCTGTCTCCCTCTCATTCACACTCATGTATTCTGTCTTGCTTTTACTGACTTTCATTCCTCTTCTCTCCAGAGCATACTGCCACCTCTCCAGGTTCTCTTCCACCTGCTTCCTACTCTCACTGCAGATCACAATGTCATCTGCAAACATCATGGTCCACGGAGACTCCTGCCTGACCTTGCATGTCAGCCTGTCCATCACCATGGCAAACAAGAAGGAGCTCAGAGCCGATCCCTGATGTAATCCCACCCCCATCTTGAATCCATCCATCAATCCTACAGTGCACTTCACCATCGTCTCGCTGTCCTCATACATGTCCTGCACCACCCTCACATACTTCCCTGCCACTCCTGACTTTCTCATACAGTACCACATTTCCTCTCTTGGCACCCTATCATATGCTTTCTCTAGATCATCAAAGACACAGTGCAACTCCTTCTGACCTTCTCTATACTTCTCTTTCAGCACTCTTACAGCAAACATTGCATCTGTAATACTCTTTCTTGGCATGAAACCGTACTGCTGCTCACTGATTGTCACCCCTCCTCTTAACTTGGCTCCAACAACTCTCTTATATCTTCATAGTGTGGCTGATCAACTTTATGTCTCTGTAGTTACCACAGCTCTGAGCATCACCTTTGTTCTTGAAAATTGGTACCAAAGCACTTCTTCTCCACTCCTCAGGCATCCTCTCACTCTCCAAGATTGTGTTAAACAATTTGGTTAAAAAGTCCACTGCCATCTCTCCTAAACGTCTCCATACCTCCACAGGTATGTCATCTGGACCATCCGCCTTTCCAATCTTTATCCTCTTTAAAGCTGCCTTCACTTCCACCTTGCTAATCCCCGGGATCTCTCTCTCTCTCTCTCTCTCTCTCTTCTGTTCTTAATCAGCCTAACCTGCTGTACATCCTTTCCAGCTCAATCTCTCTGTCTAGTCAGTTGATACAACTCCTTTTCTCCTTCCTTAGTGTCCAGCCTCTCATACAACTCAATATATGTCTTTTCCTTTGCCACCTCTATCTTTGCCATGCACCTAGATTCCAAATACTCCTGTCTACTTTCTTCATCTCCCTGACTATCCCACTTTTTCTTTGCTAACCTCTTCCTTTAAATACTTTCCTGTACCTCCTCATTCCACCACCAGATCTCCTTGTCTTCCTTCCTCTGTCCACTGGACACACCACATACCCTTCCACCAGTTTCCCTCAATACTTTTGCTGTACTTTCCCAGTCATCTGGTAATTCTTCCCTACCACCCAGAGCCTGTATCAACTCCTTCCTGAACTCTGTGTGACCCTCTTTCTTCTGTAACTTTCCCCACTTAATCTTTGGCTCTGTCTTCAGTTTTCCTCTTCTTGCTTTGCAGTCATCCTACAGACTACCATCTAATGCTGTCTAGCTACATTTTCCCCTGCCACTACCCTGCAGTCTTCTATCTCTTTCAGATTTCAAATTCTGCGTAAGACGTAGTCCACCTACTGTATGTGCACCTTCCTCCACCCTTGTAAGTCACCCCATGTTTCTCTCTCTTCTTGAAGTATGTGTTCACCACAGCCATTTCCATCCTTTTAGCAAAATCCACAACCATCTGGCCTTCCACATTTCTCTCCTTAAGACCATACCTACTCAGCACTTCCTCATCACCTCTGTTCCCTTCACCTACATGCCCACTGAAGTCCACTCCAATTACCACTCTCTCCCCCCCGGGAACACTAGCTACCACTTCATCCAGCTTACTCCAGAATTCCTCTTTCTCTTCGACCTGACATCCAACTTGTGGGGCATATGCACTGACAACATGGACTACCTCACGAACCGGCCTCAGTTTGTGAGAACCCGGGACTGTGTGTCCGACACGATCATCAGTAGCACGGGGGCCCCCCAGGGAACGGTGCTGGCTCCCTTCCTGTTCACTCTTTATACTGCGGACTTCTCACACAACACAACACACTGCCATCTACAGAAGTTCTCTGATGACTCTGCGATCGTTGGCCTCATCTCCAATGGAGATGAAGCTGAGTACAGAGGGCTTATCCAGGACTTCGTGGACTGGTGCCATCGGAACTGCCTCCAGATCAACGCGAGGAAAACTAAGGAGCTGGTGGTGGACTGCCGCAGGCATGGGCAGCCCCTCACAGTACCAGTAAATATACAGGGAACAGACATCGAGATGGTGACATCCTATAAGTACCTGGGTATTCATCTGAACAATAAACTAGACTGGTCACACAATACTGATGCACTCTACAAGAAGGGACAGCGCAGGCTGTTCCTGCTGAGGAGACTCAGGTCTTTTGGTGTACAAGGGGCGCTGCTGAAGTCATTCTATGACACGGTGGTGGCATCAGCCATCACTTTTGGAGTGGTCTGCTGGGGCAGTGGCATTACTGCAGCCGATAGGAAGAGACTGAACAAACTGATTAAGAAAGCTAGCTCTGTCCTGGGGCAGCGCCTTGATCCGATGGAGGAGATAGGAGAGAGAAGGACGGTGGCTAAACTGTCATCTCTGCTGGAGTCCGAGTTCCACCCTATGCAGGACATACTGAATGCACTGAGGAGCTCATTTAGCAGCAGACTACATCATCCCAGGTGCACAACCGAGAGGTTTCGTAGGTCCTTCCTACCAACGGCTGTCAGACTGTACAACCTAAGCAGGGCTGCTCGCAGAGATAGCAAAAAGACGTAACAAACTAATAGTTTTTTGAATGCAAAAGATGCAATAGACTTACACAATGGTCCCCTCCGGCATACAACTAGGAACATACCGGTCGCTATGGAGGGTGAGAATATGTATGGGCACATAATCATACCATGTAGGATAACTAAGTAGACGGTTATGCTGTTTCATTCCATCTAGCAACAATGCTCTGCACTGTGTGTGTTTATATATTTACATATTTATTCCATCTAGCTACAATGCTCAGCACTGGGTGTGTTTATATATTTATATATCTACATATTATTCCATCTAGCTACATTGCTCCGCACTGTGTGTGTTTATATACTTGCATATTTATTCCACCTAGCTGCAATGCTCCGTACTGTGGGTGTTTATATATTTACATATTTATTCCATCTAGCTACAATGCTCTGCACTGTGTGTTCATATATTCATATATTTATTCCATCCAGCTACAATGCTCTGCACTGTGTGTCTGTGTGTGTGTGTATATATATATATATTTTATAGTAATACGTACATATGTATATTAGCTGCTCTTGCTTGCTTGTTTTTTTTCTTGCCTTCTGATTGTTGCTCTGAGTGTTGCTAGCCCTGTGCTGTTGCAATCCTGGAATTTCCCCGTTGTGGGACTAATAAAGGCTTATCTTATCTTATCTTAACATTCAACATCACACCTTTGACTTCTAGCTTCAAACTCATGATTTTGTCAGACTCCCTCTTAACCTCCTGACTACTCTGCACATACTCTTCCTTCAAGATTACTCCTACTCCATTTCTCTTCCTATCTACACCTTGGTAGAACAGTTTAAATCCACCTCCAATGAGCCTAGCCTTGTTTCCCTTCCATCTGGTTTCTTGAACACAAAGTATATCTGCCTTTCTTCTCTCCATCATATCAGCCAACTCTCTGCCTTTATCAGTCATAGTCCCTACATTTAACGTCCCTACTCTCACCTCCACACTTTCACCTTTCCTCTTCGTTCTCTCCCTCCTAACACACCTTCCCCCTCTCCTCCGCTTTGATCTTCGACCAACAGTTGCCCCAGATGTTATTTATTTCAAAATATTTCTTTTACATACCACTGCATGTGCTTTAAAAAAATCTAAATACATTATTGCTAAAAACTGGAGTAAAAATTCACAGAGTCTGATGTGAGGGAGGATCTGTAAACTTAAACTTTAAACTTTATTTATTTATATAGCACCTTTCATGCAACAAAGTGCAACTCAAAGTGCTTTATTTTTTAAATACAATTCCAGATTAAGCAAAAACAGAACAAAAAGACAAAGAGAGCCCTCCTCAAGCCCTCCCACCCCGTCCCTACTCTCAGCCATCCACCCGACCCTGCACTCACCCCAGACCCCACCTCCTCCCACCCCGACCCACCTCACCCACAAGTAATAATAGGCATAGTTAAAACATGGCTGAGCACTGAGGACCAGAGTGAGGAAACACCATCATAGGGGGACTGTCAGCCCACAGCTGCAGGGACACCACTGCAGGGGCCACCCTGGCCAAGGCAGACAGAGGAGTCCATCCCACAACCAAGAGGCTGTGACTGAGCTCCCCCATCCCACCAAGCCAGGGCCACCACCACCACAGCAGCATCCCCACCGCCAGAGCCAATTATAGCTCCCAGTGCTGACAGCCACCCAGTGAGGAAACACTAGAGCTAAAAATAACAAAATAAAATCCAATAAGAAGCAGAGTAAGATCATGAATAAAAATAAATAGAGAATAAAATGGTTAAAGGAATAATAAATATACCCATATGTAAAATCCAGTAGTGGACCCTCAGGGCCAGCAAAGCCTTCTCTTCTGGCCTAAACACTATCAGAATTATATTTACAACCTACATTCTTACATTTGTTCCATGAGGATGCAGTATTAAATTATTCCCAATAGTCTATTCTCTTCATTTTGTAGCTTTTCTCTTGGTTGCATTCCTTCCAGTAGTGTAATGCATGTTAGAGTTTTTTTGTCCAATCATATTTCAGCCATCCGTGTTGCCAGGGTCAAGAAAATCTGCCTTTGGCCTTTAGGAAGTAACAGTGTGCTCTGTAAGTTAAATTAACTGTTAAACTTATCCTGTTGCTTTAACCAGTCAGATGTCTTCTGTACATCCAGGGGTACACATAGAAGGCATTCGAGAACGTCGGCATTTTCACGTCTTTTGATTGGATGGTTAGACTCCTCCACACACAATGCAGAGGATGCTAGCTAGCAAAACACCAGTGCAAGGACTTACTTAAGCAGCTACAATATACTGTATCTGTTTAAATATAACAGCTGTTTTTTTCCACCCACAATGGCTGACAGGGGAGAGGAAAATGATTTGATCACTTATATTTAAACAAATCAATTTTCCAGATGGACTTTTCAAGAAAAGCTGGTCATTGTGAAGAGAGGTCGGCCAACCCTGAAGCTAGCAGGTCCGTCTCAGCCGGGGAAAGGATTTTTCCGTGACTTCCATATTAGCAACGAGTGGTATCCTTGGATTACACGCTCTGAGGAGTGCTGCAAATCATCTTGCTGGGAATGCCTGTTGTTTGCAACTGATCGAGTAGATACTTGGAGCCAGACAGGTTTTGCAAACTTGAGCTGTCTAACACCATGATGATTTAGGCAGTGTTTGCCTAACATATAAAAATTGGTCCAAAACACTGGGATACGCTGAAATGTCCACTTCTGGCCGTATGGATCGCGTAACCATAATGACTTGGACATATACATAATGTATTAGTAACTTATATAGAGCATTTCCATAATTTATAAGTAACTTAAACCAACTAATGCTTAGTGTGTTGCCGACATTCAAAACTTATGCACAATGATAGTCTAACTTCTGCACAGTGCAGTCATGTCAAACTGCCGTTGCCTTCCGATCCATGAGTCCTAGGTGTGGGAGAGATCATCTCTGTTGAACAGAGATGAGTCTTCCCTCCAAAGACCAGCAGGGGGCGTGACCAACCTGACAGAGCTGTCAAATCTGTCAGGTCAGTCACCCCTGTCAGATGACAGTTGTCACAACCTGGCTCAAAGGCACGCGGACTGATGGTGATAAAGTTTATTTTCAATAAAGTGAAAAAAATACAAGAAAAATGCATGGAGTGTGCTTTTGGTGGGAGGCACAGCCAACAGCAAAGTAAACAGCTGTGCTCTGTGCTTCAGGCAATCAGCTGATTGGATCTTCCTCCTCCAGTGTTCTGACATTTTGGCATATCTATGGCAACAACACTGGACAGCTGATCGTACAGACTTCAGTCAAATGTAAAAAAAACATCGACAGGTCCTGTTATACGAACAAGTGTGTGTGTGTGTGTGTGTGTGTGTGTTGCAGGCAGCAGCAGAGCTCTGTACGTGTTTTTGTAAACCTGTAAACCAATACTGCAAATACGCCATTATAGGGTAGCTTTAAGTTAAAAACCCGTTCAGTAAGTTACACCTTGGTTCAAAGAGCGTTACTCATGTTAGAAATAATTTTGGGGTACACTAGACATTAATCTCGACGTACTTCGACTTCTGAGTAACTATCAGTCGCTGACAAGTAACGTGTGTGTGTGTGTGTGTGTGTGTGTGTGTGTGTGTGTGTGTGTGTGTGTGTGTGTGTGTGTGTGTGTACAACCTTTGAATGCGGGACATATCAGCCATACGCTGGATACGTCGGAAATTTTTCAGCACGCTGAAAATTAATTTTCAGAGGAGCTCAGCGAACAATGCCGTATTCCAGCGTACTTCAGTGTTCTTCTGCGTGCTCTTGACTGAGTGTGACAGGGCCTAACCAAGGCAGCAGCAAGACACCAAAGCAGAGCCGCCAGCCGGACACTTATAAGCAACAGTACTTTTAAACCTTTGTGGAAACAAGAATGGATCTGCAGCTCAATGAACAAGTGTGCAGGGAAATGGAGCTCTACAATGAAACGGTAAAGATTTTTTAAACTATAATTTTATAAAGCTATCTTTAACATGCTTTGTGTGGACGGCCCTATAGGCTATTTTTATGGTGCTTGGTATGAATGGCACTTAAATCGGGTAAATCACCACTGAAGGCCTAGTTGTAAAATGCACGGTCCACCACTGGTAAAATGTAATGCAAAACTGAATTAAAATAATCTAAAAATATATAAATAAGTAGAATAGCTAAATAAGTATATAAACATGAATGATAAAATTAGTTAAAAGCTAAACTAAAAAGGTGGGTCTTGAGCCTCCTTTTAAAAATATCAACGCTCTCTGCAGCCCTGAGGTCCTCTATCAGGCTGTTCCACAGACAATACTAATAATGATGATGACGATGATCTACTTGTCACATTTATAACAATTTTACTAGCTAATCTTAAATTTAAGTCCTTATAATGGTTGTCAAGTATCAGAAAATTGGCTCAGGCTAGTTAAGGAAAGTTTGAATTTAAAAATTCAGATTCAACTAGAAGGCACTCAGAGAGAGCATACTTCCACCAGGACCCTCTCTCGCCATCTTAAAGAAAGTGGAAAAAGTGATCCGGAAACTGCATCATGATCACCTCTAAAATCTTATGCGTTCATCCATAGTCCAAGGGCCCCCTCTGGTGAAGATTTCATCAGAATCCATCTAATAGTTTTTGAGTAATCCTACTAACAAACAAACCTGAAAACATTACATCCTTGGCAGAGTTGGTAACATATGAACCTGTTCAGCAGTCTTAATAAATATGGACCGAGCTGCTAGTGTATAAAAATACACCTGATTGTGAAACTGTGGGGTTTGTTTTGGTATGTTTGCCTGGCCTCTAAGCAGGACTGCTGACAACCTCCAACAACTAAAAACATGTTTATGACTGCTGTCACCCTGATGGATGTCAGGAAAAGCCAAAGCAGAGAGCCAGCTGATGGGAGGATTTTCTCTGAGGAAAGATGTGTGGATGCAAAGATGCAGCAATGACGAGTGGGGGCAGCATAGTGATGTAGTGGTTTAGCACTACTGCTTCACAGTAAGAATGTTGTGGGTTCAAATCCACCAGTCATCAGGGCCTATCTGTGTAGTTTGCATGTTCTCCTCATGCTTGCATGGGTTTACCCCGGGAGCTCCAGTTTCCTTCCGCATTCCAAAAACATGCAAGTTAGGTTGATTGGAGACTTTAAAGTGGCCCTGTGTGTGAATGGTGAAAGGATTGGCGCTGCACAGTGGCTGCCTCATCCAGGTGGATGCCCTTGAATTTCTCTCTGGGATTACTAAAGAAAACAAACAAGCAAAAAAAAAAAAAAGAGTCCTAGAGGCAAACATTAAAAAGGTCTTTGAATAAAGCGCTCTATTTTAGGATTTGGTATCAGCTGTTGGGAGCTCAGAGGAGGACATCGAAGCCAGAACCGAGGCCTGCTGGGGGACACTCCAGCTGAGCAGTTGGAATCTTGCTGCTCACATCATCCATAACCTGATGTCATGGCACAATGTGAGTAGCCGCACATGTGATCATGTATCTGCTTACATTTTGGTTTTGCATTTACAACATTTTAACTCCACTGACAGACTGACTACCGTCGGTGATACACATGGGTAATGTAACAAAAAAACCTTCACTTCGCACCTATGATCTTGCAGCCTGTCATGTAATGTCCTCTGTTGATAGACACTTACTGCTTGAATGCTGGAAGGTACGTGTAAATGGCTATGCTGCTGAGGTTGTAGATGAAGGGGAGGTGTTTGGATATATCTGCTGTTGCCCAGTTGCAGAAGAAGCCATTCAAAACACCTTGGTCTCCCCCTGAAACAGACATGTATCAACAAACAGTCACTATCCCAACATTTTCTACGGCTCAGCGAATGATCTGCAGAGAAAAAGAGAACAACTCTCAAAAAAGAATTGCAAGAGATGTAAATCTGTGACCTCTGCTACATATTTAAAGGTCCACATTTGTGACTGATAAAAAAAACCATTTAATGTCAAAGTTATTCGTCATAGGTTCTTCTACAAACCCAAATTCCAATGAAGATGGAACACTGCGTAAAACATAAAAAAAACCGAATACAATTTGAAAATCCTTTTCAACCTACAGTGGTGCAAAAAAGTGTTTGCCCCCTTCCCAATTTCTCATTTTTTTGTATGTTTGTCACACTTTAATGTTTCAGATCATCTAACAAATTTAAATATTAGACAAAGATAATGTAAGTAAACATAAAATGCAGTTTTTAAATGAAGGTGTTTATTATTAAGGGGAAAAAAAATCCAGACCTACATGGCCTTGTGTGAAAAAGTGATTGCCCCCCAAACCTAATAACTGGTTGGGCCACCCTTAGCAGCAACAAATGCAATCAAGCGTTTGTGATAACTGGCACTGAGTCTTTTACAGCACTGTGGAGGAATTTTGGCCCACTCATCTTTGCAGAATTGTTGTAATTCAGCCACATTGGAGGGTTTTTGAGCATGAACCCCCTTTTTAAGGTCATGCCACAGCATCTCAATCAGATTCAGTTCAGGACTTTGACTAGGCCACTCCAAAATCTTCGTTTTGTTTTTCTTAAGCCATTCAGAGGTGGACTTGCTGGTGTGTTTTGGATCATTGTCCTGCTGCAGATCCCAAGTGTGCTTCAGCTTGAGGTCACAAACAGATGGCCGGACATTCTCCTTCAGGATTTTTTGGTAGACAGCAGAATTCATGGTTCCATTTACCACAGCAAGTCTTCCAGGTCCTGAAGCAGCAAAACACCCCCAGACCATCACACTACCACCACCATATTTTACTGTTGGTGTGATGTTCCTTTTCTGAAATGCTGTGTTACTTTTATGCCGAATGTAATGGGACACACACCTTCCAAAAAGTTCAACTTTTGTCTCATCAGTCCACAGAGTATTTTCCCAAAAGTCTTGGGGATCATCAAGATGTTTTCTGGCAAAACTGAGACGAGCCTTTATGTTCTTTTTGCTCAGCAGTGGTTTTTGTCTTGGAACTCTGCCATGCAGGCCATTTTTGCCCAGGCTCTTTCTTATGGTGGAGTCATGAACACTGACCTTAACTGAGGCAAGTGAGGCCTGCAGTTCTTTGGATATTGTGGGGTCTTTTGTGACCCTCTTGGATGAGTCATCACTGCGCTCTTGGGGTAAATTTGGTTGGCCGGCCACTCCTGGGAAGGTTCACCACTGTTCCATGTTTTTTGCCATTTGTGGATAATGGCTCTCACTGTGGTCTGCTGGAGTCCCAAAACTTTAGAAATGGATTTATAACCTGTTCCAGACTGATAGATCTCAGTTACTTTGTTTTTCAGTTGTTCCTGAATTTCTTTGGATCATAGCATGATGTCTAGCTTTTGAGGATCTTTTGGTCAACTTCACTTTGTCAGATAGGTCCTATTTAAGTGATTTCTTGATTGAGAACAGGTGTGGCAGTAATCAGGCCTGGGTGTGGCTAGAGAAATTGAACTCAGCTTTCCAAAGATGTGATAAACCACAGTTAATTTATGTTTTAACGGGAGGGGGCAATCACTTTTTCACACAGGGCCATGTAGGTTTGAATTTTTTTTCCTTTTAATAATAAAGACCTTCATTTAAAAACTGCATTTTGTGTTTACTTGTGTTATCTTTGTCTAATATTTAAATTTGTTTGATGATCTGAAACATTTAAGTGTGACAAACATACAGAAAATGAGAAATCAGGGAGGGGGCCAACACTTTTTCACACCACTACATATATTCAGTTCAATTCAGTTGTATTTATATAGCGCCAAATCACAACACAGGTCATCTCAAGGCACTTTACAGAAAAGAGTGGGTTTAGGCCACGCTCTCAAATTTATAGAACCCAGCAGAGACCCCTAAGAGCAAGCACTGCAGTGACACAGGCAAGGAAAAACTTCCCTTTAATGGGCAGAAACCTCGAGCGTAACCATAGCTTATAGAGGACAGCCATCCGTCTCGACCGGCTGGGTTGAAAAAAGAGATAAAAAGTAGGAGGCCTGGCAGTAGCTACATTCAAAACATTCATTCATTCATCTTCTTCCGCTTAATCCTTTTCGGGTCGCGGGGGGGCTGGAGCCTATCCCAGCATCTTTGGGCGAGAGGCAGGGTACACCCTGGATAGATCGCCAGTCCATCACAGGGCCAACACAGAGAGACAGACAACCATTCACTCTCACAGTCATACCTAAGGACAATTTAGAATCCCCAGTTTGATGCCAATTAACCTAACTTGCATGTTTTTGGCATGTGGGAGCAAACCGGAGAAATCCTGGAGTAAACCCATGCAGACACGGGGAGAACATGCAAACTCCACACAGATCACTGTTGGCTGGGATCGAACCCAGGATCCCCCGGCCAAGGGTGAGTTGCTGTGCTGCCGTAGTGCTAACCACTCCCCCACATAACAAATACAATATTCAAAGCCAGACATTCCAGTATCAAGCCTGGTCGGGCTGCACATGTGAGTGAAGGCCTGGCAGCGGCAACATTTTTAACTATAGGCCTTTTCAAAGAGAAAAGATTTCAACTTACTCTTGAATAAAGAGAAAGTGTCTTCCCCCAAACTGAACTGGGAAGATGGTTCCACAGGAGGGGAGCTTGATAACTGAAAGCTCTACCTCCCAATCTACTTCTGGAGACCTTGGGGACCACCAGTAGTTTGGAATTTTGGGAGCGCAGAGCTCTGGTTGGATGATAGGGAACTATGAGTTCTTGCAGATAAGGAGCCAGACCATAAAGGGCTTTATAAGGTGGGAGCAATATCTTAAATTCAATTCTATATTTTATTGGGAGCCAATGTAAAGAAGCTAAAACTGGGGTAATGTGATCTCTTCTCCCTGTTCTCATTAGGTTACGTGCAGCTGCATTCTGAATGTGCTGGAGAAACTTTATTGACTTATTAGGACAACCTGATAAAAGTGAATTACAACAGTCTAACCTAGAGGTGATAAAGGCATGTACAAGTTCCTCTGCACCTTTATGAGACAGGATGGACCTAATTTTAGAAATATTATGCAGATGGAAGAAGACGGTCTTAATGGTTTGCTGTATATGAGAGCTGAAAGATATATCTTGGTCAAAGACATATAAATATATATATATTTCAAATATTTACTCATTTTGAATTTGATGCCTATAACATGTTTGAAAAAAGCTGGGACAGAGGCAAAAAAAGCAAACAGGTTAACTGAAAACAGATGAGTGTCATGATTGGGTATAAAAAGAGCATCCCCAAAAGGCTTAGTCATTCACAAGCAACCAGTTTGTGAACAACTGCGTAGGCAAAGAGTCCAACAGTTTAAAGGGGCATTCACACCAAACGCAAACGGGCAAATTTTACGTGGCGCGATTACGTTATTACTCAATGTAAATGCACAAATAAACATGAATTCAGCATCTGAGTGAGATGCAGACAGACAAAATTGCCTTTATAACTTCTGCAGCAGTGTTCAGCCTACTGTGGAAATCCCCAAAATAATGTCATGCTTTAGGTTTACATTATCCGACAGAGGGCTCACCTGAAAAAGTTGTCCCTGTCTCCAAAACTTTATAAGATGATGACTGTTTCCATTGCTAGCTTGCTAGCACGTCCGTGGCAGGAAGCCATGGGTAAATAACTCCGAAATCCCGATTCAGCTGAAGAGCTCCCGGTCCTCCTGTCTCCAGGTGAGTGAGTCTCATTTTCAAACCAGTTTACTCTGCAATGGTGATACTTTTATTCCGGTGATGGCAGAATCTCAAAACTAGCATATTACCTTGGACATGAATGCGCGAATGCACAATTTTGCGTGTACTTGCTGTTGTGTAGTTATTTGTGATATTAATATTCTGTGCTTTTATTTGTGAGGCATGGTGTGGCAGCTCTGGTTTCCGGCCTCGCCACCATACATGCCTATAAAAGGGCAGCAGGCAGGAGGGGTGGTCTCTCTGCCAGCCTCTCTGCCTGACGGTTGTGTGTGTGGTGTGTTGTGCTGCCTCTTTAATAAATGTATGTTTGGTTTGACACGTGGCCTGGTCCTTGGCTCCATATCAGACATAACATTTGGCAATGAGGATAAAAGGTATGGAAGCTTGTGGGTTTCAATTTCCTCTGTTTCTGGAGCTCCCGGGCGAGCCACCTGTCCCTTGGCCGAGATGGTGCGCTGCCTTCCAGGCTTACATGGTGGCGCTGAACCCGGGAAGGATGGATAGGCTGAGGGTAAGCACGTTGATGGTGCTCAATATGGGGACTGGAGGCCAGCGGATACTGAGCATGCTTGGCAGCTCGGACAGCTTTGAGGACATGGTCGAGCTGATGGTGTGCAATTTTTGCGCCCTGGACAACGTCATTGTTCGGAGAACCAAGTTTCAATGGTGCCGCCAACAGGTGGGTGAGCATATTCAGTGGTTCATAATCAAGTTGAAACTACTTGTTAGTGTGTGTTGGTTCGGACCGTTGGAGGAGGATATGGTTCGCGACCTGCTGAGTGGGCGTTCATCACATCGACAGCTAGAGTTTCCCGTTACCGCACAAGTAGCGGACCCGGACAGCGATGGGAGCATTGAGGATGACGCCAGAGATGCCAACGCTGTCAAGTTGAAGTCTGCCCCGGGGAAGCCCATGCGTATGGGCTGGGGGTCTGTGAAGTACCGTTCCAAGGCCAGGGACTGTGCAGCAAGAGCGAACGCTGCGGAAGGTGTGGCCGCTGGAACCATTATACCAGAGACCAAGTCGCCCTGGATGAGGGTACTGGGCGGCACGATGGGACACCTGTAACGACGAGCGGCGCCGAGGAGCTGACTCCAATTGTTCCCGGAGCTCGGCTGAAGTGGGCCGGTGAACATGGGGCCACAACGGTGATGGCTGCAGCGGATTCACAAGAGGTCAGGGCCAGACCGTTAGGCATGGTGAGACTGTGTGCCATGCAGAGACCCTGCAAGCTGAGCAAAACCCCTCTGGGAGTCATGGACTGGATTCGGGCTCAGGAGGTGGTGAGATCGCGGCGGGTATGGGCCAAACAGCAGGTGGAGGACCACCAGGGATGGCTGTGTGTCATGGCCAGATGGAGGGATGCTTGTCTCCAGCTGTCGGACGGCTTGTAGAGGCACATGAACGAGCTGCGGCGTGCCTGGGAGGAAACTGTGGGATGTGGGCCTGGATGAGCGGAGCATCTGGTGGTGAGGAAGAGGAGGTGCACTGGTGCTGAGGCAACCTGCTGCGGCCTGGGAGGCTGGCTGCCTCCAGGGGCAGACTGATGACAGGGCAGTCCAGGGGGCCCACTGACTTGTTTTCTCCAGCCATATGTATATGGGTTAATTATTATGCATGTGTTCAGAATTTTTTTTTTTTTTTTTTTGTTACTTATTTGTACCCGTAGGTAGACTTGGTTTGCAGTCTGGTGACAAGCCACCGGCTGCTGGTCGCTGCGTGCGCGAGCGCCCCAAACCTACTTGTTGAATGACTTGTTATGTGTGTATTATAGGTTCATTGAAGTGTTTGTGTTCAGTTTATTTGTTGTGTACATTTCTGGGGGTTATTTTGTTTGTCTTATTTTAGTTTAGGAGACATGGCGGTATTTTGGTTTTACATGAACTCTCTTTTAGTACAAGCGGTAGAATAATCTGCTTTGCTGTGTGGGGTGGGACGGCAGTCCACCCGTTCCCCCTAGTTTTAGTTGTTTTGGTGTGGGTGTATTAGGCCACATATGATATATTATCTTCGTCATTTTAGTGCGTGATTCGGGTCCTAAATTGTGTATGTGTGTTTTTGACTTTTGTGAGGGGGGGGGGATATTGTGTCGTTATTTATGATATTAATAGTCTGTGCTTTTATTTGTGAGGCATGGTGTGGTGGCTCTGGCTTCTGGCCTCGCCTCCACACGTGCCTATAAAAGGGCAGCAGGCAGGAAGGCTGGTCTCTTTGCCAGCCTCTCTACCTGACGGTTGTGTGTGTGGTGTGTTGTGCTGCCTCTTTAATAAACGTGTGTTTGGTTTGACATCTAGCGTTGTCCCTCCATATCAGACATAACACTCGCCTCTTTCCATTCACTTTGTATGGATTCGCGCCACCCATTCGAGTTTGGTGTGAACGCACCTTCACAACCATAATGTTTCTTAAGGTACAATTGCCAGGAATTCAGGAATTTCATCATCTACACTCCATAATATCATCAAAAGATTCTAAGAATCTGAAGAAATTTCTGCACGTAAGCGGCAAGGCTGAAAACCAACATTAAGTGCCCGTGACCTTCGATCCCTCAGGTAGTACTGCATTAAAAACCGACATCATTGTGTAAAGGATGTACCATGTGGGCTCAGAAACACTTTGGAAAACCATTGTCAGTTAACTCTGTTGCTACATCTACAAGTCAAAGTTAAAACTTTACCATACAAAGTGAAACCAATATATCAACAACATCCAGAAATACCACCAGTTGCTTTGAGCCCAAGCTCATCTGAGATGGACTGACACAAAGTGGAAAAGTATGTGGTGGCCTGAGAAGCCCAGATTTCAAATTGTTTTGGGAAATTATGGATGTCGTGTCTTCTAAGGTGAAAGAGGAAAAGGACCATCCAGACTGTTATCAGCACAAAGTTCAAAAGCCAGCATCTGTGATGGTATGAGGTGTGTTAGTGCCCATGGCATGGGTAACTTGCACATCTGCGAAGGCACCATTGCTGAACAGTACATACAGGTTTTGGAATATGGACAATACTAAGCCATATTCTGCACATTTCAACAGCGTAGCTTTGTAGTAAAAGAGTGCGGGAACTAGAATGCAGTCTGGACCTGTCTCCCATTGAAAGTGTGTGGCGCATTATGAAGTGCATAATAGGACAACGGAGACTCCTTACTGTTGAGCAACTGAAGTCATACATCAAGCAAGATTGGGAAAGAATTCCACCTACAAAGCTTCATCAATTAATGTCCTCAGTTCCTCAACACTTACTGAGCGTTGTTAAAAAGAAAGGTGATGTAACACAGTGGTAAACATGCCTCTGTCCCAGCTTTTTTGGAGTGTGTTGCAGGCATCAAATTCAAAGTGAGTGAATATTTGAAAAAAAAAAAAAAAAGAATCCAATAGAGTTTATTGGTTTGAACATTAAATATCTTGTCTTTGTAGTGTATTCAATTGAATACAGTTTGAAAAGGATTTTTAAATCATTGTATTCTGTTTTTAATTCACATTTTACACAATGTCCAAGCTTCACTGGAATTCTGGTTTGCAATACCTTTATTCCTTTATTTATTTGTTTAGGGTGATGTCATTAATATACATCTAAGTAGGCCAGGGGTTATACAACCATTGGTTCCACTTGAACCTGCTCCATATTTACATCATACAGAACATAAAATGCAAACATTGTATTGGTATGTATTATTTATATGGTGTAAGTGAATCTTAAGTGACAGTGGTGTGATGGTTAGCACGGAGGGGCATGGAGGTTGTAGGTTTAAATCTTCCTGAAGATTCACTGTGTGGTTGCCATGCCCTCCATGTACCTGTGGGGGTCCAAAAGTCAGATTGGGATGGGATTTGAGAAAATATGACTCTTTTGGATGAGTAATCTGTCCATAAACACTCAAGTTTGCAAAATTTAACAAAATGTTGGTCAAAAGATGCATCCAGCAGTGTGGATAAATAGCAAATTTTGTCATTTTCATGACATATTTGCTCTATTTCAGGTGAGAGACTCTGTTCTTGCACCCAACTTTGCTTTCAAAATGTAGTGTCAGCTTGTGTTTTGTGGCTGGGTGCACCAAACTGTTCAAATGACAGGCACACCCATGAAACTCGGTGTAATTATGTCTTTTCCACTCACACTTCTCTGCGTTGACAACCTGCTGAGATACAGGACCAGACAGGTTGATGGAGAAATGTACACATTCAGAACAGAAAGCATACATTTTCCCACTGAATACTGTGGATGCTTCATTGCTTACTGGAGACCAGCCACTAAAGTCCATAGATCCCAATATGATTAAGTAAGATACTTAGAAATTAGCCTGATCCATGAAGACCTCATCCTGCTACTATAGCACCTAAAAGCCCTGCAGTATTAGGCCTACGGTTTAAACACTGTAATGGCTCGGTATACATTGTTCACAGCTCAGATTCCAATTTGCCTTGGCAACGTCAAAAGCCTTTCAGCAGGGAGCACCACATAGGTTGTCAACAGATGGCAATGTTGATTTGATTGCTCTATTTGTGCACTTACATTCTTCATGTCCCTGTCCATCAATGAAGTTAAATTAGAAAATTTCTCACTTTGGTTTAAAAGGTCCAGTAGATTTGCATATCAAAATAAATAGCTATATACTAACTAAAGGGATGATTGACTTCACTTTTTTCTACATTTTACAAGCTCACACGTCTTAATGGAATGTTTGTGACATATTTTGTTCAAATTTTCTTTAATTATTTAATTACTAAGCAACTTTTCCCCAGAAAATGGCCTGTTTTGAGTGTACATATTAAATCTTCAGACTGGATTCAACTCCCTCTTAAATCATGTTACTTAGGGCTGTACATTAACTTTTTTTGCTCATAGCACTGGTGCTACAGAGGTTCATAGTCATGCAGCACAAGACAAAAACTTGTAGAACAATAAAAACATCTGTTATGTCTCTAAAACTGACTGGCATAGAAAAGGGCATGTCCTTATATAGTGCTTTTCTAGTCTCAAAGAGCTTCACTATTACTAACTTTCTGTTCTAAGGCCTATCAGAGACAGATGCCTAGGGACCATTTAGAATCACCAATTAACCTAACATGCATGTCTTTGGATTGTGGGAGGAAACCAGCACACCTGGAGTCAACCCACACAGCACAGCGAGAACACACAAACTCCATACAGAAAGGTTCCTACCCTTACCAGCCTTGGAATTCGAACCTGGCACCTTCTAGCTGTTAGGCAACAGTGCTAACCCCTGTACCATTGTGCTGACTTGTACCACTGTGCAAGTAGTGCACTTTAATTATTAAAAATTATAGTATTTCACTTTATGATAAAATCAACTTGTCAAGATTTAGAAATTATTTTACATTTACATACATTTCCACGTCAGTCATCAATCTTAACCACCTAAACAGACTCACCACACCATACAAACTAACGGGCCAGTTTTGGCCCATGGGCCATGTGTTTGACACCCCTGGACTAGACCGTAGAAATAGCCTACATCGCCCCATGGGGCTTCCTCTTTCTCTGCCACACTCTTCTTCCAGAGACTCACGCAAAATGAACCCGAGCAGAGTTGGACTGCACTGTGGGCCCACAACAGGAGAAGCCGGAAGAAAATGTTTCTTTTGTAATAGGATTTTTTCAGTCACTCCCTCTGAGCCTGCAGCAGCTCTGACCATCCCCCGGCTGCTGCGGAAAAAAACAGCCTGTCTTGTCGGCAAGGGGCAATCTGCATCCCGGCTCACCTCGCACATCCTCTGCTCCTCTTATTTCTTGTGACAGCCCCCTCCGAAATAAAACACATTCCATTTTGTGTGGTGCTAAATGCGACAAACACACAAAAAAGTGCAGCCTGTGCACACAAACACACAATATCTGTTCTTGTAAATATGAAAGCTGTTGAGTGCCGATATGGAAAAAAAAAAATGTCAGGTGCATTTTGCAATCCTCTCTGTTGTAATGGAGGACGAAGAGCAGCAACTATTGAACTATATAGATTGGTGTATTCCACCACTGATCTGCACTGAGTTTGACACGGGACGACAAAATTAAAAGACTTGTAAAAATGCCAGTGACTCGCAATATTGGCCTGCATCACCAGCTTCCAGGCTGACCGGTGCATTCAGCGATATGAGGACATGAAAGTTGATATCCTGGAGAAATGCGCTGTTATCTGCAGGAGATTGGTGAAGTGTGAATTTATGCTAATGGAACTCACGACTGCAGCTCACCAACTGTTTGAAAGCAGCTATACACACAAACGGGTCTGTTTCTCATTGCACCGGTGTTACTTCAGTTCATTCATTATTCACAGAGCAATTTTCACATCGCATGTGCAACATGTATGTAGCACTGTACAGCCCTGTTGCTAACATTGACTGGCTAACTAATAGCCTTTAGCTCAGATGTAGAGCCACTCTACTCAGAGTTCGGGGTCGGGTTGGCCCCAGGATCTTTTGTAGTGATGGTCTGGATGAATATGAAGCTTTGGAGCATGTGTCAAAAAAAAACCCAAAACGGCACAGGTGCTCAGAAGCACTGGTTTGAAGCTTGATTTGTTTGGCCAGAGTCACGTGACCAATGACTTAATGGTTTTAAGAAAGTGAAGTATCGGCAGGATTTGTGGTGTGTTTTGGTGAAGATTTTGCACAAGAGACATGGAGCCAGCAAGGAAGAGAGGACATTCTGCCGTGTGGCAATATTTTGAATTTATTTCGGTCAATCAGGTAGGTTTGGTAGCTCTGTGCCAAGAATGAATGAACTGAAGTAGCACAGGTGTGAAGAGAAACTATGGAGAGTGACCGGAATTTTTATGTCTTAATTTTGTCACCCTGTGTCAAACTCAGCGCAGATCAGTGGTGGAATACACTGATACTCTGTCTTCCGTTACAACAGACAGAACTGCAAAATGCACCTGACATCCCTTTTCATACTTTTTTCTTTTATTTATTTCAAACATTGTTGGTCATACAGTATTTTATGCTTCATGATGAACTCTTCTAACCTATCAGCACTGAACACCTTTCATATTTACAAAAACAGACACTGTGTGTGTGCAGGCTGCACTTTTGAGTGTCGCATTTAGCACCACAAAAAGCAGGATATGTTTTATTTCGGAGGGGACTGTCATGAAAAAAAGAACAGACGTGAGGTGAACCAGGATGCATAGATTGCCCCTCGCTGACAGGTCAGACGCTTCTCTTCTCCACTACTCCAGGCTCTGGAGTGACTGAAAAATGCTCTTAGGAACATTTTTTTCAGTTTCTTCCGTTTTTGCTGAGCCCACAGCGGGTTCATTTTGCATGGGTCTCTGGAGGAGGAATGCTGCAGAGAAGCTCCATGACGGAGGCTGTGTTTTATGGTCTAGTCTAGTGGTGTTAAACAGAGCATGCGGGCCAAAACTGGCCTGTTAGTTTGTATGGTATGGGGAGTGTATTTAGGTGGTTAGGACTGATGTGGAAATGTATGTAAATTTAAAATAATTTCTAGATCATGATAAGTTCTTTTTAATTATAAAGTGAAACACTATATTTTTAATGATTAAACTGCACTACTTGCACGATGGTACAGAGGTTAGCACTGTTGCCTAACAGCTAGAAGGTTCCAGATTTGAACCCCCAGGCTGTCAGATGTAGGAACCTTTCTGTGTGGAGTTTACATGTTCTCCGTGTGCTGTGTGGGTTTAGTCCAGATGTTATGGTTTCTTCCCACAATCCAAATACACTCATGTTAGGTTAATTGATGATTCTAAATGGTCCCTATGTATCGGTCTCTGATAGGCTCTTAGAATAGAGGGTTATTACCGGTGAAGCACTCTGAGTGGTCTTTGAGACTAGAAAAGTGCCAAAATAAGTACAGGTCCTTATCCTTGCAATCAGTTTTAATTAAATTCAATTTTATTTATATAGCGCCATTTCACAACAACAGTCATCTCATAGCACTTTCAACTGTAGGGGAACCCCCACAGTTGCAGAAAGACCCCAGCAATCAGGCGATCCCCTGTGAGCAAGCACTTGGCGATGGTGGAGAGGAAAAACTCCCTTTTAACAGGAAGAAACCTCCAGCAGAACCAGGCTCAGGGAGGGGCAGTCATCTGCTGCGACTGGCTGGGGGGTGAGGGGATAGAGAAGATGAAAAGAACAGACATGTAGAGAGCAAACAGCACGATGGGGACAGATGTTAATGACCAGAAAAAAAAAAAAAAAATTTCATTGAGAGTGAAGGAAGGAGTGAGGCCCAGTGCATTAGTCTCTAGGTTCACGTTTCTGACTACAGAGTCACTAATGATCAGAGTTTTTTCCTCAGCGGGTGTGTCGCTGACCGGGGAAAAACGATTAGAAACGTGAACAGATTGGTGGTTAACTGGGGCTTTGCGACTAGGCTTCCTTCTCACCGTCACCCACCCAGTTTCCAAGCTGCTGAGGAGGACCGCTAACAGGTCGCCCTAAGCTAGGGAGCTCTGCTGCAGCTAGGGGACGTCCGTCAAGAGTAACTGGCGCAGATGGTGTTTCAATGCAGCGGAGCCGGGATTCCAAATCAGACAATCTCGCCTCAAGCGCCTCAAAAAGACGACATTTATTACATTTACCGTTATCACTAAAAGAGGCAGAGATGTAGCTAAACATCTGACAGAGTGCACACCAGAGGAGGAGAGGAAGGCGAGCTAGTAGCCATAGTTAGTGGCTAACCCGAAGCTAACAAAAACACCGATAAAAGGTGAACAGAAGGATGAAGAGGGTGATTAGGTGACACTGAGTGCGCACACAGGTGCAAGAGGCTAGATAAACAGAAATGAGAACTAACGGTAGATGGAAAAAAGTGGTTAAAATACAGTTAAAAGCAAAATCCTCAGGAGAATGAGGAGAGCAAACCACAAGGACAGACAGCAATACAGGAAGTGACGATACGTTACCACAAGTGACTTCCGAATGATGGCTCCAACCAAGGGCCTTTACTTTAGAGAAGTAACAGATGTTATTGTGCTACAAGTTTTTGTCTTGTGCTACATGACTATGAACCTCTGTAGCACCAGTGCTATGAGCAAAAAAGTTAACCTTAATATAAATAATGAATAAATAAATAATATAAATAACCATATCTGCATTATGTGTTCATGTTATCAGTTCATAAGCATTTACACTGCCCAGTTCACAAGCACTTCTACCCCCCAGGTCAAAAACCCCCCACTCTACCTATAAGTTAATGTATATAAAAATGTACCTGTCTACTAATTACATAAGCATGTGGGAGGCAGGGACCTTACAGCACAAGCATACTCCTGTCATGAACCCCCCGTGCACTTTTCTAGCACGCACGGCGAGGGGAGAAAGGACGAGGATTTAAGCCAGGTTAATCACCACACACATTTATTAATATGGAGAGCACACAAACCGTCACAGTTTCTATAAGTTACACTGGCTATGGAGTCCTCCAGGAAGCTCAACAGTCTAGGTGAGAAGAGTGGGGAAAGACCACACACAGATAGTACTCATGAGGCTGGAGCTGTCCGAGCAAGTCTGAAAGCGCACAGTGAAACACAGTCCTTAGTTGACGTGCCTCCATCCGAGAACCGTTGATGGAGTACAATGACCCAGCAACGTACGACTAGAGACAGGCTCCTTAAAAACATGCATTGCTGGTCTCCCAAATTAGATCCACCTGGGCGAGGAATGGGAAGATGGCATACGGGAGTGGGAACAGCTGGTAGCAATACAGAGGGGGCGTGGTCCAACCGGCAGACAGTTAGACAGCACTCACTCCAGCGTGAACGCAAGAGGCTACCTCCCCGCTGCCGGCCAGAAGGCAGTGGCTATGGGTACGGCAAAGCACACAGAAATACATACTAACATACATACAATGTGGCACGTACCCATAGAGCGGCCAGGACCAAGCCGAGGGAAGCCAAGCTGGCTCAGTTCCTGACAGAGCCCCCCCCCCTTTAAGGGGTGGATTCCCAGACACAACAAAGAGACACCCCCCCCCCCCCAACAGGAACAAACAATCCAAACCCAGGTGGGAGGTAGGGGGAACAGGAAAGGTGGGAACACACACCCCGCCCAGGGACTTCAATTAAACCCCCCCCCCCCAAAGTCCACAGGCGTTGGGGCTCAGGAGGCCGCCCAGAGTCCCGAGCCCAGCAGAAGGTCCGGTGGATGGAGTCCGGCGGCCTGCTGGAAAACATGAGCCACCTGACCCGGAGAGTCAATTCTTCTGGCGGCTGGCCAGCGTTGCTCAGCCACCAGGACTGAAGGGGTGAAGCAGGAGGTGGCCTACCCACCGAAAGGCTCACTGGTGGGTAACCAGACCAGGGAGAGGGGACCTCCACGGCGTCCTCAGGGTGGTCCGCAACGGCACCTGTGGTGGACCCCGACCAGGCCGGCTCCGCTGCACCCACGATGGCCCCAGACCAGCCAGCTCTGCTGCACCCACGATGGACTCCAGTGGGAGCCTGGCTGCACCTACGGTGACCTCCGGCTAAGGCTCAGCTGCACCCGTGGTGGACCCCGACCGGGCCGTCTCCGCTGCACCCACGATGGGTTCCGGTTGGAGCACCATTGCACCAGCGGTAACCCGCATTGGGGGCCTCATTGCTCCCGTGGTGGCCTCCCCAGTGAGGGAGGTGGTGCTCCCAACGTCTCCTGCCGCTGCACCCCGATCCTTGGCGGCCTCCGGCAAGGTCAGCTGCTCTCCGGCAACCCTGGCAGGGGGCTCTGACCCCGGAGGGAGAGAAAAAGAGACCAGGTCAGGGTCGCCAGCAGTGGCAGAGCCCGGTTTGGAGGCCCCGAGGGCTACTACGAGCTACCCCGGGCCCTCCTCGCCATGAGTCGGGCAGTGTGACATTGACATCTGAGGTATTGCCACAATGGAGCACACTTGCCTGAATTTGGGCTCCACCGCCGTCCAGGACTCCGGCGATTTGGGGTGCGTAGCCTCAGTCATCATGCCCGGTGCTGTGCCCCCGTCGACCTCCTCAGGAACCATTGGACCTGTGTCGTCGTGGACTGGAACCTCCCAGGCCTCCGGTCCCTCTCCCCTCGAGCGACCTGGATCAGGTGCTGGCCAGCTCATGGGGGTACATAGAAGGGGTTGGGTGACGTTAGGTGTGAGTGTATCGCATGCCGCTGGGGTGGAGCACTCAGAGGGTTGCTCACCCCGAGTCTCCTTGCCAGGAGGCAGGCAAACTTGTTCATCAAGCATTACAGTTAAATGAGAAGTAACTTGCCTGTCCTCCTGACATGACACATCCTCCACAGCCTTAGAGACATCTCTCCCTTCTGGACGTTCCTCCTCGTACAGCGCTGGCGAGACCAGAGACGACCTCCGGCAGGGGTTCCTCCTCTTTTTCCTCCTGGACGACTCAGGAACCAGGTAGTCCGGGACATGAAGCACTGTGCTGGACAGCTCCATCTCCTCCGGGGGTGGGGGTGGGGGGTAGTTGTGAGGAGTTTGAGTGCTGGGGGACCCTCGCCCGACCTCTCCTCGACCCGGCAGTTGAGCGCAGCAAGCAGGTCTGACCATTCCTCGTCCATCGGCAGGTCCGGAGATGGAACCTTCACAGCCGAGAAGGGGCGTCCTTGGGCCTCCCTCTCGCGGTGCTCCTCGACCCAGCAGTTGAGGGTGACGAGCAGGTTCGACTACTCCTCGTCCGTCGGCAATCCCATGGGTTGGGCAGGCGCGGGGGGGTAAAGCCCTCACAGCTGGGGAAGCGCGTCCTTCGGCCTCCCTTTCATGGTGCTCCTCCTCAACCCGGCGATTGAGCACGGTGAGCAGGTTCGACCACTTCTCATCAGAAGGCGAATCCAGGGGTAGAGCAGGTGTAGGAGGTGGAACCCTCACAGCTGGGAAAGCGCATCCTCAGTCCTCCCTCTCACGACACTCCTCCTCGACCCAGCGGTTGATGAAGGCAAGCAGATTCGCCCACTCCTCGTTCGCTGGTGGGATTGTGGGGGAATGCCTCTGTGCGGGCTCCTGGGCAGGACCATCCAGGGCCCCAACCTCCATCGTCAGGTGGGCCGGTTCTTGGACCGGCGGGCCCTCAGTAATTAATGAAGGAAACACGGAGAGGGGAAGGAAACAATCATTAATTGCAGCTGGAGAAGAGGACCCAGTGGACTGCTGATACTAGGCCCCTCCCTCGGGAGACAGGCAAGATTAGGTGTTAATGAATGATTTAGAATGAAAATATACTTGCCTGTCATCCCGGCTGATGACATCCACAGCTGCACAGGGCGGAAACTCATCCCCCTCCGTGCCAGCGATGACGTAGGCTCCTCCACAGACTATTGAAGGAGCTGTCTCCCTGACGACGGATGTGGGCGTGGCCGGGGTGAATCCAGTGGACCTCTTGGTGGCTGAAACAATGATGGCCACTGCTACCGAGGTGGGCTTCTTCTGGCGTCCCCTTGCGGGACGACACTGTCCCTTATGTTCCAGGATAGACCATGCTGGAGCGAGTGGAGGGTCACGCAGAGCGCCACGGAGGCTGCCGGTTTGCGGGAAAATGGACCTCCATCTTGGCGTTGCTGGAAATGCCAGACCAGGAAGGGAACATTGGAGCAAGCAGACTGGAGAGCAGATCAGCGTACTGCGGGTAGATCCGTAACCCGGGATGTGCTTCCAAAATACCTACTGCGGCGTCCATGTTTTCCAGCATCTCCTTAGGACCCCGGGCGGCGAGGGCGCCATCAACGAAGCCCTACATTAACTCCGCAGCCCATTCCTCCTCCACCGTGGGGAACCCCGCTGCCGTTCCTCTTCTTCGGTGACACCGAGGCATGATGTTCTCCAACACAGGTTAGTCCAGAAATGAAAAACAGTTTACAATGAAAAGAGGAGAATGATGTGTGGGTGAACCCACTAAATCCTTTGTGCAGGCTGGGTCATTCTGTCATGAACCCCCCCGTGCGCTTTTCTAACACGCACAGCGAGGGGAGAAAGGACAAGGATTTAAGCGCAGGTTAACACCACACACATTTATTAATATGGCGAGCACACAAACCATCACAGTTTCTGTAAGTTACACTTGCTATGGAGTCCTCCAGGACGCTCAACAGACTAGGTGAGAAGACTGGGGAAAGACCACACACAGATAGTACTCATGAGGCTGGAGCTGTCCGAGCAAGTCTGAAAGCGCACAGTGAAACACAGTCCTTAGTTGACGTGCCTCCACCTGAGAACCGTCGATGGAGTACATGCGTTGCTGGTCTCCCAAATTAGATCCACCTGGGCGAGGAATGGGAAGATGGCATACGGGAGTGGGAACAGCTGGTAGCAATAGAGAGGGGGTGTGGTCCGATCGGCAGACAGACAGCGCTCACTCCAGGGTGAGCGCAAGAAGCTGCCTCCCTGCTGCCGACCAGAAGGCAGTGGCTATGGGCACGGCAAAGCACACAGAAACACATACTAACATACATACAATGTGGCACGTACCCATAGAGCGGCCAGGACCGAGCCGGGGGAAGCCAAGCCGGCTCGGTTCCCGACAACTCCCAAGCTATTCTAAGATTGTGTTGTACATTAATATATATGTTTTTATTATGTTTACAAACATCAACGGGAGCTCACACCATGGCACAAGTTTAACCAAGAAAAGTTTATTCATCAAAATTGACCAATATTTCTAAACCAAAAACAAAAGAAAACATGTTCAAAGTACCACGATGATAGCCCAATATCAGACAGAATTGTCATGTAATAATAAACAGAAGCTCTCAACTCTAGAGAAATCCATAAAGCAGTTCACTTTTAGCCACCAGATGGCACCAAAGAGGACTGTGTTGTAAAGCTTCAAGTAATGAACCCTTTTCAAATACAAGCTTCCGTGCTTCAGAAAGCTTCATTTGTCCATCATTAATCTTTTGAGGCACGGGTGGAAAATTCCTGTAAAACTCCTTATGTTTGTTGGTGACCAAGAAAAGTTATTTTTAACAGTTTTGTGGGGGTTCTCTGCTTGCGCTGTTTGGGATCCCAGAAGTGACTTGGGGGCTGACTGCATCATGGCCAACTTGACCACTGAGCCACCTAACATTTGTCTTAAAGAATGAATAAAATAATGCATCTCTGGCACAGGGGTGTGTGATTTCAGTGGTCAATAGGAAATGACCTGGAGTACAGTAAGCACAGAAACATGGCTAAATTGCTAGCTGTCGTTAGTGGCTAGTTGACATTAGTGGATAGCTGGCATAAGCAAGCTGCTCAAAATAACATCTAAGAATTCAAAGATTTTTGTCAATCCTTCTATACGTACAGGACATACAGGAGAATTAAAATGTCACCTCTCTCTCTCTCTTAGTGGTGTGCACAGTATATAAGAGGGAATAAGGATGAAAAACAACAGCAGTACAGTAATGTTACCTGTAGTGCAAATAAAGAAAAGATAAAACCCAGCAATCCTGTAGTGCATATAAAGATAAACAATAACACCAAGCAATCCTATACACTGAAAAAGTGGAGCTGTAATACCCGTAATTGCAAGTTCAGTGCGGTAGTGCAGGTGCAGACAGTGACAGATTGGACTGCATATGAGCAATATTTCAATAACAGACAGACAGCAGCAGATATGGCATTTGTGCAAATAGTTGCAGTAAGGTGCAGAGACATACAGCAGCAGATGCATTACTGTTGGTGTGCCAAGTCTTTCTGTGCAAACAGCTGAGGTAGTTATTGTGTGGGTGAGTGTGTTACTGTCCGGGGGGGGGGGGGGCAGAGTCCAGGGTCCTGATGACCTGGTGAACAAAGCTGTTTAGCAGTCTTGTGGAGCGGGTCTGGAGGCTCCAGTCCCTTTTCCCTAAGGAGAGAAGGCTAAAGTGGGAATGTGAGGGGTGGGAGGTGTCGCCTGCAATGTTGATGGTTCTGCGGGTAAGATGGGTGTGGCAGATGTCCAAGAAGTGGGGCAGAGGGGCATTGATGATCTTGCTGGCTGCTTTCACTGTGCATTGTAGTGTCTTCTGGCAAGAGGCGGTGCAGCTTCCGTACCACACTGTGATGCAGCTGGCGAGGATACTGTCATTGGTGCCCCGGTAGAATTGAGCACATGATGGGGGGTGGGACTCATGTTCTTCTCAGTTTTTGGAGGAAATGGAGGTGGGTTTGAGCCTTCTTGGTCAGTGATGTGGTGTTGTTGGACCAGGAGAGGTCCTCAGAGATGTGCACCCCCAGGAACTTGGTGCTGCTCACCCTCTCCACAGCTGCTCCATCAATGATCAGAGGGGGATGCTGTGTGTGTCCTCTCCTAAAGTCGACCAAAATCTCCTTGGTTTTTCCTACATCCAGGAAGAGATTATTGCCTTTGCACCACAGGACCAGTTGGCTCATCTCCTTTCAGTAGTTGTATTATGGTAGCAATTTTGAAACACATGGGGACAACAGCTTGACTCAGGGAGATGTTGAAGATGTCAGCCAGGATATTCTTGAGCTCCTCCGCACAGTCCTTTAGAACGTGACATGGTATGTTGTCTGGTCTAGCTGCTTTGCGTGGGTTGATCCTGGAGAGGGTCCTCTTCACGCTAGCCGGATCTAGACTTATAGCATGCTCATCTGCGGGAGGAGTGGTCTTCTGTGCTGATGTGCTGTTTTGTGCTTCAGAGCAGCCAAAGAAGTCATTTAAGTTGTTAAGTAGTGTGATATCGCTCACACAGGTCTGAGGTGGAGGTTTGTAGTTGGTGAGGGTCTGTACATCATGCCAGAGAGAACGTGCATCTCTGTTGCTGAAGTGGCCAGATATTCTCTTGCTGTACTGTTGTTTTGCCTCCTTGATAACAGGGGACAGGTTGGCCCTAGCTGTTGTTAGTTCTGCAGTGTCACCAGCCCTGAAGGCTGCATCCCGAGCCCTCAGGAGCCTGTAAGGAACCATCACGAACAGTGACAGTGTTGCAGTGAGTGACATCATCAATACATTTAGCTATGTATGCTATAACAACCTCAGTGTACTCCTCTATGTTTGTGCGACTATTGTGAGTGGCTGCATGTTTGAAAGTGTCCCAGTTTGTAGTGCTGAAGCAGTCTTTCAGAGCATCCGAGGCCTCCTCTGGCCACACACGTACCTGCTTTTCTGTTGGTCTGATGGCTTTCACTCAGAGTCTATATGCAGGCCTTAGCAAGATGGCGATGTGATCAGAGAGACCCAGGTGGGGAAGGGGGGAGGCTCTGTATGCTTTCTTGTGAGTTGTGTACACTAGGTCCAGCAAGCTGTCTCCTCTTGTTGGAAAGTCCACATGTTGGTGTAGCTTTGGTAGGAGGGACTTTAAATCTGCATAGTTGAACTCTCCTGCTGTGATGAGGAATCCGCCTGGATGCGCTGTTTTTGTCTCAATTATGGCCTGATAGAGTTCATTTAGTGCTTTACTCATCTCGCTGATGGCGGTGGGTGGGACATACACAGCGATTAGCAGGACAGATGTAAATTCTCTCAGTAAGTGGAAGGGTCGGCATTTGATGATCATAAATTCCACCAAGGGAGAACAGTGTTTGTCTACAATAGTCGCATCTCGGCACCAAGCATCATTGATGTAAACACACACGCCTCTACCCCGGGTTTTCCCTCCCTCTGTGAACACCCGAGCCGCACGATAGCATGTTAGCCCCAGTAACTGAATCGCAGAATCTGGGATATTGTCATTTAGCCATGTTTCCATAAAAATAAAAACACAGCAGTTCTGCACATCATGTTGTGTAGCTTCTCCGAAGCTCTATGTGGTCTATTTTGCTGTCTAGTGAGCATACGTTGGCCAGAATGAGGGAAGGAATATGAATAAGGTATATGGTCAAGTGTTAGTAGATGAACAAGGATTCCAGTGGGGGTGAATAGTATTTATAGAAAATAGCCATCCAAACTGAGCGGATCAACAATTAAGCTAACACTAGGCAGCCTGTCGGTCATGTGACCAAAGCTGATCAACCACCTAGCCAAGTTAATGATAGCAGAGCTCAATGTAGCATCACAAAATAAGCCTGAATGGCATGAGCTATATTATCAACTGTGGATTACATTCACGTTGGTTTTATTAGTACTAACCTATTGATTTTCTTAAGTATAATATTTATAGGGAACGTACAATACTGCAATTTTATTGTAATTTTTAGAGCTGTGTGTCTTGGTATAGGTATGTGATAATATCATGTGAGCCTGTTTGTTAGGGTAACTTGCCCCACTGTTTTAGCGTGATTGTTGTTTTACTGTGTTTTATGTTTTGTAATAGTTTCTTTTTTCTTTGTATAGAGAACATTTAATTGTGGACAACAGATGGGAATTAGCCATTGGCTACAATCTGGCAAGTTTACATTGATTATAAGTGTTCATTAACCTGCACTGCCCTTTAAAAAAACTGAATTGAATGAACCAGGTGGGAACAGTGATGTCTATTAGGGTGACTGAAATCTGAAGAAAATAATAATATAAATCCTGTTTGGTAAGCTAACAAGTTAGCTTACCAGCAATCAGGTGGACACAGTAAGCCATGTCCACCTGATTGACAGCTAGACTGGCCAATAACGGAACAGAGGGTGGATACCAAGGATGCACTAGGCAGGGTTTACGATGTAAGTGATGTCCCGTGAAGTGTTGCCAGACATTCCACTACAGTTCCGGTGACTGATTCAATACAGTACATTCACAAATAAAAACTAGTATACCCGATCGAATCATTCACGTACATTACAGCACTAATGCAGGCACAGCAGACTCAACTAGTAAACAATATCTCCAGCAGGTTGAGAAACAAATGGGGGAAAAGAGACCCCAGTTTTACTGGGTGGTTCAAACCTGTAGTTGGCATTAGTACTAAAGCTTTCTGTCCCTGCTGCAACGTACAAATGTCAGCAAAAATGTCACTGGATTGTGGTTCTCAGTGAAACTGAAACAGGTTTCTACTTCAACTATCAGAGGCATTTTAGCAGTAGTTTTGAGAGATTGATTGATGTTTATTCCTAATGTATAAACAAAACTCAAAATATTTATGAGGCAAGACCTTGATACATGGTGATTCAGTAGAAACCATATAGAAGATAATTATGACTGATATTCTGGACTGTTCAATGCAGACCAGGGGCTCATCCTGCACTCCATATGGGTGGAGGCGCTTCATCCCCATCTCCAATCTGTTAGATTATTTAAAGGTAAAACTGCATTATAGGCCATAATATGCATGATCTGTGATAATACATTACTGAAGCAGATGGCCCTGAGGCACGTGAGAATGAAAACTGGGTGTGTACGATAAATTTCCTCAAAATACGATAATTTTAAGCCACTTGAACAATACTTCACCATTTCCCATCTGGCAACACTGGTCCCGTGGCAAATCTGGAAGTCAATTTTGCTTTTTGGAGTGAGAAATAATATAAAGGTTGTGTGTTTTTTAAGAAATGAGAGTGTTTTGATATTTTTTGGACAATCACGTGAGCAATAGATGGATTTCAGAAGGTTCAAAGCTACAAAAATCCAGCTTTTCACCCCACCCCCACGCCCCTACAAATTTTAATAGCTCTGTGTTAGACGCTAACACAGGAGTATTGTACAATGCACAAATGCAGTACATTTTCATGCAACATACAGCGGTGTGAAAACCTGAATATAGATCTCAATCTAGGTTGAAAATCCTTTTCAACCTATATTCAGTTGAATACAAAAGACAAGATATTTAATGTTCAAACTGATAAGCTTTATACACACACACACATACATATATATATACACACACACACACACACACACACATATATACACACAGTGGGGCAAAAAAGTATTTAGTCAGCCACCAATTGTGCAAGTTCTCCCACTTAAAAGATGAGAGGTCTCCAATTTTCATCATAGGTATACCTCAACTATGAGAGACAAAATGAGGAAAAAAAAAAAAATCCAGAAAATCACATTGAAGGATTTTTAATGAATTAATTGGTAAATTCCTCGGTAAAATAAGTATTTGGTCACCTACAAACAAGCAAGATTTCTGGCTCTCACAGACCTGTAACTTCTTCTTTAAGAGGCTCCTCTGTCCTCCACTCGTTACCTGTATTAATGGCACCTGTTTGAACTCGTTATCAGTATAAAAGACACCTGTCCACAACCTCAAACAGTCAGACTCCAAACTCCACTATGGCCAAGACCAAAGAGCTGTCAAAGGACACAAAAAATAAAATAAAGAAACAAAATTGTAGACCTGCACCAGGCTGGGAAGACTGAATCTGCAATAGGTAAGCAGCTTGGTGTGAAGAAATCAACTGTGGCAGCAATTATTAGAAAATGGAAGACATACAAGACCACTGATCATCTCCCTCGATCTGGGGCTCCACGCAAGATCTCACCCCGTGGGGTCAAAATGATCACGAGAACGGTAAGCAAAAATCCCAGAACCACATGGGGGGACCTAGTGAATGACCTGCAGAGAGCTGGGACCAAAGTAACAAAGGCTACATCAGAAACACACTACGCCGCCAGGGACTCAAATCCTGCAGTGCCAGATGTGTCCCCCTGCTTAAGCCAGTACATGTCCAGACCCGTCTGAAGTTTGCTAGAGAGCATTTGGATGATCCAGAAGAGGAGTGGGAGAATGTCATATGGTCAGATGAAACCAAAATAGAACTTTTTGGTAAAAACGCAACTTGTCGTGTTTGGAGGAGAAAGAACACCGTACCTACTGTGAAGCATGGGGGTGGAAACATCATACTTTGGGGCTGTTTTTCTGCAAAGGGACCAGGACGACTGATCCGTGTAAATGAAAGAATGAATGGGGCCATGTATCATGAAATTTTGAGTGAAAACCTCCTTCCACCAGCAAGGGCACTGAAGATGAAACGTGGCTGGGTCTTTCAGCATGACAATGATCCCAAACACACCGCCCGGGCAACGAAGGAGTGGCTTCGTAAGAAGCATTTCAAGGTCCTGGAGTGGCCTAGCCAGTCTCCAGATCTCAACCCCATAGAAAATCTTTGGAGAGAGTTGAAAATCTGTGTTGCCCAGCGACAGCCCCAAAACATCACTGCTCTAGAGGAGATCTGCATGGAGGAATGGGCCAAAATACCAGCAACAGTGTGTGAAAACCTTGTGAAAACTTACAGAAAACGTTTGACCTCTGTCATTGCCAACAAAGGGTATATAACAAAGTATTGAGATGAACTTTTGTTATTGACCAAATACTTATTTTACCAAGGAATTTACCAATTAATTCATTAAAAATCCTTCAATGTGATTTTGTGGATTTTTTTTTTCTTATTTTGTCTCTCATAGTTGAGGTATACCTATGATGAAAATTGGAGACCTCTCTCATCTTTTAAGTGGGAGAAGTTGCACAATTGGTGGCTGACTAAATACTTTTTTACCCTACTGTATATATACACACACACACACACACACACACACACACATATATGTATAACACTATCATCTGCAATACGGGGCCCCCCAGGGAACAGTTCTGGCTGCCTTCCTGTTCACCCCTGATACTGCGGACTTTTCACACAACACACCACACTTCCATCTTCAGAAGTTCTCTGATGACTCTGCGATCGTCGGCCTCATCTCTGATGGAGATGATGCAGAGTACAGAGGACTTATCTAGGACTTCGTGGACTGGTGCCATCGGAACTGCATCCAGATCAATGCGAGGAAAACTAAGGAATTGGTGGTGGACTGCCGCAGGCGAGGACAACCCCTCACAGCACCAGTAAACATCCAGGGAACAGACATTGAGATGGTGACATTCTACAAGTACCTGGGTGTTCATTTGAACAATAAACTGGACTGGTCAATAGTCCAATAAACTGGACTGGTCACACAATACCGACGCGCTCAACAAGAAGGTACAGCGCAGGCTGTTCCTCCTGAGGAGGCTCAGGTCCTTTGGTGTACAAGGGGCGTTCCTGAAGACCTTCTACGAATTGGTGGCGGCATCAGCCATCACGTTTGGAGTGGTTTGCTGGGGCAACGGCATCATGGCAGCCGACAAGAAGAGACTGAACAGACTAATCAAAAAAGCTAGCTCTGTCCTGGGGCAGCGCCTCGACCCAGTGGAGGAGATAGGAGAGAGAAGGATAAGATAAGATAAGCCTTTATTAGTCCCACAACGGGGAAATTCCAGGATTGCAACAGCACAGGGATAGCAACACTCAGAGCAACAATCAGAAGGCAAGAAAAAAAACAAGCAAGCAAGAGCAGCTAATATACATATGTACATATTACTATAAAATATATATATACACACACACACAGACACACAGTGCAGAGCATTGTAGCTGGATGGAATAAATATATGAATATATGAACACAGTGCAGAGCATTGTAGCTAGATGGAATAAATATGTAAATATATAAACACCCACAGTACGGAGCATTGCAGCTAGGTGGAATAAATATGCAAGTATATAAACACACACAGTGCGGAGCAATGTAGCTAGATGGAATAATATGTAGATATATAAAAACACAGTGCGGAGCATTGTAGCTAGATGGAATAAATATATAGATATATAAATATAAACACACCCAGTGCTGAGCATTGTAGCTAGATGGAATAAATATATAGATATATAAATATAAACACACCCAGTGCAGAGCATTGTAGCTAGATGGAATAAATATGTAAATATATAAACACACACAGTGCAGAGCATTGTTGCTAGGTGGGATGAAACAGCATAACCGTCTATTTAGTTATCCTACATGGTATGATTATGTGCCCATACATATTCTCACCCTCCATAGCGACCGGTATGTTCCTAGTTGTATGCCGGAGAGGACCATTGTGTAAGTCTATTGCATCTTTTGCATTCAAAAAACAAACTAATAGTTTGTTACGTCTTTTTGCTATCTCTGCGAGCAGCCCTGCTTAGGTTGTACAGTCTGACAGTCGTTGGTAGGAAGGACCTACGAAACCTCTCGGTTGTGCACCTGGGATGATGTAGTCTGCTGCTAAATGAGCTCCTCAGTGCATCCAGTATGTCCTGCATAGGGTGGAACTCGGACTCCAGCAGAGATGACAGTTTAGCCACCGTCCTTCTCTCTCCTATCTCCTCCATCGGATCAAGGCGTTGCCCCAGGACAGAGCTAGCTTTCTTAATCAGTTTGTTCAGTCTCTTCCTATCGGCTGCAGTAATGCCACTGCCCCAGCAGACCACTCCAAAAGTGATGGCTGATGCCACCACCGTGTCATAGAATGACTTCAGCAGTGCCCCTTGTACACCAAAAGACCTGAGTCTCCTCAGCAGGAACAGCCTGCGCTGTCCCTTCTTGTAGAGTGCGTCAGTATTGTGTGACCAGTCTAGTTTATTGTTCAGATGAATACCCAGGTACTTGTAGGATGTCACCATCTCGATGTCTGTTCCCTGTATATTTACTGGTGCTGTGAGGGGCTGCCCATGCCTGCGGCAGTCCACCACCAGCTCCTTAGTTTTCCTCGCGTTGATCTGGAGGCAGTTCCGATGGCACCAGTCCACAAAGTCCTGGATAAGCCCTCTGTACTCAGCTTCATCTCCGCTGGAGATGAGACCAACGATCGCAGAGTCATCAGAGAACTTCTGTAGATGGCAATGTGTTGTGTTGTGTGAGAAGTCCGCAGTATAAAGAGTGAACAGGAAGGGAGCCAGCACCGTTCCCTGGGGGGCCCCCGTGCTACTGATGATCGTGTCGGAAACACAGTCCCGGGTTCTCACAAACTGAGGCCGGTTCGTGAGGTAGTCCAGGATCCATGATGACAGGTGCTGGTCCACCCCTGCGCGCAGCAGCTTGTCCTTCAGGATCATCGGTTGGATGGTGTTGAAAGCACTGGAGAAGTCAAAGAACATGATCCTCACCATATTCCCGGGCTTCTCCAGGTGGGACAGAGAACGGTGAAGGAGGAAGATCACCGCATCCTGATGGTGGCTAAGCTGTCATCTCTGCTGGAGTCTGAGTACCACCCCATGCAGGACACGCTGAACGCACTGAGGAGCTCATTTAGCAGTAGGCTGTACTGTCCTAGGTGCGCGACCGAGAGGCTTCGCAGGTCCTTCCTACCCATGGCTGTCAAACTTTATAATCTAAACAGGGCTGCTCGTAGAAGTCGTATTGAATGCACAATAAGTAGCAAACTTGCACAATAAGGGTCCCCTCCATTATTTCGGATAGTACAGTACAGGTTAAAAGACACTGTATAATATAACAACAAGGTCAAATTAGACAAAGACTCCTCCTACTATACAATTCCACGTGAGTTATCCGAAATGGGTGATGGCTGAAGCCGCAGCTTATATTGCCCACCCATATTCTATCCAAGAATTCAAAAGAGAAAAAGGAGAAAACAAGACAAGAGCGATTACAATTTAAAACAAAGCTAAGACAAAATGTGACTGAGAGAAAAAGAAAACTAAGCTAGGCCAAGTTAAGCGGTTACTATTCAAAAACAAATCTAAGACAAAATGTCACAGAGAAAAAAAAGAAAAAAAAACAAAAAACAAAAACTAAGCTACAACACAATACAGGCTGGATATGTCAATCCTTATGTGAGTTTACATGTCGTCTTGTAAATATGTTTGGAGTATTTCTTCCTTTAGTTTTTGTTTAAATTGTCCAAGCGTTGTACATGATTTTAATTCAGGTCCAAAATCGTTCCATAATCTGACTCCTTGCACTGAAATACAGTGTTGCTTGGTGGTTGTTCTCACTGTAGGCTTTTGAAATATACATGTTCCTCTGAAGTGATATCGTTTCTCCCTTGTTTGGAACAACTTTTGGATATTTGCAGGCAGTGATAAATTCTTCACTTTGAACATTATTATTGCGGTTTTAAAGTCAACCAGATCTTTCAACTTGAGTTTTTTGTTTAAGAAAAAGTGGGTTTGTTGGTTCCCTGTAAGCTGATTTGTTTATTATTCTAATAGCTCTCTTTTGAAGCATAAAGAGTGGATATATGTTTGTTTTATATGCATTTCCCCATACTTCATTACAATATGTCATGTATGGGAGTACAGTGGTACCTCTACTTACGAAATTAATTCGTTCCGGAAGTATTCTCGTAACGTGAAAATTCCGTAAGTAGAGGCGCGTTTTACATGTAAATGCCGTAATCCGTTCCAAGCCCCCCAAAATTCGGGCATAAATTTTTTATAAATCATAAAAACGCATCAAAACATGTAACAAATACATGTTACAATTAGATTACTGCACAATAAACATAAAATGAGAGTTTAAAATGAGAGAAAGAATAATAAAAGAGAATAATAAAAGAGAAAGAATAATACCTTCACGAGGTCATTAAAGATGGCGGTCGCCTTTTCACAAATTATGGCCTCGGTCACTGTGTCACCAGCTATCTCTTTCTCCTTTATCCACACGAGTAACAACCTCTCCATCTCATCGTTCACAGCCGACCTCCTCTTCGAAATGACAGAGAGGCCTTTGGAAGGAGTCACAGCTTTAAGGGCTTCCTTTTGTTTTAATACCGTGCTGATCGTTGATGTATTACGGCCATACTCTTTGGCGAGATCAACCAAACGCATCCCCTTTTCATACTTTTCGATTATCTCCTTCTTTGTTTGTATGGACAAAAAAAACTCTTCTTCCTTTCTCCTTTTCCACTTATCTCCGTCACTTTCTTGGGGCCCATAGCGAATAAATGTCAATTCTTTCTGTAATTTCTGTACTGTACACACACGTAAAACTGCCCGAACACTTCGTGGCCAATGGGATACCAGGAAGATGCTAGGCGATAGCCAATGGCAGAGCAGCTACAGGTATGTTTACATTCGGTAAACTACGGGAGCTGCGAGGAGCGCGTACTTTTTTGCCTTTTGTATCCTGAAATTTCGTTCGTAACAAGAGGCAATATTTTCCCGTTGAGGCGTGTCGTAACCTGAAAATTCCGTATGTAGAGACGTTCGTAAGTAGAGGTACCACTGTATTAATGAATGATACAAGGTGTATAGTGTGGGTTGATTCAGCAAATATTTCATTCTGTGTAATATTGCAATTGATTTGGATACTTTACCTTTAATATAATTAATATGTGACTTCCAACACAGTTTGTTATCAATTATTACTCCAAGAAATTTAGTTTCAGATACCCTTTCAATCTCTACACCATTTACACTGAGTTTGGGTACTGGGTTGTTGAGATGATTGTTAAAGACTATAAATTTTGTCTTACTTAAATTGAGCGTTAATTTGTTTGAATCAAACCACAGTTTAAGCTTTCCTAATTCCTTTCCGAGTGTATCCAGAAGTTGTTCCAAATTGTTTCCACTGCATAGCAGATTAGTGTCATCAGCAAACAATATTAAGTCCATTTTTTCTGAAACTTTACATATATCGTTTATATACATATTGAATAATAATGGTCCCAAAACTGAACCCTGTGGGACTCCACAGGTGACCTTCAGTAACTCTGAATTTTTGTTGCTAACACATACATACTGATATCTATTCTTTAAGTAACTACTTAACCAGGACAGTGCTACCCCTCTAATACCACAATTTTGTAGTTTCTTTAATAATAAATTGTGATCTACTGTATCAAATGCTTTTTTAAGATCTAGGAATACTCCAACTGAATGCTCTTTATTTTCAATGGCTGTTGAAATTTTTTCTGTAAATTCCATTAGGGCATATGCAGTTGTCCTCTTGTGTCTGAACCCATATTGCTGCTCACACAATAAATCATTCTTCAGTATGAGGTTGTCAATTCTCTCATAGAATATTTTTTCAAGTATCTTGGAAAATTGCGGTAATAGTGAAATTGGTCTATAGTTTGAGAGTTCCCCTCTGTCGCCCGTCTTGTATATCGGAATTACTTTAGCTATTTTCATTGCATTGGGAAATATACCTGATTGGAGAGACAGGTTACAGATATACGTCAGTGGTTTTACTATGCATTCGATAACAGTTTTGACTAATAGCATGTCAATACCATCACAGTCCGTAGATGTTTTACTTTTGAACGATTTAACAATTTTAATGACCTCTCTTTCGTCTGTGTTCTTTATGAAGATGGAGTCTTTTACAGCAGTGTTATTGCATATTGTATCACTTGTAGGCACCGTAGTGGGTATTTCTCGGGCCAGTTTAGGTCCAATGTTAACAAAACAATTATTAAATTCATCTGCAGGTGAAGCTATATTCACACTCTGAGTCGTTTTATTATTTTTTGGAATATTAGTTGGGCAGCTTGTATTTCTGCTTTTATTTCCAAGGATACTGTTGAGTATTGTCCATGTATTTTTAATATTGTCTTTGTTTTTCTCCAGTTCTTTACTGTAATAGTCTCTTTTACTACATCTTATTATATATGTTAACTTATTTTTGTATGTTTTATACCGCTGCTCTGCTTCTTTTGTCCTTTTCTTTAGGAAAGCTTTATATAATAATTTTTTCTTTTTACACGCCTTTTGAAGTCCTTTGGTTAACCATGGCTTATCAGCAAATTTGTGTTTAAGCTTTTTTTTAACTAATGGGCAGTTTTTTTCATAAAGAGTGGTTACAATGTTTATAAATGTGTCATAGGCTTCATTTACATCTGATACATAGACTTCTGTCCAGTCTTGCTTCAGCAAGTCCTCTTTAAGAGAATTGATTGCATTTGGTGATTTGTGTCTGAACGATTTTGAAATTTTTTCTGCGTTGGGCCCCGTGTGGCCATGGATAAGTGCAAAGGTTGGCAAGTGGTCACTTATATCATTTATCAATAATCCACTTTCTATTTTCTTATCGATAACATTGACAAACAGGTTGTCAATAAGTGTAGCAGAGTGAACTGTGATTCTACTGGGATGTGTTATTGTGGGATATAGACTCATGCTGTACATAGAGTTCATCAACTCTGTAATTACATTTTGTTGATGTGGAGTCAGTAAATCAATATTGAAATCTCCACAAATTGCTACCATTTTCTTACTAGTAATATTATTGTACAGCTCGACTAATTTATCTCTGAACGTCTCAATGCAAGTTCCCGGCGTTCTATATATGCAGCTTATGATTAGATTTTTTGTTTTGTCTAGGTCAATCTCAACAGTAACACATTCCAAAATCCCTGGTAGTGCAGAGGACATTTCATTTACAAGCTTACACCTATACAGGTCATCAATATACAGTGCAACACCACCACCCTTTTTTTGAGTTCTGTTAATATAAAACATCTGATATCCCTCTATTGCCATCAGGGGAGCCTGATCTTCATTAAGCCAGGTTTCAGAGACTATAATAGCTGTGAATTTTCTGTCTAGCTGTTTTAAATAGTCCTGAATCTGTGGAAAGTTTTTGTTAAGACTTCTGCTATTGAAGTGTATTATTGACAGTTTACCATCTAATTGCACTTGACTTTTGAATTGCTTTTCAGTGTAATATTCACAGTGGTTGTGAATATTATTGAAAAAGTGGTTATCAGGATCAATATCATTCTCCATCTCTTGTGGTTTATGTTCAGCATAGTGGCATATTTTCAGAGTTTGAGTTTCCTCACTCTGTGTCAGATGACTTCCTCCAGCTGGGGATAATTGATGTCTACTCGAGTCGATCATAAGTTTTTGTTTATTTTGCTTATTTTTTTTAAAGTACTTTGGCATGGTGTATCAAAAGAATTATTCTTATCGTGTGTATGAATATGGATTATCATTGACTCAATTTTTTTAATCGGTGTTCATCTATATTTATTTAAGTCAGTAGCATCTCTGATCATTATACATTATATAATATATACATTATATTATATTATATACATTATATATACATTATACATTATACAACTAGGATAATATCAATCGCTACAAAGAGTGACAGCTAGGCTGATTCAAATACGCAATATACTGTATGGGTACATATTCATACTAGGTGGGGTAACTGAATAGACCATTATGCTGTTTATCCCATCTAGCTACAATGCTATGCACTGTGTATATTTCTGTGTACATATGTGTATTCACTGTTCTTATTATCTTATCTTCTGAATTACAGTGATCCCTCACTTATCGCGGTTAATGGGTTCCAGAACCGACCGCGAAAAGTGAAAAACCGCAAAGTAGCGTCACCCCTAATGACGTCACCCGTAAATAACACGTACGTTCATTCTCTCACTCTCTCTCATATGATACGTGTGTGTGTGTAAGTGTACATACATACGTAGATGTAAATAAAGTGTACATAAATATGTTTTTAGAACTCTTATTTTTATAACAAGATACGTAACTCAAGATTAAGATGATTTACTGCACAGGTTAATGAGAGCTTTACTGCTCCTCAGGTGACGCCTCATTGTCAGGTGCTAGAGGCGCAGGATTGTCGAGGGCAGCTGCAGGAGGCGGCGTAGTGGCTCGACGGGAAGACTATTTCACACAAAAAGGGACAAGAGAACAGTGAAAAGTTCCACGCGGCGAAACTAGCGATAAAGAACAATGAATGCGGTCTTCCTTCAGTGGGTTTGGGCGCTCTGCAGGGAGAGAAGCTGGGTAAAACGTCTCGGCCAATCAGCTTGCGAGGTAAAACGTCTCGGCCAATCAGCTTGCGAGATTCCCGAGCAGTGAAGAGGTGGGCGGAGAGGAGTGGAGTGGTGGTCAGAGAGGTGGATTTTGAGTTGTGCGGCTCTCCGTGTTGATACCTGATGTTCTAATGTAGTCTCCCTGCCTTCTGCTAGCGCCCGCCCATTTTTTCTCAATTTTGAATTTTTGATGAATATTTCTGAAAAATCCGCGATGCACTGAGGGCGCGAAAGGTGAAGCGCGAAGTAGCGAGGGATCACTGTATTGCTATGAGTATTGTTATCCCTGTGCTGTTGCAATCCTGGAATTTCCCCATTGTGGGACTGAAAAAGGTTTATCTTTTTTTTTTTTTTTTTTTATTTAAGTTTTTGTAAAGGGTATACAGGTCATTACAGCATTGCATTGTTTACATTTTCATCACATGTTCCCTTATTTTTTGCTATTTGACAACATTGGTAGGATAATTATTACAACAACCCCCCCTTTTTTTTTAAAGTGAAAGAAAAAGTGCAGTTAAGGAGAATTAAATAAAAAAACAAACAAACAAACGAATAAACAAACAAACAGAACAGCAAAAAACAAACAAACAGAAAATTAAGTAATTAAAAGTAAAAGAGCAACTGAGTAGCGTTGGAACAAAGAGCGGGACCATTATTGAAATGGTATTTGTCAAAGATTAGTTCTAATGGAAGACACATATGCGATCCAGGGTTGCCAAAAGATTATGAACCCATCCATGTCCTGTCTCAGTGCGAATGTCAACTTTTCCATCGAGTAAATGTCTTGATCACGTTAATCCAGTCTTCAGGTGAAGGACAGTCCTTCAACATCCATTTTATAGTTAGAGCTTTTTTGCTTGCCAATATTAAAACATTGAATAAGTATTTTTCTCCTCGTCTTTCCAGTGAGTCCGGTAATAAACCCAAATACAAAGTTACAAAAGAAAAGGGAACTGTTATTTTGAATATTTTCCCCAATATTGTCTGTACGTTGGACCAATATTGGTGGATAACTGGGCATGACCAAAACACATGAAAATGATTTGCAGTCTTTTCACCACACAAGCGCCAACAGTTCAACCCCTTATGGGTAAATTTGTTTTGTGCAGGTGTTCTGAAAAATCTTACCAAGTTTTTCCATCCAAATTCTCTCCACTGCAGGGATGAGGTACTTTTCCATGGCTGTTTATTTAGCTTTTCCCATATTTCCAATTGTAAAGTGAAATTCCCCTCTTTTTCCCATCTCTCTTTTATATACGATGTGTTGTCTCCTTTTAAGTCTTGAAGACCTTGGTATATTTTAGAAATGTATCTGATCCCTGGGATCCCTTTATATGCCATTAAGAAGACCTTCAGAACACCTGACTGGGCCCTTTCCAAATCCTCCTTTTTAAGTATATTGTTTATGTGGTGTCTAAGCTGAAAGAACCTGTAAAGATCTTGATTTATTAGACCTTGTTTTTTCAAATCTTCAAAACTTCTTAAAGTTTGCCCCTTAAAAAAATCGTAATATTTTATCAGCCCTTTCTCTTTCCACTCTTTAAATCTAGTGTCTGTTTTATTGGGGGTAAAGTCTTGATCATAGGCAATCCATTGCAGAAGTCGATAGTCAGAGAGAATCAAGCTAAAGAGCCCTATCTTAAACCAAATTTTTAGCGGGGTCTCTATCCACGGGTTAGTGTTATTCAGGAGTTTAGTTAAGGCATTGTTCCCTATTATCGCCTGTAGGGGGATGTCACTTGTTATTTGGCATTCCATCTCCTTCCATTGTGCAGTGTAGACTGGGTTACATATCTCTACTAAAGTTTTAATTTGTGCAGCTATAAAATAGTCCCTGATATTTGGCAGTGCGAGCCCACCTTTGTCTTTGTTTAGCTGTAGGGTTCTATATCTGATTCTAGGTCTCTTACCCTGCCATATGAATCTTGAGATCCTTCTGTCCAGTTCCTGCCATGTTTTTTTGGGAGGTTCTACCGGTATTGTTTGGAAAAGGTATAGAAGACGTGGAAGTATATTCATTTTGACTGCTTCAATTCTTTGTGCGGTACCTAAGAATGGTATCATATTCCATCTTGCTAGGTCAGATTTTATTTTTGTCACCAGTGGATCATAGTTTAGTGTTATAATTTTGTCGAGTTGTTTCGGGATATTGACCCCCAGATATTTCATAGATTCCAACTCCCAGTTAGTTTTGAGTTCATTTAGTGAAAAATGATTTGGGTCATAGTTGAATGTTAAAACTTGGGTTTTATGCATGTTTAATTTGTACCCTGATAAATCTCCATAGTCTGAAAAAACTGAGATTAGTTCTGGTAGAGAAGTGTCTGGCTGCCCTAGGTATATTAAAATGTCATCAGCAAAGAGTGCTATTTTATGTTCTTTCTGACCAAGTGTAATACCTTGAATTTTTTGATTTTGTCTTATCCATTGGCTCAGAGGTTCTATGAAGATTGCAAAGAGCAGTGGAGACAGGGGGCAGCCTTGACGACATCCTCTTTCCAGCTCAAAAGATGATAAATTACCGTTAATCCTTATTTTAGCTGTTGGTTTTTTATATAATGCTTGTATAGTTCTCATGAAGTTGTTATGAAAATTGAAACTGGATAAGATTTTATAGAGGAAAGACCAGTCAACCGAATCGAATGCTTTTTCAGCATCTAATCCCAATATGACTGCATTTAAGTTATATTTTTTTACATGATGAATTATGTGTAAAGTGCGTCGAATGTTGTCTTGTGTCTGTCTTTGTCTTATAAAACCTGTTTGGTCTAAGTGAATTAAGTCTGTCAGTATGTTTTCTAACCTTTTGGCAAGGATAGTGGTAAAAAGCTTATAGTCCTGATTTAATACACTGATTGGTCTGTAGTTGGAGCATTCTAGTTTATCCTTTTCAGGTTTAGGTATGACTGCAATGACCCCTTCTCTCCAGGAGGGGGGGATTTCCCCTGTGTGGAGGACGTAGTTAAATGTTTTCAGGAGGAGAGGAGATAGTTGCTGTTTAAAGGTTTTGTACCATTCTGCTGTATAGCCATCTGCTCCTGGGGATTTGTTAGCTTTAAGTTTCATAATTGCTTTTTCCAATTCTTTAGGTTGTATTTCTGACAGTAGGGTTTTATTTTGTGATTCCGTAAGTTGGGGAAGGTTTAATGTGTTTAGGAATGTCTCGGATGCATTTTTATGTTTTTTGTGGGAGTATAAGTTCTTGTAGTAATTCTCGAAGCTTTTAAGAATATCCTGAATTCTGAATTTTATTTCCTTTGATACTGGGTCTCTGATTTTGTAGATTGCTCTTTCCGTTTGTTGTTTCCTCAATTTATAGGCTAGTAATTTTGCCGATTTACTGCCTGCTTCATAGTGTTTTTGTTTCAGAAATGTAAGTTTCTTCTGGATTTCTATTGTGTAGATCTCATTTATTTGATTTTTAATTTCTTTGATCTTGAGCGAGCCATCAGAATGAGTGTTATCTTTGTGTTCTTTTTCTAGGTTCTTGAGCTCTGACTCTCGTGTGATTAGTTTTTCTTGTCTCAGTTTCTTTTGGGTTGCCAGTTTTGTAATAATTTTTCCCCTTATTACAGCTTTGCACGCATCCCACAGTATTAAAGGGGATACTTCTCCATTATCGTTTTCTTCCAAATATCTGAGAATATCTGATTCCAATTCATCTTTCAGTGGCCCTTTGAGGACACTTGAATTCAACCTCCAGGAAAATGTATTATTTGTGTATTTTTGGATGTTTAAATCCATATAGATCGGACTGTGGTTGGAGAGATCCATCAGTCCTATTTTACATGTTTTTACTCTTCCAATGTCTCTATTAAACATAAAAAAGTAATCAATCCTTGAGTAAGATGAATGTGGCGTTGAATAAAAAGTATAATCTTTTACATTGGGGTTGAATTCCCTCCATACATCACAGATTCCCATTTCTTTTAGTAGCATCCGAGTATTCCTATTTTGGGTGTTATTTTGATGTGAAGAATTACCTGTTGCATCCCAGTATGGATTCAGTCTTAGATTGAAGTCTCCACCACATATCACTAAACCTTGGGCTTTAGTTATCATTAGGTCGAATACATTTTTATAAAATTTCCATTTAGCCCCTGGTGGTGCATATACATTCAGCAGGGTGATATCTTCTCCCTCTAGCCGCCCAGTTACCAAACTGTACCTCCCTTCTTTATCTTTGTGTTCTGATTTTTTTTCAAATGTAATTTTGGTTGATATCAATGTCGCTACTCCCCTCCTCCTCCCTGATTTATATGAAGATGAAGAGATCATTTTAAACCCTTGTCTACTGAGTTTAGTGTGTTCCACGTCTGTTAGGTGGGTTTCTTGTAAAAATACTATTTCTGCTTTGTCTTTTTTCATTTTGCGTAGAATCTTGGATCTTTTAACTGGATTCAGGATCCCTTTTACATTATATGAGGCTATTTTGGTTACACCCTGTTTCTCCATTGTATTTTCTTATTTAGTATAACAGTGTGGTGGCCCTCTTTTTTGCTACTCAGAAACTGAAAGAACATTAAGAACATAAAAAACATTAAGTACATAATGAACGAAACTTTAAAACAAAAAACTGTCAAAAAAACTTCCTGAGCTGGGGTCTCTTTAAAGACCCTGTAAGAGCCCTGATGGAGTATGGGCTTTGAGGGAAATTCCTCAAACTCTGTTACGTGCTGAGGGCCCTCTCTTACCCCTGTAAGTTGTCCCATGTTTTTAACGTGAATTTCAGATCCCAATCCGAATTTGTAATGATTTTTTTTTTTTTTTTTTTATGCCTATACTCTATGAGCTTGTGTGCACCCTCCCACCCCCATCACAGCAAACATTCACTCTAATACAGTATTTGTTAGTGTGGGGGAGAACATGTGGGTCATTGTTACATTTCTATTTTAACATGATTTTTTTTTTCCCCTTTAAATTAAGAAGACATTTGTTTCTAATGCTAAAACTGCTCCATGAAAGGTTTTACCACATGCTGATTCTGCATCTTCTTTAATGTTTGTTACCTTGTAGGAGCGGGGATGGAAATGCAGAGTGACTGTAGAGAGAAAGAAAAAAAAAAAAAACCCCAAAAAGGTCGCTATTCCTTCCTGGAACTGGAAAGCTTATCTTTGTAGCTCTGGGGCTGGGTGTTCCCGCTGCTGGCCCGTGGATTTTGAAGGTCTTTGAGTGGACCACGTTTGAGCTCTGATTTTCTCGCTCAGATTCGCTGCGGGTTTAAACACAGTTACCGGGAGTCCTCTTCTCGCCATGTCAGTTGTTGCTTCTTCCGCTGAATTGTAGAGACATGATTCTTCCCCGTAAAAGACCCTTAGCTTCGCCGGAAATGGCGTCTGAAAGCGTAGATTCTTTTCCCGTAAAACCTTTTTGGCGTCGTTATATTCCCGTCGCTTTTTAAGAACTTCAGGGGCGTAATCGTGTTCCACGAAGACTTTTCTTTCTTGATGCATAAATCCTTTCTTCTGCCAAGCCCGTCTTACAACTTCTTGTTTTATTTTGAAGTCGGAGAATCTTACCAACACTGAACGTGGGGGTGCTTCCGGGGCTGGCTTTGCGGCTAATGTGCGATGTGCCTTTTCTATCTTCAAATCGGTGGATTGTGGAATATCCAACTTCTCTCTCAATAAGGATTCCACACATTCTGCCACTGTGTTGAAACCATCTTCAGCTCCTTCTTTCAGACCGTGAATTCTGATGTTGTCTCGCCTCCGTCTTCCTTCTTGGGCGGCTAGCTTAGCCTCCAGCCTTGACTGTTTTCTGTGTAAATCCAGTACAGAATCTTCAAGCACTTTTATTCTGTCTTCAGCTTCCAAGATTCGGTTTTCGGCCTGGTCCATTCTGCTGTTCGCCTTTTTTAGATCCTCTCTGAATTCAAGAAATTCGGCCCGAAATCTTCGTAATTCGTCAAATAGCGATTTCAAGCTAATCCTTTTGTTAGCTAGGCCCAGGCACTCGTCTTCTGAACGGAGGTCTTCTGGTTCCGATTCCGCGGCTGCTGTGCGTCCTGATCTGGGGAATGTCAGTTTCCTCTGCTTTTGGTTAGGCATGCTGTTATTGTCTTTTGAATTTTAATCTTCCAAAAATCCGTTAGGTCTGATTTTGAGGAGGTTTTCCTTGGATTGAGTCTGGGAGTTTCACCGTTAGGTTGCTATCACCATGGCGTCCAGACCGGAAGTCTAAAAAAGGTTCATCTTATCTTATATACTGTGTGTATGTGTATATATATATATAAATAAACACATACACAGTGGTGTAAAAGTGTTTGCCCCATTCCCGATTTCTCATTTTTTTGTATGTTTGTCACACTTTAATGTTTCATATCATCAAACAAATTTAAATATTAGAAGAAAATAACACAAGTAAACACAAAATGCAGTTTTTAAATTAAAGTGTTTATTATTAAGGGTAAAAAAAAATCCAAACCTACATGGCCCTTTGTGAAAAAGTGATTCCTCCCTAAACCTAATAATTGGTTGGGCCACCCTTAGCAGCAACAACTGCAATCAAGCATTTGCGATAATGCTTGATTATGAGTCTTTTACAGCACTGTGGAGAAATTTTGGCCCACTCATCTTTGCAGAATTGTTGTAATTCAACCACACTGGAGGGTTTGAGCATGATCCACCTTTTTAAGGTCATGCCACAGCATCTCAATCGGATTCAGGTCAGGACTTTGACTCGGCCACTCCAAAGTCTTCATTTTGTTTTTCTTAAGCCATTCAGAGGTGGACTTGCTGGTGTGTTCTGGATCATTGTCCTGCTGCAGAGCCCAAGTGCACTTCAGCTTGAGGTCACGAACAGATGGCCGGATATTCTTCTTCGGGATTTTTTGGTAGACAGCAGAATTCATGGTTCCATTTACTACAGCAAGTCTTCCAGGTCCTGAAGCAGCAAAACAGCACCAGACTATCACACTACTACCACCATATTTTACTGTTGGTATGATGTTCCTTTTCTGAAATGCTGTGTTACTTCTTCGCCAGATGTAATGGGACACCCCTTCCAAAAAGTTCAATTTTTTTATCTCATCAGTCCACAGAGTATTTTCCCAAAAGTCTTGGGGATCATCAAGATGTTTTCTGGCAAAACTGAGACAAGCCTTTATGTTCTTTTTGCTAAGCAGTGGTTTTTGTCTTGGAACTCTGTCATGCAGGCCATTTTTGCCCAGTATCTTTCTTATAGTGGAGTAATGAACACTGACCTTAACTGAGGCAAGTGAGGCCTGCAGTTCTTTGGATGTTGTGAGGTCTTTTGTGACCTCTTGGATGAGTCGTCACTGCACTCTTGTTCTTTGTTTTCGCCATTTGTGGATAATGGCTCTCATTGTAGTTCGATAGCATATCAAAGCTTCAGAAATGGCTTTATAACCTTTTCCAGACTGGTATATTTCAATTACTTTCTCATTTATTCCTGAATTTCTTTGGATCGCAGCATGATGTCTAGCTTTTGAGGATCTTTTGGTCAGCTTCACTTTGTCAGGCAGGTCCTATTTAAGTGATTTCTTGATTGAGAACAGATGTGGCACTAATCAGGCCTGGGTATGGCTAGAAAAATTGAACTCAGTTTTCCAAAGATGTGATAAAAACCACAGTTCATTTATGTTTTAACGGGTAATTGTGGGATATTTTCACAATGGGATTTTGTATAATTCATATTCTGGTTTTGTGCTGTGGCAAAGGTTGTGAAACAACTACTTAAAACCAATTGGAGAAAGTGAGAAAATTTAATCTTTCAAGTTTGAATGAATGAATGAATTGAATGAATTTATTTATTTCGGATAGTACATTACAGGTTAAAAGAAACTGTATAATATAACAACAAGGTCAAATTAGACAAAGACTCCTTCTACTATACAATTCCACGTGAGTTATCCGAAATGGGTGATGGCTGAAGCCGCAGCTTATATTGCCCACCCATATTCCATCCAAGAATTCAAAGGAGAAAAAAGAGAAAACAAGACAAGAGCGATTACAATTTAAAACAAGGCTAAGACAAAATATGACTGAGAGAAAAAGAAAACTGAGCTAGTCTAAGTTAAGCGGTTACTATTCAAAAACAAATCTAAGACAGTGTCACAGAGAAAAAAGAAAAACTAAGCTATAACACAACACAGGCTGGAAATGTCAATCCTTATGTGAATTTACATGTCGTCTTGTAAATATGTTTGGAGTATTTCTTCCTTTAGTTTTTGTTTAAATTGTCCAAGCTTTGTACATGATTTTAATTCAGGTCCAAAATCGTTCCATAATCTGACACCTTGCACTGAAATACAGTGTTGCTTGGTAGTTGTTCTCACTGTAGGCTTTTGAAATATACATGTTCCTCTGAAGTGATATCGTTTCTCCCTTGTTTGGAACAACTTTTGGATATTTGCGGGCAGTGATAGATTCTTCACTTTGAACATTATTATTGCGGTTTTAAAGTCGATCAGATCTTTCAACTTGAGTTTTTTGTTTAAGAAAAAGTGGGTTTGTTGGTTCCCTGTAAGCTGCTTTGTTGATTATTCTAATAGCTCTCTTTTGAAGCATAAAGAGTGGATATATGTTTGTTTTATATGTATTTCCCCATACTTCATTACAATATGTCATGTATGGGAGTATTAATGAATGATACAAGGTGTATAGTGTGGGTTGATTCAGCAAATTTTTCACTCTGTGTAATATTGCAATTGATTTGGATACTTTACCTTTTATATAATTAATATGTGGCTTCCAACACAGTTTGTTATCAATTATTACTCCAAGGAATTTAGTTTCGGATACCCTTTCAATCTCTACACCATTTACACTGAGTTTGGGTACTGGGTAGTTGTGATGGTTGTTAAAGACTATAAATTTTGTCTTGCTTAAATTGAGCGTTAATTTGTTTGAATCAAACCACAGTTTCAGCTTTCCTAATTCCTTTCCGAGTGTATCCAGAAGTTGTTCCAAGTTGTTTCCACTGCATAGCAGGTTAGTGTCATCAGCAAACAATATGAAGTCCATTTTTTCTGAAACTTTACATATATCATTTATATACATATTGAATAATAATGGTCCCAAAACTGAACCCTGTGGGACTCCACAGGTGACCTTCAGTAGCTCTGAGTTTTTGTTGTTAACACATACAAACTGATATCTATTCTTTAAGTAACTTCTTAACCAGGACAGTGCTACCCCTCTGATACCACAATTTTGTAGTTTCTTTAATAATAGATTGTGATCTACTGTATCAAATGCTTTTTTAAGATCCAGGAATACTCCAACTGAATACTCTTTATTTTCAATGGCTGTTGATATTTTTTCTGTAAATTCCATTAAGGCATATGCTGTTGTCCTTTTGTGTCTGAACCCATATTGCTGCTCACACAATAAATCATTCTTCAGTATGAAGTTGTCAATTCTCTCATAGAATATTTTTTCAAGTATCTTGGAAAATTGCGGTAATAGTGAAATTGGTCTGTAGTTGGAGAGTTCCCCTCTGTCGCCTGTCTTGTAAATCGGAATTACTTTAGCTATTTTCATTGCATTGGGAAATATACCTGATTGGAGAGACAGGTTACAGATATACGTCAGTGGTTTCACTATGCATTCGATAACAGTTTTGACTAGTAGCATATCAATACCATCGCAGTCAGTAGATGTTTTACTTTTGAACGATTTAACAATTTCAATGACCTCTCTTTCGTCTGTGTTCTTTATGAAGATGGTGTCTTTTACAGCAGTGTTATTGCATATTGAATCACCCGTTGGCACCGTAGTGGGTATTTCTCGGGCCAGTTTAGGTCCAATGTTAACAAAAAAATTATTAAATTCATCTGCAGGTGAAGCTATATTCACATTCGGAGTCGATTTATTATTTTTTGGAGTGTTAGTTGGGTAGCTGGTATTTCTGCTTTTATTTCCAAGGATACTGTTGATTATTGTCCATGTATTTTTAATATTGTCTTTGTTTTTTTCCAGTTCTTTACTGTAATAGTCTCTTTTACTACATCTTATTATATATGTTAACTTATTTTTGTATGTTTTATACCGCTGCTCTGCTTCTTTTGTCCTTTACTTTATGAAAGCTTTATATAATAAATTTTTCTTTTTACACGCCTTTTCTAGTCCTTTGGTTAGCCATGGTTTGTCAGTAAATTTGTGTTTAAGCTTTTTTTTAACTAATGGGCAGTTTTTTTCATAAAGAGTGGTTACAATGTTTGTAAATGTGTCATAGGCTTCATTTACATCTGATACATAGACTTCTGTCCAGTCTTGCTTCAGCAAGTCCTCTTTAAAAGAACTGATTGCGTTTGGTGATTTGTGTCTGAACGATTGAGATTTTTTCTGGGTTGGGCCCCGTGTGGCCATGGATAAGTGCAAAGATTGGCAAGTGGTCGCTTATATCATTTATCAATAATCCACTTTCTATTTTCTTGTCGAGAACATTGACAAACAGGTTGTCAATAAGTGTAGCAGAGTGAGCTGTGATTCTACTGGGATGTGTTATTGTGGGATATACATAGACTCATGCTGTACATAGAGTTCATGAACTCTGTAACTACATTTTGTTGATGTGGATTAAGTAGATCAATATTGAAATCTCCACAAATTGCTACCATTTTCTTACTAGTAATATTATTGTACAGCTCGACTAATTTATCTATTTAAGTTTAACTAATTTATTTATTTAAGTTTAAGTTAATCTGGGAGAAATTTATGGAAAAATGCTGTTCATGTTACTGTTGGTATATTTCTGCCAGAGTTACCTTTATTTCATGTGTTACAGCTAAAGAATACTAATGAATGCTTATTCTAAGTGTGCTGTAAAATCATATATACTCAAGTGTTTTAAGTGACTGTACCAGATCTGGTGACGTTTTATTGGTAAGAGTGAGTAAATATTATCCTGCTTATGCAGGTTTTTTTTTTTTTATATGCCTGTGAGCTACGAGACACGCTTTCTGGACAATTCAGTGGTGGTGCCGAGGATGAGCTAAGGACCCCAGACTAGAGTTGCTAACGGTCCCGTTTTAGCCAGGATGTCCTGTTTATTGGGCTGAATATGTTTGTCCTGAGCAGGATGTGTATTGCCCGTATATTCAAGGCTGCCTTAATGAATGGACTAGGCTGGGCTGAAGCCCAGGGGCCTATAAAGATCAGGGCCTATCATGAGCCAATGAAAAAGATCACATTGTTGTTAATTGGTCAAATTCTATGTCCATCACTTGATATTCATGTGTGGCTGCTGATTGGTCTAATTTATTATAGTGCCTTAAGCCTTATTCATGCTGCATTTTCCCTCTGGTCCGCTTTGGTCCACGTGTGCTTTGAATGAGCCCGGCACGCACGCGGCGTTGTACATGCTCACTTTTTTTCATCTACCAGGCCAAGCAGTTGATGCATGCGCATAACTTATTTGTAGTTTCGCCCCAGCCCTATGGGTAGCGCAAATGCGCTAACATGCCAGTTTGTTCACCGGCTATAAACACGAGAGCAACGCACATTTTTTTTTATAGCAACAACGGCGGCATCATTTCAAGGGAAAGGAGGAATTACCGTTTTCCAGTGCTCTTCTCCGCTCAAGCTGCTGCTGCAGCAAAAGGATTTATGTATGTTTATTCTCATCTTCCGCCTCCTCGTTGTCTTCGTCTACTTTGTCTTTGTATGCTGCATTGGTAGCGCCACCTCGTGAATGGGACGTTCAGTGTTGCGCATGCTTTGTCAACACATTCAGGTTATGGGCAGGCTGCGCGGTCATAAAATTTGGGCTGCACGCGGTCGTCCACAGTACAGCCCTGCGTACACTAGTGGACTGGAGATGATGACGTAAATTTTGTCACAAGGTTTCCGGTTGCACATACGCAGACAGTGGAGGTGCAGCATGAATCCAGCTTTACGTGGGTTACTACATAACAATAGCCTATCAGAGGAATTGCTTTGACATGCGACTATGCAAGCACCAGTGAGAGGTAAGAAATAATTAGCTCGGTCAAAATGTCTGGAAAAAAGTTTGAAGTTTCCTCTCAATAATTTTATGAGCGCCAAAGAGCTTAGGGAAAACGAATTGCTCAAAACATCCTGAAGCGTAAAGGATTTTTCTAAGCTACAGCATTGAGTGGAGGAGGCTGCTACTGCACGGGGGAGACAGGTGGGCTGTTAAAGCACTCACCTGGAGGCAAAGGGGGAAGAAAGGCCATGATTGCTTACATCAGACAGCTGTGTGTGGGACAGTGGACTCCGCACTTGGTAAAAAAGTAGACTGGATCAAGCATGCATCCATAGAGTATGACAATATTTGTGAGGTGGATTTAAAGGACATAATGAAGGATATTTCTTTAAAAAAGGCCAGAAGAAAGAGCTTCTAAAAAGGTAAAACATGCTATTTGCAGTGCTTTCCAGCCACCTGTGCATTGTTTGAATCAGGAATAGAATAGAACAGAATAGAATAGGCTTTATTGTCATTGTATAGTCGTACAGTACAACAAAATTGCAGGTGCTCCACCAGGCTACTATGCAATAAAGTAAGGGAGAAGGATTAGAAAAAAACACAGCTACACAATTAAACACATGACTGAAATAAAAATAAATGAAAATAAAAAAAATAAAAATGGCCCAGGATTATAGAAATATACACAGGCATAGTAGTGGCTACGCGGGTTGAACTATGTATACATAGGAATGCAGAGTGCAGACACACAATTGAATACACAATTGAGTAAAATGGCCTAAGGATTATGGAAAATACACATAATAGTGGTTTCACGGAAGGGTCAATATACATGAAAGTGAGGAGTGCAAAAATAGGTGAGTTATTGTGATAATCAAAAGGTCCTCAGTTCTGAACATGTGAGCATTCGGAGGGAGGGGGGGGTGAGGCCTCTGACTGTTGCAGTTTGGATGGCCCAGGGGAAGAAACTGTTAGTCTGGAGGTGTGGGACCTGATTGATCTGAACCGTTGTCTAGAGGGAAGCAGGTCAAACAGGTGGTGGGCGGGATGTGAGGGGTCTCCTGTGATGGCCTTGATCCTTCTGAGACAGAAGGATCTGGAGATGTCTTCCAGGAAAGGCAGAGGGCCGCTGATAATGTTTTGGGCAGTATTGATGACCCTCTGCACAGCCTTCCTGTTCTTGACTGTGGAGCCGGCGTACCACACACCCAGACAGCAGGTGAGCACGATCTCCACTGAGCAGCGATAGAAGGCAGCAGCAGCTGCTGGTCCAGGTTGTTCTTCCTCAGGACACGGAGGAAGTGCAGCCGCTGCTGGGCTTTCTTCACCAGGGCCTTGGTGTTGACAGTCCAGGAGAGGTCAGAAGAGATGTGGGTGCCCAGGATCCTGAAGGCGGGGATGTCTTCCACATGGTCGTCATTTATGAGGAGTGGGGGTGGTCCTGTCTGTTCTTCCTGAAGTCCAGTATGAGTTCTTTGGTTTTTGGACATTCAGTTTCAGGTTGTTTGCTTGGCACCACAGCAGCAGATTCTCTACCCTCTGCCATGTACTTTCTCATCGTCATCGGTGCTGAGCCCAACCAAGGTGGTATCGTCCACATATTTCACGATGACAGTGGTAGGGTGGGTTGGAATACAGTCAAAGGTGTACAGGGAGTACAGTAGAGGGCTTAGCATGCAGCCCTGGGGGGAGCAAGTGCTAAGAGACGGTGTGGAGGAGTGGTGGGGGACGAGTCTGACCGTTTGTGGGCGGTTGGTGAGAAAGTTTTTTATCCAGGAGCAGGTGTGTGTATGGGGGTGGGGGTGGGGAATCTGGAGGAGGTGCAGTTTATTGATCAGGATGTCCAAGATGATGGTGTTGAAATACTTTGATGTAATTTTATGCCGAAGGCAGTATCTGTCACATTGTAAAAGGGAAATCTCAGTTAGATAAAATATCCTAAATCAAGGCTTTATGCTTGTTTTTCTCTCAAGATAATTTTGACAAGAATTTCTTTTTGTTGTGCAGTTTTCTGTAAAATTTTAATTGCTTTACGAATGTTTTTACTTGGTTTAAGTAATTTAATCTTACTTTGCTGGCAGATATTTTTTCTAATTTTAACTAGAGTTATCTATTGCGAGAATTTTTATGTTTATTTTAAGTAAAATCATCTAACAGAACAAGAAAATCTGACTTATCAAATTGTGTAAAACAAGTTAAAACTATTGGAAAGCATGTACAGTTTTTTTACACATACACTGCACAGCAAGAATAAATATCTTGTCAGACAAAAAGACAAGAATAAACAGCCTTAATTCATTTCATTTTACTTGTATTTTTTTTTTTTTTTTTTTTTTTTTTTTGCAGTGTAGTTGTGTTTTCTAGCTCAAAGTTGCATTATTTCGCAAAGAGAAACAAAAATGAGGCCATAGTGGCTCAGGAGGTAGAGCAGATCGCCCAATAACCGGAGGGTTGGCAGTCTTCCCTCCAGTGTGTTCATGGTTTATGACACGGATGTATGAATGTGAATAAATGTTGGCATGGATCGGCAGCCATATTTCTGTCAGTCTGCCCCAGGGCAGCTGTGGCTACAGAGGTAGCTTACCACTATCATTGTCTGTGGAGTGAATGAATAATAGACTCATTGTAAAGTGTCTTTGGGCGTCATGAAAAGTGCTATGTAAATGAAATCCATTATTAAAAACACAGCTATTACACTATGAGACAGTGGTTAATTTAAAAAACATTGCCCAAATCAAATGAGTTATTCTGGACAAATAATTAATTCATGCGTTTTATGAACTTTAAAAACTGATATTACCTGAAAGAAATGAAGAAACTCTATTCATGATACATGTTAAATAAATGCCGCCTATTGTTACAACTTGAAAGGTGTATTACGGTCTTCAATTCTCACCTCCTCCTCGAAAAGAATCTATACTAATAATTGTACTTGTATGCACAGTGTGCTAAAGGGTTACATGCTGAATAATGAGTTCATGAGAGTTTAACTTGTACTCACAGACATCACTTATTATTTCATAGAAAATGCCTTCTATTTTGTTAACATTCAAACTTTTAGATAACTCAACCTATTTTTTTATTGTGTTGAAAAGTTATTTTGGTACTGAAACACAGATGTCGTATTTTGTACCATTACCAAAACATCCGGCGCCCTGCTCATGACCAGTCAACTTTAAATAATACAACCAGACACAAGTATTTAAAAAGTTTTGTGTGTGTTGGTGAAGTGAGTTAACATTGCCCATTGGGTTGAGACTCATTTTAAGCAAATGAGCTGCAGGTCTGCACTTGAACTGCTTCAGGTCCCAGAGGTCCACTTGGAGGGTTCAACAAACATTCGATCCTGCCTCATCTGGCTAGTTTAGAACTGGCGCAGCCCTTTTCATGCTGCTTACATAAACTCATACAGTTTGGAAGCAAGGATTCATTTGTAGTCACAACTACAGACGTAGGTCACAACTACAGACGTAAGCGTTACTAAAACTTTCTTTTACTCAACATATCTTGTATTGCACCTTGTCATACAATGAGCTGCTAAACTAAGACAAGGATATGAATGAGATGTTGGCCTTTCATAATTGAGCTTTCACATGCAGCCTCTAAAAAGCACAGGCCTGCAAAGTATGTGAAACTGCAGCCTGCTCGTGTTTAAAATAACACGCATAGCTCCGCTTTGTCACAACTGAACCCATAGCCTCCTCTGGGGATTTCAAACCTTAATATGGGGTGGAGGATCTTCATTTTGAGGGGATGAGCAGAGCTCAGCAAAAATGTGCATCTGACTTTGCCAGTTTGTTTTGGCAGCAGGAAACACTGGAGCTTCAGATGCACGGATATAGCCTCTGGGTACAGGCACTTATTTTCTTCCCTCAGAAAATTTTTTAATACATCTTTTATGATGTGCAGAGAGGCCACGAGCTGTGCACATATATTGTCTATCCCATGAAGTGGAGAGAAACTGAAATGCTAAAGGTCAGAGCAACTTCAAGTCATGCTCTAGTGCACATGAAAAGCCCATCCAGGGCAATAAATAAGACCACTTTATTTGTGAGGATTCTATCAGGCATACAGACACGGATAACAAACTGAAATACTAAGAAAATCTAAACAAAATGGGATCTAAAAAAAATTAATTTCAATTATAAGATACCAAGTCTGACCTGGAAAAGATGGAGGTAACAATGTAGTTGTGATCATGAAGTGCAAAATTCTTGACAAACAGTAGTCATAGAATGAGTCGGCACTTGAAAGCATTGCCCCATATTTAGCAAACTAATTGTGTTTTTCCCCCAAAGAACTCCCCCTGATGGAATCTCATTCACAGTTTTACAAAGGAAAAACAGTGCCGCTAATAAGGATGAGCACTGGCACTTCCTGTTTTGTTTATTCTACAACTCTTAATTGTTAATGAAATTTTTGAGGTCACAGCACTCTGTACGGAGGACCAATATCGATAAACTTGAAAATAAAAATAAATAATACCTTGTGGAGAAAAAGGAAATGGGCGAGAGGCAATGAGCTGGAATGAGACAAGGCTTTATTTTCTCCATCATACTGTAAGCTTCTGTGTGCCGAAAACCCCACTGTCGGGAGGTGAAACCAGGGTTGGGGAGCTTGACTGAAACCACGCAGACGGCGCAGATCTTCTCCTTCCAGACTATTTCTGTCTGTTTGCTCGTCTCGCCGATCATGGTGCATTTTGGTCCCAGCGCCACTCACTCTCTCGGGCCCTTCAGATAGCCAGTGTGGAGAGAGGAACAAGTGAGCGTGCTCCAGTGTGGATGAAGAGGGAGTCCACAGCGTGGCGAAAGGGAGAGATAGTCCATTCAAACGTCGGGTCACCACTGTGGAGAAAAGGGAATGCAGACGAAACATGGCGATCTTGATTCCACAGCGTGGTGAAAGGTAGAGATGCTCCATGGCAAGTCAAAGGTCACCAATGTGGAGAAAAAGGAATGGGCAAGAGGCAATGAGCTGGAATGACAAGGCTTTATTTTCTCCATCATACTGTAAGCATGCTTCATAGCTCGTGTGAGCTACTGCGCTACTAAGGTCTCTGTACATAGCTCTTTTATACCTGTTGCACAGACAAAGAATGTGTGGCACATTAGCATTTCCATGGTAAGTCAATACACATCACTAACATACTGTAACATCAACTGGTGCTGCTCTGACCGCTGCTTCTGGTCTCCACGACTCCAGGTTATTCTTTCCTTCCTCGGGGGGCACATAACAGTCCAGCCTGATTGCCCCCCAGGGCTCTTTGTCCGTCTGTCCATTGTCCTGCCCTTCCTCCTGCCCTGATGGGTGTGAGAGGATGTCCACCCGCTGTGTCTAGTGTCCACCACAACCTCAGTTATAATTCCTTCACAAATAATAAACTATCATGTGAAAGCAGGGGTTTGTGGAGTTTGAGGTTTTCTCACCTTAACTCAAATACATAAAGAACATAAATTTGACATTAAACAGGAAAAGCCAAGAACACCAAAAACATGTAGGTTTAGGGCGCTCGCGCACGCAGCGACCAGCAGCCGGTGGCTTGTCACCAGACTGCAAAACCAAGTCTACCTACGGGTACAAATAAGTAACAAAAAAAAAAAAAAAAAAAAAAAAAAAGAGCAGCTATGGCTGATACTATCTTTTTTTTTCATTATGTGTTTTTGAGGTCACGAGATGTATTATCCTTGTATTATCTTAATATAACACCTTGTTTTCTTGTTATCACGGGATTGATTGATACACCATGCCATAATAATTCATGATAGTAACAACCATGACTGCTCTTGGCTGCCACATACGAGTATAAATCTAGATCCCCTAAAATGTTTGACACAATAAATGTGATTATGTGGTATATATTACTCATATATTCCATACCTACATATGTTAGAGCATGTGGAAATGTTTGGTGACAGCATATGTAAGGAACTTCACACCTCGGAAAGGACAAAGGAATCTCACCCGCCGTGTGAAGATCAAAGACGTCTCAGGACGCGGCGGCGGAGAAGGACTAGACACCTTCGCCCCCCAAGGCGAGGAGAGGAATTCCCATCACCTCCCAAGACGAAGAGAGGAGATAACAGAACAATGGGGGGGATTAAGATAACGGGGGATGTCAGCTTGTGTAATGCATGTCTTTGATGTGTGCCTGTATTTAACCAGCGAGCTGGGCAGAAATCTTCCTCTTTGCCTTCTGCCAAGCTCTGCACCAGATGAGACAAGATAGAAGAGCTATTCATTAAAGACTCCGTTTTTAATACAAAATCGCCTCATTTCCAGCTCCTCTACACTGGTGACCTTGACGCGAGTATGGACCGGTGGCGTTCTTCAAGCGACTCATCCGTGGCGACTCTGGCATACGCCAGCGACGACGCAGACGAGGGAACAAGCGGACAGCTGTTTCCCCCGGCAGAGGGTACCGAGAGAGCTCAACCGAGCTCCAGCACCGCCGTGAGAGCCGAGGCAAGGCACTCTCACCCGGCTGGCACAACAGTGATGATGTGCACGAACGCCGTCGCTGTCAAACTGCCAGATTTCTGGCGAGAAGACCCGGCCTCTTGGTTTCAACAAGCTGAAGCCCAGTTCATACTGGCGGGCATCACGGCAGACGATACTAAATTCTACCATATCGTCTCCAAACTCGACTCCGCCACTTCGAGGTGTGTGCGGAGCTTGATCCGGCGACCACCGGCCCGGGACAAGTATGAGACACTCAAAGCGACCATCGTGGCGAATTACGTCCTGTCAGCGGAGGAAAGATCCGAGAAGATCCTGGCGGTCTACGGCCACAGAGGGGGCAATCCAAAGACCCTCATGGAGGATTTGCTGCAGCTCAAGGAGGAGGACAATGATAATTTCCTCTTCCAATTTATTTTTCTCAGCACGCTACCACCACACATGAGAGGGACACTCGCCAGGATGAAGTGCAATAATCATCAGGACTTCCGCACACTGGCCAACGAGGCTTATCGGCTCGTCAACGCCTGCAGGGAACTGACACCCACAGCGGCATCCGCAGACCTCAAAACTGACGCCCCGAGCCTTGGAGAGCCACAACCCACGGAGCAGACTCAACCCACGGTGACAGCGGCGCGGCCCAAGCGCAACAAACAGAATGACGTCTGTTATTATCACCACTGCTTCGCCGAGAAAGCCCGAAAATGTGTTCCCCCCTGCAAGTTTACGATGTCGGGAAACGCCAAAGCCGAGGGCCGTTAACAGCAGCGGTTCTCGGCGAGAAAAATAAGCTGTTATACGTGACGGATGGACGCACAGGCAAGCAGTTCCTCATCGACACGGGAGCTCAGCCGAGTTTCGTCATGCCCTCCCACGCAGATCGAGCCATGGGCACCCGGGGCAACGGAGCAGTGGCAGCCAACGGCTCTGACATCGACACATTCGGGGAAAAGAGCCTGCACCTCCTCATTCACGGCCGCAGCTACAGATGGACATTTGTTGTAGCGGCGGTGAGTTTTAACTTGTTAGGTGCAGATTTTCTGTGTGCACACGGGTTATTAGTGGATCTAGCAAATAGGCGCCTGGTTAATGCACTCTCTTTTGCTTCTATTCCATGCTCAGCTCGAGTCTCTCCACCACCTGTGCAGGCCAACGTCACCACGGCAGGAGGTAAGTTTGAGCAACTCCTCACCCAATTTCCAGCACTCACACCCCCCAAATTCTCAGCCACTGTAGCCAAACACGGGGTTAAACACTTCATTCCAACAACGGGACCTCCCGTTTTTGCCAAAGCTTGCCGCTTAGACGCGGCCAAGCTCAACATAGCAAGGGACGAGTTTGCAGCTCTCGAAAAATTGGGCATTGTTAGACGCTCGAAGAGCCCTTGGGCTTTACCACTTCACATGGTTCTGAAATCCGACGGTTCTTGGAGACCGTGCGGAGATTACCGCAGATTAAACAACGCTACAGCGCATGACCGCTACCCCATCCCTCACATACAGGACTTTTCACTGCATTTAGCGGGTGCGCGCATTTTTTCAAAGATAGACTTAGTCCGCGGTTATCACCAAGTCCCAGTCTGAGCTGAAGACATTCCTAAAACAGCGGTTATAACCCCTTTCGGCCTTTTTGAATTCCTGCGAATGCCGTTCGGCCTCAAAGGCGCTGCTCAAACTTTTCAACGTATGATGGACGCAGTCCTACGCGACCTCCCCTTTGTTTTCGTCTACCTCGACGACATGCTGGTAGCCAGCTCATCCGAGGAAGAGCATGAGCAGCACCTCACTACCGTTTTTCAGAGGCTAGAAGAGCACGGACTAATAATTAATCCAGCCAAATGCAGATTTGGCGTATCGCAAATTGATTTTTTGGGACATAGAGTCTCCCCGAAAGGGGCAGTTCCGCTTCCAGACAAAGTTCATGCGATAGAAGGTTTTCCACAGCCCCAAACGGTCAAATCGCTACAGGAATTTTTGGGGATGGTTAATTTTTACAACCGTTTCCTTCCCCATGCAGCTCAGCTCATGCAGCCCCTGTATGACGCGCTCAGAAAAAAGAAAGCTTCCAACGCGGTCGAATGGACCCCGGAGCGCGAACGCGCTTTCGCGGAAGTAAAAAACGCCCTAGCTAACGCCACAATGTTAGTCCACCCAGATCCCTCGGCCCGCATTGCTCTAACCACAGATGCTTCAGACCTGGCCATAGGGGCAGTTGTAGAACAACTTGTCAGCGGGGTCTGGCAACCTTTAGCATTCTTTAGCAAATCGCTAAACCCGACGGAACGCAAATACAGCACTTTTGACAGGGAGCTGCTGGCCCTCCATTTGTCCATCCGCCACTTCCAGTTTTGGTTAGAAGGGCGGAGTTTCACGGCTTTTGTGGACCATAAACCGCTCACTTTTGCTATGGCTAAAATTTCAGAACCATGGTCGGGCAGACAACAAAGACAGCTAGCTGCGATTTCAGAGTTCACCACAGATATTCGACATGTAGCGGGCAAACTTAACGTAGTAGTGGACTGTCTCTCTCGCGCTGTGGCACCACCAGAGCACGAGGAGACAGATTACACTGCCTCAGCAGCGGAACTCTTCACTAACGCAGACACATACGCAGCACCTATCCATGAAGGGATAGATTATGCAGCCATGGCGGAAGAACAAGGCAGTGATGCGGACGTGCGCGCGCTCCTGTCTGGACCAACAGGGTTAAGGCTGGAGAAAAAAGGGTTGCGCGACGGCATGCCCCCCCTAATATGCGATGTTTCAACCGGCCGACTTCGCCCGTTAGTACCAGCTGCTTGGCGCCGCCGCATTTTCGACGCAATTCACTCCCTCGCGCACCCAGGTGTGCGCGCCTCGGTTAAAATGGTCGCCGAAAAGTTTGTGTGGCCAGGCCTGCGCAAAAACGTAAAAGAATTGGCAAAAACTTGCATTCCTTGTCAACGCGCCAAAATACACAGACACACAAAAGCCCCTCTGGAGCCTTTTCCAATCCCTGCTAGAAGGTTCGACCACATTCATGTCGACCTCGTGGGGCCACTACCTTCCTCCCAAGGTTTCACACACCTGCTAACAATGATAGACCGCACCACGCGCTGGCCAGAGGCAGTCCCTCTAGCGGCAACTACAGCGGAGGAAGTCGCTCGCGTTTTTCTAACAAATTGGGTGACACGTTTCGGCGTCCCATCAGACATCACGTCAGATAGGGGGCCTCAATTTGTCTCAGAGCTCTGGTCAGCCATGTCCAACAGTTTAGGGGCAACAATTCATCGCACCACCGCTTATCACCCTCAGGCTAATGGGTTATGCGAGCGTTTTCACAGGTCCTTAAAGGCCGCCCTCAGAGCCTCATTAACGGACACAAATTGGGTAAATAAACTTCCCTGGGTTTTATTTTATTTATTTATTTTTTTGTTACTTATTTGTACCCGTAGGTAGATTTGGTTTGCAGTCTGGTGACAAGCCACCGGCTGCTGGTCGCTGCGTGCGCGAGCGCCCTAAACCTACATGTTTTTGGTATGCGGGAGGAAACCGGAGAAATCCCGGAGTAAACCCACGCAACACGGGGAGAACATGCAAACTCCACACAGTTCACTGTTGGTCGGGGGCTGGAATCGAACCCACGATCTCATGATCCCCGCGATCCCCCGGCCAAGGGTAAAACTGTGCTGCCACAGTGCTAAACCACTGCGCCACCGTGCAGCCATTATTATATTGAGGTTGCGTGTGGCACCTAAAGAGGATTTAGACGCTTCCCCTGCAGAATTAGTCTTTGCTCAGCCTATTAGACTCCCAGGTGAATTTTTACCGGAGAACCCGGAACCAGGGCACCTCCCAGTCCCAAGGTTTTTAGGCAGTAACGGACCGGACTCTCTCCACGGTCCAGCTCATCACTCCTTTCCACGAGTTTTTGTTCCTCAAACTTTAAAAAACGCCGAGTTTGTTTTTGTTAAGCATGAAGCTCTAAAACCAACGTTACGCCCAGTATACGATGGCCCGTACAGAGTGCTGGAAAATGGTGACAAACACTTTGTGCTTGATTATGGGGATAGAAATGAAACGGTCAGCATTGACAGACTCAAACCTGCCTTCTTGTTGAGAGACGAACCTGCACAGTTGGCACGAGCACCTCGACGAGGTAGACCCCCCAAGGGAAAAGTCTCAGCCCCCAGGCAGGGAACAAATAATCTCTCTCCTTCCCACACTGCAGATTCCTCACAAGAAGGTCCCAGCAGGACGCCTAAACCAACCTACAGCAGTTTTGGGAGAAGATTAAAACCCAGACAGCACAGGGACTGATACCAACCACTCCGCAATTATTCACTAATTGTGCTGCAACAGTTTAGGACTGACTTATGATTGTACTATGCTGTTATGTTTACCACTGAACTCTCTTAGGAGCATGGCTGCTTGAAAGTTTCTTCTGTGGCAACAGCTGTAACACGTAGTATGTTGTAGTAATTACCCTAGACTGTGAATCTTTCTGTGTCCTTTCCTAGTTGTTTGGGGGGCCTGTGGTATACATTACTCATATATTCCATACCTACATATGTTAGAGCATGTGGAAATGTTTGGTGACAGCATATGTAAGGAACTTCACACCTTGGAAAGGACAAAGGAATCTCACCCGCCGTGTGAAGATCAAAAACGTCCCAGGACGCGGCGGCGGAGAAGGACTAGACACCTTCGCCCCCCAAGGCGAGGAGAGGAATTCCCATCACCTCCCAAGACGAAGAGAGGAGATAACAGAACAATGGGGGGATTAAGATAACAGGGGATGTCAGCTTTTGTAATGCATGTCTTTGATGTGTGCCTGTATTTAACCAGCGAGCTGGGCAGAAATCTTCCTCTTTGCCTTCTGCCAAGCTCTGCACCAGATGAGACAAGATAGAAGAGCTGTTCATTAAAGACTCCGTTTTTAATACAAAATCGCCTCATCATTTCCAGCTCCTCTACAATTACTATAACTTGACAGATTAAAGGTGTACTAGACAGCATTTTAGAGAAAACAAATATTTAAAAAAAATACAAAGTGCTTAGAAAAGTGCAGAATTAAAGCCTTTATAGTGTTCAAAAAATAATATATTAATAATGTTGTGATTTGCTGCCTCTCTGAGACAGAAGAGACAAAAACCCAAATGCAGGATAATGTGTGTGTTTATTAAACAAAAGAGTCTTAACAAAAGCTCCAACAGGTGAACTGCACAAGTTAAACATGGATATACACAGGACTCTCTTCAGCTCACAGGTGAGTACAACACAGAAGAAAAAGACCCAAGGTGCTAACAGACGAGACTGATGAGCGGGGGGAGCAAAGAGAAGACCCAAGGCGCTCCCAAACGAGAGTGGTGAGCGGGGGGAACAAACAGTACTCACAGGGCAAAGAAATGAGCAGTCCATGGAGCTGACAATCCAATAATCTGGCAAATACCAGTGAGCAGACAGAGCTTAAATAATACAAGACCTAATGAACAAAGTGATAGCAGGTGTGAGTGTGTGCGTGTGTGTAGGAATGTTTGGGTGTGTGCTGAGCAGAGTGAGCACAGGTGTGAATAAGTGTGTGCATGTGTGTAGTTAAGTGTGTATGTGTGTGCGTGAGTGTAGGTGTGAGTGTGCGTGCGTGCGTGGGCTGGCTGAGCCGAGGGAGTGGAAGCAATCAGTGAGTGGAATCAGCTGTCACACACTGACAGGAGAGGGAGGCGTGGCTGCCAGCAGACAGGAGGCAACAAAGCCAAACCCCTGACTGCTGCCAGTCACAAAATAAATACAAACAAACCAAAAGCAGACCACCCAAGAGACGACAAAACAACCAGAAGCATAAGCAGACAAATAAAGGCACCAAAATACAACAGAACATTGAAACACCAGCCAAGCAACGACAAGACTATATGGAACTCAAAAGGTAGCATAGAACACAGATAAAGGAACAGGAAAAAGCCATGAAGCCGAGCTCGGGAGGATCTCAAGCCTGGTTCATGACAGAGCCCCCCTCTCAAGGGGTGGATTCCAGACACCCAAAGACCCATCAAAGAACAAAAAGGAGCAAACCTGCCCCCCCCCCCCGCAGGAACTACCACAAACTACACAGGGCAGGTGGTAGTGGGAACAGACTAGGAGGGAACAAACAAACAAAAAAACAACCCCTGCTCAGGACCCACACCAGAAAAAACAACAACACAAAGTTCAGACCCCTTGGGTCAAGGAGCTCAAAAGTTTGGGGGGCCAACCAAAGTCCCAGGCCCTGTGGGCGGGGAGGTGAAACCCGTCGGGCAGCCTGCCAAAGTCCCAAACCAGCTGGGCTGCCAGGTAGAATGAGTCGGATGACATGCCGGGGAAAACGGGCCATCCAACCCAACGGCTCAGTCTATTGGGAGGCCGGCCTGAGTTCTTCAGCCACCACGACCTGAGGAGAGATCCAGGAGGTCGTTCCCCCACCGGAAGGCCCAAGGGCGGAGAGCAGGGCCGGGGAGGGGGGGGGACCACAACTGTGTCCAGTGATAAGGGACAGGGAAACAGGACAATGCTGGATGGAGAACGGGCCCCAACGGTGTCTGGCGGAGAAAGAGGGGAGACTACGACAGCATCAGGAAGAGGAGGAAGAGGGGTCACGACGGCAATTGGCTGAGAAGATGAGAGGACCTCAATGGCGTCTGGCTGAGAAGAGGAGGGGACCTTGACGGCGTCCGGCAGGGAAGAGGAGAGAAGAACCACAATGGTATCAGGCAATGGAAGAGGAGGGACGATGCCTTCGCTGGTCCCAGTAAGGAAAACGGTAGCACCCATGGGGGTCCCGGTCTGGGACATTGTTGCACCCGCGACAGCTCCGGGCAGGAGCTCAGCTGCACCTGCGGTGGGCCCTATTGGGCCAGCATTGCACCCACGGTGGACCCCGACTGGGGCACAGTCGCACCCTCGAAGGTCCCGGGCTGGGACGGAGCACCCACGACCACCTCCGTGAAGGCTGGACCCCCGGCTGCCTTGGGGGGAGAACCTGAACCCCTAGAGACATCTGGAGCAACTGGTTCATCTCTGGTGACCCTGGGAATGAGCTCAAAAACAGAGGGAGAAGAGGGGTCAGGGTCACCGACGGAGCCAGGCGGGGCAAGCTCAGATGCAGCAGATGGCTGCACCTGGCTCTCCTCACCCAGAATCAGGCAAGACTGCTCTAAAACCGAGAACAGGAAGACAAAATAGAGCACTTGCCTGAGCTCAAGCTCCACCGCCATCCAGGACTCCGACGATCCGGGCGAAGATGGAGGTTTGGCCTCAGCCTCTGACTCTGCTGTGGCAGCCTCTACAGCAGGCTTGATGGTGGTAGCAGTCAAATTTACCCCAGCTGCCATGACCCTCGCCGGTGATTGCTCCAATGTGGATGCTGGAGGTTGGCTCCGTGCAGGCTCAGGGTCCCAGTCCTCCAGGACCCTCGGCTCCTCCACCATCCGATGGGTCAGTTCTGGGGCCAACGGGCACTCATGAGTAGAGTGTTAAGGAGTTAGCTTGCCAAGCACGGTGGGCTGCACGGTGGCGCAGTGGTTTAGCACTGCGGCAGCACAGTTTACCCTCGGCCGGGGGATCATGAGATCGTGGGTTCGATCCCAGCCCCCGACCAACAGTGAGCTGTGTGGAGTTTGCATGTTCTCCCCGTGTTGCGTGGGTTTACTCCGGGATTTCTCCGGTTTCCTCCCGCATACCAAAAACATGTAGGTTTAGGGCGCTCGCGCACGCAGCGACCAGCAGCCGGTGGCTTGTCACCAGACTGCAAACCAAATCTACCTACGGGTACAAATAACAAAAAAAAAAAAAAAAAAAAAGCATGTTTTTTTAAAATATTTTCTTTAGATTTCAGTCACCCTAACAGACATTTCTGTTTCCACCTGGTTCACTAATCTACAGTTGATAATGCATCTCATATCATTCTGGCTTATCTTAATAGCAGTAATATTTTTGCCGTGATGCTACATCAAACCATTAGTATTATTATAATTTGTAACCGAGACCCAAGGCAACTAGCTGAAGCTAGCAGTTTAGCCACTCATTCACAAATGTTTCTTTACTTATTTTACTACAGGAACTGGTCAAATCCTATTGACCACTGAAACCACACAACCCTGTCCACCAGTTATGCATTATTTTGTGGGGCGGCTGTGGCACAGGTGTAGTGTGGCCAACTACTAATCAGAGGGTCAGTGGTTCGAGTCCCGCTCTGTCTGCAGTCTGCATTTTTAAGTGTCCTTGAGCAAAACATTAAACCCCCAGTTGCTCCTGGTGGGTCAGGCCTGTGCATGGCGGCTCCGTTATCATCAGTGTGTGAATGGGTGGATAGCAGTATCTGTAAAGTGCTTTAGTCATCTAGAGATAAATAAAGAGGGCTATATAAGTGAATGCCATTCACTATTTTATTTAAGCCCCTGTCACACCTTGACAATTTAGGCAGCATATGCGACATCTAAAAAAATTGGCGAATACGCTGGCGTATATCTAATAAGTTAAGGGTAAGTTTTGTATAAGTTAAGAGCATGCTGAAGCATGCTGGTATACGTCGTAGTACAGTTTCGACATATCCATGGCTCATACATCCCGCATGCACCAACCCTAAAGCTGGATTCATGCTGCACCTCTGCTGTCCGCGCACGTGCAACCGGAAACCTTGTGTGACGAAATTTATGTCATTGTCTCCAGTCCGCTAGTGTCCGGAGTGCTTGATCGCGGACGACTGCATACAGCCCAAATTTTGTGACCCCGCCACCTGCCCACGACCTGAACACATTAGCAGTGCATGCGCAAGACTGAACGTCCCATTCACGAGATGGCGATATTGACACAGCATACAAAGACAACGTAGACAAAGAAGACAATGAGGAGGTGGAAGACAAGAATAAACATACTTTTGTAATTCTGCCGCAGAATATAGTAACAGCAGATCCTCTTCCTCTCGGTGACGGTTAAACAATGCTATTATTGTTGATGTGTGTTGCTCTCGCGTTTCTTTGTTGGTGAAAATTCTGGCGCGTCAGCGCATTGGGGCTACCTATAGGGCGTGAGTGAAATGGCAAATGATGGTTGTGCGCATGCATCAACCGCTTGGCCTGGGTAGATGAAAAAAGTGAGCATGTACAGCGCCGCATGCGCGCTGGGCTTGTCCAAAGCGCACGCGGACCAAAGTGGACTAGAGGGGAAATGCAGCATGAATAAGGTTTAAGCTATATGGAACTTATGCAATCGTTCACACACATTACTTGTAAGTTACTTATAAGTCGAAATACGTTGAATTAATGTCTAGCGTATCCAAAAATTATTTCTAACCTATGAGTAATGTGCTTTGAACTTATGTGTAAGTTACTAAATGGGTTTCTAACTTACAGCTACCGTATAATGGCATATTGGCAGCATTGGTTCACAGGAGGAAACTGTCAAGACTATATGGTGAGCAGATGCCCATGTCAAACTGGTCTTGTTCTTCTATTCAGGCAAAGTAAAGAGATGTTTCATACCTTGACATGTTTCGACTGTCATCTGACGTTTGTGGCATGTCACATCAGCTGTTTTATCCTTTCCATAGCTGTAACCGATCTGACAGATTTGACAGATCTGCCAGGTCGGTTACGCCCCCCCCGCCGTGCGATAGTCTTTGGAGGAGACAATCATTTCAGTTGAACTGAGATGATGGAGCCTTCATGCTCTCGCACACTTAGGATTCATGGATCAGGAGGCGACGGCAGTTTGGCATGACCGCGCTATGCACAAGTTAGACTATCGTTGGGTATAAGTTGTGAACGCCGGCAACACGCTAAGCATTCTTTGATATAAGTTACTATAAGTTATCGAAATGTTCTATGTAAGTTACTAATACGTTATGTATACGTCCAACTCATTATAGATATGTGACGCATACGTCCAAAACTGAAAATTTTGGTAGTATGCCAGTGTTTCAGGGAAATTTTGATTTGTTGGCAAATGCTGCCTAAATTGTTATGGTGTGACAGGGCCTTTAGATTAAGGTTTGTCTCTACCAACCAGTTAGGGCAAAAGTAAGTAAGACACCTACTTGCTAGGAGGTCAAAATGTTGTCTCCATCACCTTTAAGTGTATATAATATTTGGGTTACAATCTTTAATAAACTATAACTATGTAATTTAGCAAGCCCAACATTTTCATATGTAGTAGTGTCAATAAAAGCATTCCTACTTGGCTTGCCAAGTGGGTCAACCCTCTTGGCGACACAGGTAGAGTGCTGCACTCTGAAGCCAGAGGTGGTGAGTTCAAATCCCCTAGTTGGACGTTGCTAGTTGGGGCTTGGCTGCCCGTCCACTTGGTTACACTTGACATTGTTGGCAGGACTTATATTCTCCATATTCCCGCTAGTGTCTGAAGGCGGCCAAGGAGCCTAAAAGCTTAAATGCACCTCTGACATTGGGACAATGTCAAAAAATTGGGAGGGAAATATGTAGTAGTGTCAATAAAAGCATTCCTACTTGGCTTGCTAAGTGGGTTGACCCTCTTGGCGACATGAGTGCTGCACTCTGAAGCCGGAGGTTGTGAGTTCAAACCCCCCGGTTGGACATCGCCAGTTGGGGCTTGGTTGCCCGTCCACTTGGTTATACATACTTAATGTAAAGTTTACAGAGCTAATTAATAAATTAGGATTAATCAATGTCAAGGTGACCTAAACAGTTTTAGACAGAAAATGGAGGTGAAGAACCTGCCTCTATCATTTTAAACTCCTATTGTTAGATCCTTATGTCAGGTTCATTTTTTTTCTCCTCTGCTGCATGTAATTCTTAAAAAAGTAATATTCTCAAAAAGGATTGATCTGAATAATAAAATTAGTAACTGTGGCATTTCCCTTTCCTTCCTGTCCAGTTTATAACTAAGATTTTACGATGGTTCCGTTTACAGTTGCAAAGATTACAGGGTGGCTGAATGATTAAAGAGTCGGACTATGTGTTAATTAAATTCAATACATACCTGCCAGCCAATCAGAAAAGGTTTTTCAGCCAGCCTGGTCTATAATTAATGTTAATAGGCATGTACATACTGTATAATCACTGCCTGAATCTTTCAGACTGGCTATGGAGCTCGAACTAAGGTGATGTAGTAGAATATTTTAGTAGGTCATTGAATGTTTAAACACAGCTCATGTTTACAGTGCAGCTTTTTAAAATGGAAAAGTCTGACTTAAGAGTTAGAATTCTAGCTGATTTATATAATATTCATTCCTTTTTGGGGGAAAGCTAATGTATGAAACCAGTAGCAGCCTACACACCTGGACCAATGATCTTTTTAGACACAATCTGAGAAGTGTTGCTCAGCAGACTTGATAAGGAGCCAAAACTTCAGCCATAATTCGGTTACAGTACGCTCCACTCAGAGGAGTCGCTGAATGTCGACCACGAGCAGTGCTCTGCGCAAAACAGGGCCTCTCATATTTAACTTTCACCCCACCCCACCAAGCCCCTGAGAATAACTCAGCAGTGCTAGAAAGTCTGTCACAGGAGAGGCTTGTTTCTAGGCACTGGGGTGGATAAAGGACTCCCTTAGAGCATGAGACAAACAAGCTCAGTTTGACATCATGATATTGAGAACTTTATGTTACTCAGCTCAGGTCAAAGCCTTCATGTTTGACTATGACTAAAAATAACAAATTCTAGCTATGCCAAATGAGAAATATATTTGAAAGGAAACATTTAAGACATTATATTGACAACTACTAAGGTTTTCTCCATCAAATTTTACAAGTATATAATATCAAAATCAGCAATCAGATGACACAGGTACAAACTTTGCTTCTACTTAATGCTGCATTCCATTTATGTTGGAGGTTAAAAACCAGATGTCAAATTCAAGTTGCTCCAATACTCAACAAATCAGAAAACCCTAACCAATAATACCAGTAAGACAGAAGTTGGGCAGCACTCATCTAAAATAGACATGTATAAGACAGAATCACTGATAGATACATTTTACGCAGCTTTTACTACTGCTGATGCATAGCACATGTCTGCAGCCATCTTGGACTTCAATCCAAGATGGCTACAACCATGTGACGAGGGCTGTCCGCATTTTCGAGGAGAAAATCCGGCAGCCATGGGCGTTCCCATCTAAACTTCTGGCCATGAACACCCCAATCTCCGGCCTCCAATTTCAAGCAGAAAACACCATTATATTCTCCTACTTCAGACCAAAACACAACATCTCACAATATGCACTTATTTATGGAAGAACATCAGCATTTATGTAGGCAAACAGGAAGAGGTTACCCATTGTAATCTGAGCCAAAGTGGTCTATGCGCAAAAATTAAGGAAGCAAGAGCTGCTATATCAATTGTTATCATTGAGAGCAAGACAATAAAACTCTATTCATGTTTTATTCCTGATGCCGCAGCCCTCAGAAGTACAACCCCTGGCAAAAATTATGGAATTCCACTTTTGGAGGATATTCATTTAATTGTTTAACTTTTTTTGGGGGGGGGGGGACTAATAACAGACATGTCACAAAACTATTTTTATTCAAAATGCCAACCTGTAATTTTTTTTTAAATGAAAAAGTTGTTGTAGTCAACTGCAATTTCTTTTGGATCAAGTAGAGGAAATAAATATAGACTCACTCAAGTCTGAGGAAAATATTATGGAATCATGAGAAAAATGTTACACCACTAGCACTTGGTTGCACCACCTCTGGGTTTTATGACAGCTTGAATTCTCTCAGGCATGGACTTAACTATTGACAAACAGTACTCGACATCAATCCAGCTCCAACTTTCTCTTATTGCTGTTCCCAGATCAGCTTTGCGGGTTGGAACCTTGTCATGAACCATTTTCTTTAATTTCCACCAGAGATTTTCAATGGGATTGAGGTCCAGACTATTTGCAGGCCATGTCATTGACATTATGAGTCTTTCCTGAAGGGAAGTTTTCACACTTTCTGCCCTATGGCGAGATGCATTATCATTCTGGAAATTGATGTCATCATCACCAAACGTCCTTTCCAGCACCAACCCTCCCAGCACAAAGTGGTTGAAAAAAAATGTAGAAAAGACGGCTTCGCCAACCATCTAAAAAAAACAAAACAAAAAACATACAGATTTGATTGAAGAGTGAAGATGAAAAGCCATCTTTTTAAGGTCACTGAAAAGGCGTCTTCATATAGACGTCCCTGTATGGTCTAAATTTGGTTGAAAAATGAAGATGAAAAGCTGCCTTTTTAAGGTTGTTTTTTTTTAAAAAAAAACAAAACAAAAAACAACATGGACCTTGTCACAAATGCATGATGGCAGCTGCTCGTGACGTGTTCGGCAAAGCATCCTGGAATTGTTTGGGGGCAAAGGTGGGCCACATCAATGCACTGGCTACATGTTTCTAGAATTTTAAAAATTTTAATATGTGAATTCTGATGGCAGGTTAAAGACTATTGTATTGCACAGTATACTAGTATCCATTGGCACTTAACCTGAGTGGACAATATACTCAGCTATGTATTACCATAGATTTATAAGATTATAATTTGAAAACAATGATCCTAATTTATTCAACAGAAAAATGGTCTTACACCAGTTCAATGCAAAGCTCAGTATTTATCAATCTGAATGTGATCATGCGTACTCAAATCTTGTGACAGATCTGTTTTGTTCCTGTGACAGATCTGTTCTCCATGCAGCGTAGAATTATTTGATCATATCAGGTAATATCGAGCAGTGCATCCTTATATTGAGGTTATACTGAGCAATATATCCTCAGGGTATATTGAGCTGTGATCATTTTGCCTTGTGTTAGATTTAGAACAGCTGTGGGCACAGCTGAGGGAAGGGGAGGAGGGGGGGAGACATTACTTCATCTCTTCTGAAATATAAATTCTTATGTTTGATATGTATACTTCTAAAATAACCAGGCAACTAACACTTAAACAATTTATTGAAGCGGCATGAAAAAATAAGCAGCAGTGCTGTGGTTTTAAGCAGGTTTTATTAATCATACCGCCGTCACGGGAACTCGGCTCCAGCCATAGCGTGAGCAGGCTGAAGCCGAATTCCTCAGGCTCTCAGTGAAGAGGGGACACAAAATCTGTGTCCTGCAGCAGGGTTGAAGTCAGATTGAGAGAGTAAGAGAGAGTTTGCGTTAGAGTTGCATCTTATATACTTGACCATAACAATACATCAAAAGGACATACCCCACCGTTTAGAATGATCAAAGGGACAACAGAACAGGCAGGAGGTATTTGCATTTGTGAGACCAAGGGCAGATTAGCTAGACCTCGCTCAGGTGCGGACAAAGAGGCTAACAAGCACATCTACATATTGATCTGAGTCGCTAGGTCACAGTAAGGACAGGACGCATGAGTACAAAGGATGAAAGGCATCAATTAACATCACACAGGTGAGACAGAAGAAACTCGTCTACCTGTAGACATTAATACACCAAAGCACATCTAAGATGCTCAGAAAAAGCACAGTAAGGACAAGCCATATGCACACTATACAGAATGGCGCATTACATCACAACACATGCATGTTTGCATCACAAATACATGAATGGCACATTGCTTCTCAGTAGTGCAGCAGAAAAACAGAGAAAAGAGGGCTGAGTGTCCTTAGTCTGTTGTGGGGTTAAAACGAACCGCCACACGCTCCACCCCAGAGGACGCGGCAGGGGGCCGCGACCTCGATAATCCATCTGTGTGAGCGAGCTGTGGGAAAAGCTCGCTGCAGGCGGAGGGGGAGGGAGGGGAGGGGTGGTAAGTGCCGGCAGGAGCTGTGAAATCGTCCTGAGCCGCGCAAAAATTGCTTGCTGCTCCGTGACGTCGAGGGGTTGTCCCGTTGCACGTGCGGAGATCACAAGAAGAAAAACTAGTCTCTGACTCCTCTCGTGGCCATGAAGAAAAGCAGGGGCGGCTGTAAGAAAAAAAGTAAACAAAACATAGGGACTGTTGGCTTTGGGTGCTGAAGCAACCCCAAAGCTCCCGGGAACAGCTGACGGCTGAAATCCCGTTGTGCCGTGGCTAAGACCATTAAAAAATCCAGTGGCGAGCTGCGTGCTTGCTTCAGGTGAACGAGCAGCCCTGAAGGTTCTGTGGGCAGCGGCGGAGGACGATGGCGGTCTGTGGCGTGGCTGAGACTGTTAACAAATCCTTCCAGTATGCTGCATGCGTGCCTCAGGTGAGCGAGCAGCCCTGAAAGGCAGCGGCGAAGGAGGAAGGCAGTCTGTGGAGCCATTACTTGTCCCATGCGTGATGCGCCGTCCTTGTAACTCCCCGATGCGTGCGCGGGGGTTCGTGCTTGGGAGGGGCCGCTGGAGTGGCGAGTCAGGGTGCAGAAACTTGGCGGAGATCAGCGCAGACGGCGCCGATATAATCCGGGTTGAGCTGTTGCTGTAGATTTGGCCATGGTGCGTTGGAGCGGTGAGAGGAAATAGACGATCTTTGTGTCCCGGGCTCGTGCAGCTGCGTTGGAGCGGTGAGAGGGAGGAGACGATCGTTGTCGCTCGTGCGGCCATGAAGAAAAGACGAGGCTGAATGGCGGCTGTGATGAGGGCAGAGGGACTGGCGTGTTGACTTTAGGTTCAGGCATAACCCTAAAGCCTCGGGAACCGCAAAACCGCTGAATTCCCTATGTGTGCCATGGCTGAGACCGTTAACAAATCCTTCGAGCATGCTGCGTGCGTGCCTCCAGGTGTGAGAGCAGCCCTGAAGGCTCTGTGTGTAGCGGCGAAGGATGATGGGGGTCTGTAGAGCCGTATGCGTCCCGTGCGTGGTGGTGCAGATCTCAGGCGAGGGTCGCGCCATGACGTTTTCTGCAGTTTACCCGGTCGTGGGTGATGTCCGGAGAACGGCTCTCCTGTGTTGGCTCCGCGTCGAAGTCTCCCTGAAGCCGCAGGGAGGGGGAACCAGTAGGCCGCTGCGACCGAGCATTCATGCCCGGGTGTTGCGTTCGCTGGCCGCTCGTTTTCTTCAGCGTCGGTTCGCCAGCGTGGCCATCCAAAACAAGGCTGCGTTGCACAAAGCGTGTGCGTCTTCAAGGGGCCACCAACGCAGCTGTGTGGCTGTCCAGCTCGGAAGGTTGCTTTCGCACAAAACGTGTGCGTGTTCGAGGGGTCACCAGTGAAGCGGCATGAAAAAATAAGCAGCAGTGCTGTGGTTTTAAGCAGGTTTTATTAATCATACCGCCGTCACGGGAACTCGGCTCCAGCCATAGCGTGAGCAGGCTGAAGCCGAATTCCTCAGGCTCTCAGTGAAGAGGGGACACAAAATCTGTGTCCTGCAGCAGGGTTGAAGTCAGATTGAGAGAGTAAGAGAGAGTTTGCGTTACAGAGTTGCATCTTATATACTTGACCATAACAATACATCAAAAGGACATACCCCACCGTTTAGAATGATCAAAGGGACAACAGAACAGGCAGGAGGTATTTGCATTTGTGAGACCAAGGGCAGATTAGCTAGACCTCGCTCAGGTGCGGACAAAGAGGCTAACAAGCACATCTACATATTGATCTGAGTCGCTAGGTCACAGTAAGGACAGGACGCATGAGTACAAAGGATGAAAGGCATCAATTAACATCACACAGGTGAGACAGAAGAAACTCGTCTACCTGTAGACATTAATACACCAAAGCACATCTAAGATGCTCAGAAAAAGCACAGTAAGGACAAGCCATATGCACACTATACAGAATGGCGCATTACATCACAACACATGCATGTTTGCATCACAAATACATGAATGGCACATTGCTTCTCAGTAGTGCAGCAGAAAAACAGAGAAAAGAGGGCTGAGTGTCCTTAGTCTGTTGTGGGGTTAAAACGAACCGCCACATTATTCACTTATTTCACCATCTCTTGTAGCCAAACCGATGAGCTCATTTACATCATACAGCCGTGGACAAAATTGTTGGCACCCCTCTGTTAATGAAAGAAAAAACCCACAATGGTCACAGAAATAACTTGAATCTGACAAAAGTGGTAATAAATAAAAATTCTATGAAAATTAAATGAAAATCAGACAGTGCTTTTGAATTGTGGTTCAACAGAATTATTTTAAAAAAACTCATGGAACAGGCCTGGACAAAAATGATGGTACCCTTAACTTAATATTTTGTTGCACGACCTTTTGAGGCAATCACTGCAATCAAACGATTTCTGTAACTGTCAATGAGACTTCTGCACCTCTCAGCAGGTATTTTGGTCCACTCCTCATGAGCAAACTGCTCCAGTTGTCTCAGGTTTGAAGGGTGCCTTCTCCAGACGGCATGTTTCAGCTCCTTCCACAGATGTTCAATAGGATTTAGATCAGGGCTCATAGAAGGCCACTTTAGAATAGTCCAGTGTTTCGCTCTTAGCCATTCTTGGGTGTTTTTAGCTGTGTGTTTTGGACCATTATCCTGTTGCAAGACCCATGACCTGCGACTGAGACCAAGCTGTCTGACACTGGGCAGCACATTTCTCTCTAGAATACCTTGATAGTCTTGAGATTTCATTGTACCCTGCACAGATTCAAGACACCCTGTGCCAGATGCAGGCAAAGCAGCTCCAGAACATAACAGAACCTCCTCCATGTTTCACAGTAGGGACAGTGTTCTTTTCTTGGTATGCTTCATTTTTGCGTCTGTGAACATAGCGCTGATGTGCCTTGCCAAAAAGTTCCAGTTTTGTCTCGTCTGTCCATAGGACATTCTCCCAGAAGCTTTGTGGCTTGTCAACATGCAGTTTGGCAAATTCCAGTCTGGCTTTTTTATGATTTGTTTTCAACAGTGGCGTCCTCCTTGGTTGTCTTCTATGAAGTCCACTTTGGCTCAAACGACGGATGGTGCGATCTGACACTGATGTACACTACCGTTCAAAAGTTTGGGGTCACTTAGAAATTTCCTTATTTTTGAAAGAAAAGCACTGTTTTTTTCAATGAAGATAACTTTAAACTAATCAGAAATACACTCTAATATCTAATATACATTGCTAAAGTGGTAAATGACTATTCTAGCTGCAAATGTCTGGTTTTTGGTGCAATATCTACATAGGTGTATAGAGGCCCATTTCCAGCAACTATCACTCCAGTGTTCTAATGGTACAATGTGTTTGCTCATTGCGTCAGAAGGCTAATGGATGATTAGAAAACCCTTGTGCAATCATGTTAGCACAGCTGAAAACAGTTTAGCTGGTTAGAGAAGCTATAAAACTGACCTTCCTTTGAGCAGGTTGAGTATCTGGAAAAAATTATTATTTCAAATACAAATCATTATTTCTAACCTTGTCAATGTCTTGACTATATTTTCTATTCATTTTACAACTCATGGTGGTAAATAAGTGTGACTTTTCATGGAAAACAAAATAATTGTCTGGGTGACCCCAAACTTTTGAACGGTAGTGTACCTTGACCTTGGCGTTCACCATGAATGTGTTTAGAGGTTATTCTGGGCTCTTTTGTTACCATTCGTATTATCCATCTCCTCCTGCGGCCACGTCCAGGGAGGTCGGCTACAGTCCCGTGGATCTTAAATTTCTGAATAATATGTGCAACTGTAGTCACAGGAACATCAAGCTGCTTGGAGATGGTCTTATAGTCTTTACCTTTAACATGCTTGTCTATAATTTTCTTTCTAATCTCCTGAGACAACTCTCTCCTCTGGTCCATGTTTAGTGTGGTACACACCATGTCACCAAACAGCACAGTGACTACTTGTCACCCTTTAAATAGGCTGACTGACTGATTACAAGTTTGTAGACACCTGTGATGTTAGAGGACACATCTTAGTTGAACATGTCCCTATGGTCACATTATTTTCAATCTTTTCTAGGGGTACCATCATTTTTGTCCAGGCCTGTTTCATGAGTTTGTTTTTTAAAATAATTCTGTTGAACCACAATTCAAAAGCATTGTCTGATTTTCATTGGTTAATTTTCATAGAATTTTTATTTATTACCACTTTTGTCAGATTCAAGTTATTTCTGTGACCACTGTGGGTTTTTCTTTCATTAACAGAGGGGTACCAACAATTTTGTCCACAGCTGTATAAATTTAAATTATTTCCATCAGCCTGAGTTCACCTGAATGCTGCGTATCATGGATTTCGTTCCCACCGTCTGTCTTCTGCCTTTAATGACAGTTTTAACGCCGGCACACACTACTTTATTATTTTTAGTAATCCTCAGATGGTGATCAGCTGGTCAAAGCAGCGTTTGACCAGCACCGTGTTGTGCAGCACCCATCTCCTCCAAAACATGGTTCTTTAGCATTAAATGTGACTTTTGAGGCTGCCACACAACATTACTTTTTTCTTCTCTTATTTCTCTGCAACAATCAGTCTTCTTGTCGGCTGTAAATGCCTAAATATTCACAAATAATGGCTAAAAATGAAATATCCACTTTAAAAAAGCACAAGCCAACTTCCGATGCCCCCAAACAACCCCATACTGTTTTGCGTGTGTCAAAGATGGCGGTATTTGCAAAAAGGTCCACAGAGTTACCAACAACCTGATCCTTTTTTGAGTTATGCATGGCATCTATACCAGCATCTCTGAGCAAGAGGCAGAGTACATCTGGGACAGATCACAGCACCTTGTATTCCCAAGCAGCCTCCCATCCAAGTGCTAACCAAGGTTGACTCTGCTTAGCTTTCAAAATCACACAAGACCAGGGGTGTCTGGGAACACCCAGAGCCCAAGGTATAACATTAAGTAAAAAGACAACATGGAGAGAAATTTGTAGAATGCACATGTATTCAAATAGTGCTTTTGAAGGGTACAGCACAATAGCACTAGCACTGGTTTCACATTGTTCCAGATATTATGTAACAGGCTTTATGCCAAACTTTTAAAAAAGCTGTTAAAAATAAGCATTTTAATAAAGCACTTTTAACAAAGACTCCCAGTGGTTGTAAAAGTATATTTGACTTTTGAGAGACCCCCACCACCAGCACCAAATGCCAAAAACTATTTTGAGGATAAATTTTGGCAAAATCCTGTGGACTAAACAGCACAATTATTGGACTATTTTTTGCCCAAACCTTGCCCAATACAGATCACTGAATATCACTTTCATCCAGTTGTCCACAGTCCATGATTGCTTTTCTTTAGGCCACTGTAATCTTGTTCCCCCCCACCCCCCATTTTGGTGTTAATAATGGCTTTCATTTGGCTTTTCTGTACACAAATCCCATTTCCTTTAGGCGATTTCTTACAGTTCGGTCACAGACATTGATTCCATTTTCCACTAATTTGTTCCTCATTTGTTTTATTGTGCATTTTCTGTTTTAAATGCATATTGCATTGTTTTCCATTTTGATACTTTGATGTCTTCCTTGGTTTACTAGTATGCTTCCGTTTTACAGCCTTCTTGTTTCATTACACTTGGTCCAGATTTTAGACACAGCTGACTGGGAACAACCAACATCTTTTGCCACATTCTGTGATAATTTACCTTCTTGAAGAAGTTCTATAATCCTCTCCTTTGTTCCAACTGCCATTTCCCACCTTGGGGCCCTGATTCATGTTTATCAGCTTGGTGCAACAGCTCACCAAGGTGTGCAAGCACTCTTATTAACTGCAGACTAGTTAGCAGATTTCATTTGATGCAGGTGTTTGTTTCAAGACTATAAATTACAGGCTGATTCCATAATATTTCTTCAGAATTGAGTGAGTCCATGTTTTTTTTCACTCTGCTTGATCTGATAAAAAACTGCAACTGATTACAACTTTCTTTGATTCTTATTAAAAATGTTTGGAAAATAAATGTTGCACAAAACATAACCTCAACGATTTTGTTTAATGAATGACTTCAAATTATTTTTTTTTTTTCCCACAATATCTTTATTGAACCTTTTTTTTTTTTTTTTTTTAACAAACATGATACAAACAATCAAACACTAACACTAAAGTACTACAAAAAAAAAAAAATACCCTAAAAACACCAACAACCACCAACAAAATCAAGTCTTCAACAATGCTCCTCTGTTTAGTCTAGACAATCCAATACATAAGTATACATATTATGTTCACCAGTTTGGAATTTACAAGGTCCACACACATCATTCACCTTCTTCTTCAAGAGTTATGTTTAAATTTTTTACATAATCAATAAAAGGTCTCCATATATTCTCAAACACAATTTCCTTTGATTTTAGTATATATGTTATTCTTTCTAATGGAAGGTTTGTTAACATCTGTCTTAACCACTGAGTCACATCTGGTCTATGAGTCTTTTTCCATAATAGTGCAATACATTTTTTGGCATTAAGCAAACTGAGGTCTATGAATGTTCTTTCACTTTTATTAAAATTATGCTTTTCTGGGTACAGACCCAACAAAAACAGTTTAGGATTCAATATGATTTGTTTTGAGATTATTTTTTCAATTGTTACCCTCACCTCTTCCCAAAACATTCTTATTAATCTACATTCCCATAAACAATGAAATAGGGTTCCTTTACTTTCCATGCATTTTGTGCATGTATCTGGTATATTTTTGTTATATCTATTTAACTCCTCCGGTGTAACATACATCCGCATTAACCATTTGAAATGTATCAATTTAAGGCGTGCATTTATTGATTTGGTTTGAGCTTCTGTACAAGCCAATTCCCATTGTTCCTCTGAAATTTCAATTTGCAGATCTTCTTTCCAGTAGTTTAATCTTTTCAGTGAATTTTCACTTGAGGATAGTGTCAATGAGTTATAAAACTCTGAAATAATACCCTTTCTTTTACTATCTTTCATCATCATTTTTTCCAAGGATGAATAAATAGGTCGAGTGAGAGCTTTATTTTGATTTGATCGAATAAAGTTTCTAAGTTGAAGATATTTAAAAAAATGTGTTTTATTGAGATTAAATTTGATCCTCAGCTCTTCAAAAGACATTATGTTGTCTGCACATGGCAAATATAAATCCTGAATCTTTTGTATCCCTTTTAAATTCCATACTTTAAATACAGCGTCCGCTCTCCCTGGTTTAAAATATTGATTACCCCATATTGGACTGACTTCAAATTATTTTAGAAGAAACCCCACAGTGAACACAGAAAAAGAGCATGAATCACTTTTACTTACCATCAAAGCTGCCATGTTCTGTACAGTACTGCAGCAGTTTGTCATAAGTCTCCATAGAAGGACAAAAGACAAACACACCAGAGTTGAAGCAATCAGGCCAGCCGGGATCAGGAGCAGCTGACAGTTCCTCCCTGTCAAAGAGCTCATCTATATTTGAAAGGACCTTAGATATGGAAAAACATGTTTATTTACACCAGTCACATACTGCGGAACATCTTGAAGTGTATCATATTTCCAAATTCCCAGTAAGTCTCACCATAGTGTCAGCATCCATGAAAACACATTTGGAGTAATGTGTGAGGGTCCAGCAGTGCAGTTTGGTGAAGGTCACGCCGAGTTCAGGCCTCTTCATCAAGGCCAGGTGTGCAGTATCGCCACTGTCCATCACATCGACCACCCTTACCTCATCATAGATCTTCTTCAGCACACACCTGATGATTTACAATACTATGACATGAATGAACATCAACCATCCAGGTGGGAAACAAGAGCGAAGAAACAGTTTTCAGAAATGTGGTGCAACTGCTTATTGAAAAGGGTTTCTTACTGGCAAGGTTCTGACACTTGTGGACCGATGAGTGCCACCAACTTCTTGGTTGTGTTGTGGTTACGGAGGGACTTGCCCAAAACCATGGCACCCCGAACGTAGCTGTCATTGGTTGCCAATGTCACAAAGGCCTGATCTGAAGAAGAAGAAATGGCAAGTGCTTCTTCTGTGGATCTGTATTGGCCATGGTCACTACAACCACCCCCCCAATTCTGTTTCTCATGATCATGGGATAAATGTAAAAAACAGAATGAAAAAAGACAGTAGTGACCATGGCTGCTGTCAGCTTCCGTACAATATGGCTCTGTCTATAGAGGTTGCTGACCTTTGCTCTAGTTAAACTGCATTGCATAATTCTTGAGATTCGGTCACACCCATCATTAAATGCATAAAGTATATTTCAAGTGTGAATCTTCCAGTTAATTCATAACATTCATCTCAAGGCATATTACATTAAACAGTAAATGATTTTACCCCAAAGGAAGATTTTCTACTTGTGTGAAGGAAAACTGACTTTAATATCCTGTAAAACAATGAATGGACCCATTATAGAGAATTTTATTTGTAGTGAGGCACCAAGTCTGCACCACCTCCTCGCACTGTTTGGGGGGGAAAAAATCTGTCATCTACCTGCCAGCCAAGCTATGTCTGAACAACAACTTGCCTGTGAGAGTGGGTATAAACTGAGATGACAGAATAAGCAAGGCAGCTGGTATGGCTGTGTGACCGCAGCATGTGGACCAACCTGACTCCCAGCTGGACCGTATGTCAGCCCCGTACCAACAACAGGCAGCTGCAGTACTAAGGTGGGTACAGTATGCAAGTGTTAATGGACTCTGAGTGTTTATAAGTTTGGCCCAGTTTAAAAAAAAAGAAGAAAAAAAAGCAAACAATGGCGCCATTTAACAGGTCATGCCAGGAAACATTTGTTCTGTCTCATTGGCTAAGCACAGCACCACACCTCCTTTTTCTCACGCCTCCTTTTCAATTGGTAGAACCAGAGCTGCTGCAGTGTTACCAGTATTTAAGACGAAAATCACGATTCCTAAAGTACTGGAGAGAATTTAATTACGAAGCAAAATCTGAGATTTTAAGGGGGCGTTTAGTTGGGGTTTCAGGGCTCTTCTATTTTAGCAGAGGGGACAGTTAAAACCTGAGGGATGAGTTACTGTGTGTCAACAGCACAAAAAAATTGAAATACATTGAAAAAGGTCATACTACTTTGATATATTGTATTCTGTAGTCATAACACAAAACACAATTATTTCAAGCCTTTTTGTTTTAACTTTGATTATTGTGGTTTATAATTAAATTTTATTTTATTTTTTTTTAAATGCACTTGTACAGTAAAGGTTGCTAGGGGTGTTCAAACTAAGGCATATGGTCCTGAAAGGGTATTTTTGTCATAGACTACAGCTTAAAAAACTATGAAAAAAATAAAAATAAGTTGTACATAGTAAGTTTTTCTTATTTATGACAGAACCTCACAGAAAAATCACTGTACAAGCAAAACGCAGCTACCTCGACGCAATAAATCACCTGCATTAACCAGTAACACACTGAAAAGCTACAATCACACCTACTCCTTTGGTAACGTCAATCTGATATTTAATCCCGCGAGATTTTGAACATTTATGCTTTTGTACTAACCAGAAAACTCACACACCAAGGCAGTCTGAGAAAGCACTTGTTAAAAATGTTACATACCTGCCATGACTGCAGCTACTTAGTCGCCTGGACCCAAAGACAGCAGCTTTGCGCGGCGGAAAGGAGCGACTAAATATACAGAAGTGGTTTAAATACCATGGTGAGAGCAGCCAGACTGAGGGTCATGTGATGTCTCCATCACACACCCACTTGCTCTCAGTATGATCCTCGCAGTAGTTTGGAGACTCCCTCTATTCACACTGGGTACAGGAAAAGTTAACAGATGAAAGTCACAGATACTTCATATTACAAAATATGTTTTCATCTTCCCCTTCAGTTGCATGTCAATTACATCTGTAAAAAACAATTTGACTAATGCATGGTTTCACACTCCCAGGATAATATTCTGCAGCCTTGACCTTTCCAGTGACTGGTGTGTGCCTCTATGACTGGTGTCATCTTTACTTATAGACAATGTAGGGACAGCAATGCTATAATGTGTTCAAGGACAGAATGTCCCATAGTAAACATTTGGATTTTTGCTGCCATCTCGTGGAATAAAGATCCTACAGCAAGACAGATGATCTAACTAGCAGTTGGAGTTTACAGATCCTATTGCATTACACAACAGTAAATTATTTTTAGGGGTTACGCTTGAGCGAACTCAATTCTCAGTTCAAGTGATCTACTTTTAGGTTATGTTCAGTCATAAGAAGGGGCTAACCTATGTACAGCTATAACTGAAACATTGCAAGTTATGTTCACTTTCCAAATTTGCAAACTTTCAAACATTTCCAAAACAACAACAACAACAACAACAAAATCAAACAAGAGACATGGTTAAATAAAGTTAAATAAACAGTTCTCAATGTGAGTTGAATAATTTGGAGTGCAATAATCATAGTTTCAGCAATTTCTAGGCTATTACTGAAAGAGCCATTTTGAGCAATTATAGTACAGTGTGTGGTGTAAGGAACCACAGGGTTGGTTGGCATCGGCGTGATGACGCAGCCATTTGGTGATGTTGTGGAGTGTGTAAATGAAGAGGCAGATTCATTTCAGACGGTTTATTACACACTCACATCTCACAAGCAAAGAACAGACTGAACATTTCAGCAGGCACTCTCCTCTTAAGTTTCATGGCATTTCTCCACACACAACATGACATTTGCATCACACCTTGGGGAGTTTAGCTCCCCCAAGTTTAGCACCTTGGGGGAGCTAAACTCCCCCCCCCCCCCCAGCATCTTAGATAGAACAACAGAATATCAGTCCACATGCTGCTTGGGCTTCCGTCTCCTCCCGTATCTGCTGTAACTGGGGTTTACCGCCTCCGTGGCGCTGCTGTGCCGGTGGGGGGCTGCTGGGAGTGTGTCTGACTGCGGGTGGGCTGTGACTGGGGGGGGGGGGCACTTCGGTCTGTCCGTGTGGCTGCTCTGGTGAATCGTTTCCCTGGGGAGCTCTCCGTGGGGGTCTTCCACACCGAGGGGCCCTAGCCAACAGCACTTGCTCATCCGCCACAACGAAAGCGGGTTTGAGTCTGTCTATGCCAATTTTTTCCCTCCTACCCCCCAAGTCTAGCAAAAAATGCTTTTCCCCTGTTTCCAACACTCTGAACGGTCCATCATAGGGTGGGCGCAATGGAGGGCGGTGGGCGTCGTGTCTGACAAACATGAACTCCGCACTCTTCAAAGTTTTAGGCACGAAAACACGCGGAAAACTGTGGTGGGTAGGGCCTGGCAGCGTGCCTGTGTTTGCGCTACACTGCAAAAGCTGAAACGGGGAGCGGCCCGGCGCGGGATTATCTGGCAGAAATTCCCCGAGCAGCCGTAGTTGCTACGCAAAAACAAGCTCTGCCAGGGAAGCTTCCAGATCCTCTTTTGGCTCGGAGCGCAACCCCAATAAAACCCACGGCAGCTTGTCTACCCAATTTGCATCCGTCAATGAAGCCCTGAGTGCTGCTTTCAGTGATCTATGAAAATGCTCGCATAACCCATTGGCCTGTGGGTTGTACGCGGTTGTGCAGTGAATTGTAACACCCAGGCTGTGGGCCATCGCGGACCAGAGTTCGGAAACAAATTGAGGGCCCCTGTCGGACGTAATATCCGACGGGACTCCAAAACGCGTCACCCATGCTGTTAAAAAAGCGCGCGCTACGTCTGCGGACGTGGTTGCTGCCAGCAGGACCGCTTCTGGCCAGCGCGTGGTGCGGTCCACCACTGTCAGGAGGTGCGTGCACCCCTGTGATGGCGGGAGGGGGCCCACGAGGTCCACGTGAACATGGTCGAACCTCTTAGCCGGAATACGAAACGGCTCCAAGGGAGCCTTCGTGTGTCTGTGTACCTTGGCTTGTTGGCACACCACGCAGGCTGCAGCCCACTCTTTCACTTGTTTGCGTAGGCTCGGCCACACAAACTTCTCTCCCACCACTTTGACCGACGCGCGCACTCCTGGGTGCGCCAGAGTGTGAACCGACTCAAACACGCGGCGGCGCCACGCAACCGGGACCACCGGACACGGGCGACCCGTGGAGACATCGCAGATTGGGGGGGGGCGCCATCTTGCAGCACCCTGCTCTCCAGCCTTAACCCTGTTGGTCCAGACTGGAGCGCGCGCACGTCTGCATCGCTAATCTGCTCCGCGGCCATGGCTGTGTAATCTATCCCCACGCAGACCGGGGCCACCATGGCGCGCGAGAGGCAGTCCGCCACCACATTCAGTTTACCCGGCACATGTTGAATATCGGTAGTAAACTCTGAGATCGTGGCCAGCTGTCTCTGCTGCCGGCCCGACCACGGTTCTGAAACCTTGGCCATCACGAATGTTAGCGGCTTGTGGTCCACGAACGCGGTGAAGCTGCGCCCTTCCAGCCAGAACTGGAAGTGGCGTATGGCCAGGTGGAGAGCCAGCAACTCTCTGTCGAATGCGCTGTACTTACGTTCGCTGTCGCGCAAAGTTCTGCTGAAAAAGGCGAGCGGCTGCCAAGCCCCGGCAACGCGCTGCTCCACGACAGCCCCTATGGCCACGTCTGAAGCGTCGGTGGTGAGCGCTATGCGGGCCGCCGGGTCCGGATGCACCAGCAGTGCGGCGTTTCCCAGGGCTGCTTTAACTTCCGAGAACGTCCGCTCTCCCTCCGGGGTCCATTTGACCCTATCCGCGGGTTTCTGTTTCTTGAGCGCGGCGTACAATGGTTGCATGAGCTGCGCCGCGTGGGGAAGGAAACGGTTATAAAAGTTCACCATCCCCAAAAATTCCTGCAGCGCCCTGACCGTCTGAGGCCGGGGAAAATCCGCCACGGCGCGCACCTTGTCGGGCAGCGGGATCGCTCCTTCCGGAGAGACACAGTGCACCAAAAAATCAATCTCCGTTACGCCCAACTGGCATTTCACTGGGTTGATTATTAACTCGTGCTTCTCCAACCTCCGGAAAACCGTCGTGAGGTGGGTTTCTTGTTCGTCTTCGGACGCACTGGCTACCAGGATATCATCCAGGTAGACGAACACGAATGGGAGATCGCGCAGCACTGCATCCATCATGCGCTGGAACGTCTGTGTCGCTCCTTTTAACCCGAATGGCATGCGCAGGAACTCGAATAGACCGAACAGAGTTATTACCGCTGTTTTGGGTATGTCCTCAGCGCGCACTGGGACTTGGTGGTAACCGCGGACCAAGTCTGTTTTGGAAAAAATGCGTGCTCCGGCAAGGTGAACGGAAAAATCCTGTATGTGGAGAATTGGGTAGCGGTCGTGCGCTGTGGTGTTGTTCAATCTGCGGAAATCCCCGCATGGTCGCCATGAGCCCTCAGCCTTAGGGACCATGTGTAGCAGGGATGCCCATGGGCTGTTCGAGCGCCTGATGATGCCCAACCTTTCCAGGTTGGCGAGCTCCTCGCGTGCTATGGCCAGTTTAGCTGCGTCCAAGCGCCGAGGTCTTGCAAAAACGGGCGGCCCGGTGGTGGTGATAAAGTGCTCCACCCCATGTTTAGCGATGGCCGCGGAAAACGTCAGGACCGTGAGTGCTGGGAACTGAGTGAGCAGTGTGTGGAACTTACCGCCTGTAGCTGTGACGTTGGCTTGTGCTGTTGGCCGGGTCACTCAAGCTATACAGGGGAGAGAGTCAAAGGACAGTGCATTAACTAGACGCCTGTTAGCAACATCAACCAGTAAACCATGTGCACACAGAAAATCAGCCCCCAGGATATGGTAATTCAGTGCTGCTACGACAAAAGTCCACTCATATGTACGACCGTGTAGAGATAAAAGCAGAGTCCTCTCACCAAAGGTCTTAATATCCGAGCCGTTTGCTGCCAACATCTCGAGACCGCTAGGTCCTGCCAGCCGGTCAGCGTAGGTCGGCAGGATGAAACTCTTCTGGGCTCTGGTGTCCACGAGGAAACGCCTCCCCGATCGTGCATTCGTCAAGTAGAGCAGCTTGTTCTCTTCACCGAGGGTCGCAGCTGCTACCGAACCCCGGCCTTGGCGTTTCCCGAGCCCTTGAATTGGCACGGTGGCGCACATCTGCGTGCCTTCTCTCCGAAGCGGCGGTGGTAGAAACAGAGCGTGTCTCTCTGGCGCTCCTTGGCCCCCGCTGCTGCTACCGTCGGTGGCTCCTCGCCTCCTCTGGTCGTCTCGCTGGGCTCCGCCGCTGCCGCATTGACTGTGATCGCCCTGGTGGTGAGGATGATCCGGTCTGCCTCCTGGGCTAGCGCACGGTAGTTGCGCGCGGCCAGCCACGGCGAATTGGCCAGAACCGCTCTCGCCACTGTCAGAAGGTTCCGGAGGAAGAGGTGGGCAAACAGAAAGTGCCCGTCGTCCGTGCCAGCATCTTCTCCATCAGGTCTACGGCCAAACCATCTCCTAACTCGGTCCGCGTCAGGAGCCTCGCTGCTCTCTCACAGTCCGAGAGCGTGTAGCGCTGGATGAGCGCAGCCTTGAGCGCCTCATATTTGCTGCTGGCTGGTGGCTGATCGAGCAGGCTCGCTACCTGCTGAGCTGTGCGAGCGTCGAGCGCTGCGACCACATGGTAGAATCTGGTATCGTCTGCCATTACTCCCCGGAGGGCGAACTGGGCCTCGGTGAGGTGGAACCAAGAGTGCGGGTTGTGCTGCCAGAAATCCGGTAGCTTGGCTGAAACCGCACACATGTGGCTGGAGGTTCCAGTCCGGGCTGTCTGTGGGATGGCTGCTGCCTCGCTGTAGCTTCCTGACCGGGCCAGCTCCGGGGATCTTGCCTCGTGTTCCATAATACGTCTTGGGTCACCAGTGTGGAGTGTGTAAATGAAGAGGCAGATTCATTTCAGACGATTTATTACACACTCACATCTCACAAACAAAGAACAGACTGAACATTTCAGCAGGCACTCTCCTCTTAAGTTTCATGGCATTTCTCCACACACAACATGACATTTGCATCACACTGCATTCAACCCCCTACGCCCCTGACTCCTTCCTGCTATCTCGCCAGGAACCTCCTGCGTATTGTTCTCCCATGTTTATCCACTGTCTCTTGCCTGAGATGCTAAATAATCTGGCTCCCCCAAGGTGCTTAAACGTCATCATGCCGAGCTCATATACAGTAATGTGAGGGTTGGCCATCTTAGGTCTCTTCTCTCTCTCTCTTCTCTCGCTAGGCTCAGCTGCAGTAACAGACACCAAGCTGTAAGTTATATACTTTGTTGTAATAAAGTTCGTGTTCCAAGCAAGCACCACTCTCTGTTGGTCATTTCCATATTCCCAGACATAACATTTGGGGATGAGAGTAAAACTATGAAAGCATGCGTGAGGCCACTACAACCGTTTCTGAAGAACCCCGGTGAGCCGCCTGTACCATGGCCGTGCTGGCTCAATGCTTTTGAGACTTATGTGGCGGCATTGGACTTGGGAAAGTTGGACAAAGTACAGAAGCGACCTCTACTGATTCACAATCTTGGGCTTAGAAGGCCAACGTATTTTCCACACACTAGGACCAACGGAATTGTTTGCTACTTCTCTACACTCGACGACGTGTTGGCGTGGAGCATTAGGTTTCGCCAGCGTTGACAAAAGCCTGGAGAGATGACACAACAATTCTTCACGGACCTTTGCAACCTAGCTAGCATGTGCAGATTTGGTCTGTTGGAGGATGAAATGGTGCGGGACCAGTTGGCCAAGCACACTAACAATCCGCGGCTGCAGATGAAGATGCTAATGACGCCAAATGACATGACACTAGCTAACACCATTGAACTAGCATTCTAGCTGGAGTCTACTGACAGGTTAGCATCAGAGCTAGGTGTGTAGCAACAACAACGACAGCCGAGCCACACACCGCTTGCATACGCAGTAAGCACAGAAGAACCCAGTGACGAAGCAGAAGAGGCCGAGGTAAACACCACGAATCAGAAGAATGCCAAGGGGCATTTTTCATGCAACAACTGTGGTTCCCCGATGCACCGAGAGAGAGCGCGTTCCTGGGACACAACACTCCCAGATGACGACAAGGGTACAACCATCCCATGCTCACAGGAGGAGCACCACCCGGAGAAGGGGCAGTGACTGGACTCGCCTCAGATCCTTGCCCAGCATAAACCTCAGGGAGCCACTGCAGAGCTGCAGGAGAGGGAGCCTGCATCTATCGGGAACCCTGGGAAACAACAACCCGGCGCGAGTTCTACTAACGGCGACAGCAACATATCACCATGACCAGTCTTCCCAGGAGAGGAGGAGAACAAATCAGACTGACCTGCGATCCTTGCCTGGCATGAGCTTCAGACAGCTGCAGTGGAGCTGCAGGAGAGGTAGTTCTTGGAGAAAGGGGACCCTGGTGACCGAAGACGGCCCAGCACGCGTTCTGTCACTAACGACAGCGACACATCACCCCGACCTCAACCAACACCAGGTGAGGGAAAGAAGAAACCAAACTGCTTCCAAATCCACGCGTGGCACCAGCCTTCAGCAGCCGCCGTTGAGCTGCAGGATGAAGAGTCTGCGATCAAACAAAATGCAGTAGAGTCATCGGCCGTCTTCTGAATCTATAACCAGCATCAGCCTCCAGGAGCCGCCGCTGAGACACAGGATAAAGAGTCTGTGACCTAACAGGACGTTGCAGAATCACCACAACCTGGTGGACGTCCCACAACAGACATAAAAGCTACACCAGTACAGCCTCAACGCCATGTGCAGCCGAACAGAATGCCACTTGCAGTGATGAACTGGGTTCAGGTTCACAGAACTGAATGGCTGGACCCACAGTCGTCCCCATCACAGCTCCCACCACCACCGACACCCATCAGGATCATCACGCATTAGGGCCCAGCGACCTTCAAGCTGGCAGATGGTTCAGTGTGGCACGCCAACCGTCTCTGTCAGGTTCGAACAGCAGACCTGGACGACAGGGCTTCGTGGGAGGCGACTTGCATGGTGTGGGACCCAGACTGGGGCTTCGTGAGGGACGATCCCAGTCCGCGGGTCCCCACACCTCCAGGGGCGCGTCCACCACGGGCTTGCTACAACTGGACTGCCTTCCTCAAGAAAAAAAGAGACTGTTTAGCTAGGGGTGCGGCTGCCAACATAGTGGCAAAATAAACCACTCAGCCTGGGCTACGGGATACTCTACCTGCTGGCCCTAGTTAGTTTTAGGGGTTTACATGTACCAAATTGGGGAGGGTTAATTAGTTCATGCATGCTGTTCTGTTTTTCGAAGGGTGGGGGATGAATGTGGTGTAAGGAACCACAGGGTTGGTTAGCATCAGCGTGATGACGCAGCCGTTTGGTGACATCATCACGCCAAGCTCATATAATGTGAGGGTTGGCCATTTTGGGTCTCTTCTCACTCTCTCTTCTCTCGCGAGACTCAGCCTCCCGTAATAGACACCAAGCTGTAAGTTATATGCTTTGTTGTAATAAAGTTTGTGTTCCAAGCAAGCACCCCTCTCCGTTGGTCATTTTCCGATTCCCAGACATAACACAGTGGATATAGAAAATGTACACACCTCTGTTAAAATGTCTTTTTTTTTTTTGCAATGCAAAAAACAAAAAAGACCACAATAAATCATTTCAAAACTTTCCCTATGTGTAGTGTGACGTAACCTGTAAACTTAGATTGAAAAAAATATCTGTTAGGGGAAAAACACTCTACAAAAAGTTGGTTGCATAGATGTGTACACCCTTAAAATAGCCTAATACTTTGTTTAAGCATCTTTTGATTTAACTGCAGCATTCAGTCTTTTTTGAGTAGGAGTCTATCAGCATGGCACATCTTGACTTGACAATATTTGACCACTTCCCCTTGCAAGGCAAAAAGGTAAAACAGCACTAGCGCATCTAAAAATAGAACATTATGATTCATTACATTAATTTAAAGAGCTTAATCATAATTATCAATCATGTTCAATTTAAAACAAAAAAGGCTTGTGTTACTGTTGCCACTATATTAGTTCTGATTTTATTTTGGCGGTATTTCATTGAAATGTAAAGGCAATATAAGGGCAATATAAGCTGGGCAATATAAGCTGCGGCTTCAGCCATCACCCATTTCGGATAACTCACGTGGAATTGTATAGAAGAAAGAGTCTTTGTCTAATTTGACCTTGTTGTTATATTATACAGTTTCTTTTAACCTGTACTGTACTATCCAAAATAAATTAATTCATTCATTCATTCAAAGCCTTGGCTGAGATGCTGCTAAAATCCGGTGCACCCCAGTGAGAGATGCAACTTGACACTGCAAAATACGCACGTCAAAGGAGGTGAGAGAGAATTTAAGATAAATTATAAACGACTCTGAGAAGATAAGAAGACTCCAAAATGATTTCCTTTCCTGGCATGCAGCCAATGTGGTATTTTAAGTGTTTGTACCTTATTTTCATTCAGTTGTTATTTTCCTTTTCATGTTTGCTAATGAGCTAACATGTTTTTATGTTTAATACTGTGTATTATTAGTTTTCACGGTTTGCTATGGAGGACAAGACTTCATTAAACAAGTTAAAGAAAACCACTTGTTTCTGATTGCAGGAGCTTCTGCCCAAAGCTGTGAGTTTTTTCAATCCAGTACACTAATTGTTGTTGGAGGTTTGAGTAGAACTGACCCCTTTGTGTGAAGAATAGACTGCTGGCCATGTTCCTTTCTTCTAGGTGTGGGTAAGGAAGACTCAAGGATCTGTGGATTCAATCGAGGATATTGAAGGACAAGGCCTGGAGTGTGACAGCGAGCCTCTGGGACTGATAACGTTTTAATGACTTTTGCGTTTTTAAAGGCTGCCTCATTTTTAAGGTCACATTTGCAATATTTGTGATTTTTATCTTATTTTGCCTTGTGTAATAAATGTTTGTGCTTGCAACTTTGGTGTCTGATGGTTACTAAGTACTGCTCACCCTCGTAGCAGGAACCTATAAGGGATTTGTTTTATTGGAGGTTAATAAGAGTTAATTAATTCTGTTCCACTAATTGGGTAACCTCCATACTTCACATCATCATCATCATAGCAGTCTGTCGGGGGTGACAATGACTGTTTCATTTAGGTCTGATCAGATTCCTCCACGCAGCTCTGTCCTTTGCCTTCCGCTGCCAGGAACTCCTGACCTTGTTAACCCAGGTGACGTCTGAGCCGGTATGAGTTACTTTCTGACTGACCATTTCATGAAACTGCTTGCAAAGTATTTGTGTACTGCTAGCTTTTACTGGACTAGCGGCACGTTCTTGACAGATAGAGGTTTTATCAGTGGCAAGGACAGGCCAAGACAAACTGACTCCAGTATCTGTTGCAGTGACTGACCAGATGATAGGTTTGTTTATCTCTGCTCTTTGTGTAGTGCATCTCATGATGCACCCACTGGCATAAGTCCACCACAGACCTTGCGACAGATGTGCTTATCTGCCAGGATGTCCAGTCTCACCCCATGTAACTGGGAGTGGTCCACCACAGACGTGTGACAGATATTGTTTTTAGTTCTACCAGGATGCCCAGTTTCACCCTCCACGCCCTCCGAAGGGCGGGGTTGCCGGTTGAGTCGTCGACGGCCCAACCCATGAGACAGGTAGTACCGGTTTTCATGGTTATCCAGTAGCATGTAAACCAATGCCAGACCAGACAAACTTCACATAGAGATAAGAAAAACTGCTATATAAGTGAACGCCATTTACCATAGCTTTGTTTGCATCCACATTTAGTGCATTCAAAGCAATTATCTGATAATGGCAGAGCAGAGTGAGTCTAAACCTAAGGTAAGGGACAATGAAAATGAAGACCCTTCCAAAGATGACATCAGTAATGCTGAATCCTAGCAAGAAGTACCGCAGCCAAGACATAGTGAAGGAATCCGTACACTAACAGAGTAAGGCAAAGAAATGCAAGACAACAAAATTAAGGCACTTCAACAAAATTCAACTACATTTACTAGAAATGGAGAACACATGTCAGATTTGTTAAGCAGTCGTTCTCAACGTTGTCGGAGCCATTATCAGAAAATTTGATGAATGACATCACTGGCGATGTCAGAGGCTTTTGTGCAGATGTCCAGCGCATTTATGAAGAGTCACACAAAGTCACAGCTCCAGACCAAGACAGACGCAGAAAGGTAGATCTGTGTGTAGAAATTTCAAGCTTCATTGTATCCATCTGAATGGTGAGGTTCCAGAGGGAGAAGAACAAGACTGTTAAGAAGCTGACTTTCTTTGGAACTCAAGCAAGAGTGAACTTAGCACCATAGCTTCCATCTTGAAAGATGCCTCAGAGTATTGTAGTGTTACCGCCTGGTTTGAAATTAAAAATTCATCCATTTCTTGGAGAGGAACTCAGACTCTCGTTGTAAAATCCCCTTCCTCAAACACATGATAAGGCCTTAGCTTTGAATCCACATTCCATGGCCATAAATTGACTGCATTCCATGCCAGGAACAATATATCCCCCTTTCATTTCACCTAAGGATAGAGCTTTTGAAGCTACACCATCGGCCATAAATTAGGATTTCTACTCAGAGCCCAAGCATCAACTTAACAACTTTAGGTTTTAATAGCCTGAGAGTTACCAGATCCCTTCACTCCCTTTCTCTCAAAAATTGTGGGAGTCCAACATTGCCCCCAAATGGACGAGTGAAGTATTATGTCTCATCCCCAAATGAACAAGAATCCCACAAGGATTACCCTTTTTATTCCTAAGACTCTCATTTTTCAGAAGATACTTCTCAGGACACACATGGAAAGATAAGGAGTGGACTCCAATGGACAATTCTGGTTTGAAATGTTTTATTAATCATTGATTTGAATGTATTGAATTGTAAAGAATACAGCATTTAAAGGCAGTGAACGAACTCAGCGCAGGACAGGCAAGAATGCAAGCCTATGATCAAGAACTGTCTTTAATGGGAGAGCTAAAAGACATCTTTATCCATGAGCGGGGCCACACAAGATGTCTTCCCCTATCGGATCTTCCTGCCCCACGAGCTTCCTCAAATGAAAACACAGGTGAGCTTGTCAAGGTCCTTGCAGATGCTTTAAGTGCTATCAGAATCCCAGTTCCTGAGCCGTCAGTATTCACTGGGGATCCATTGAAGTACAATGATTTGAAGCTGTCTTTCCAAACACTTATTAATCAGAAGAATATTCAAGAGAAAGAGAAGATATACTATCTCCGCAGATACGTAGGTGGTCAAGTTAAGAATGCACTTGATGGATATTTCCTACTTGGAACTGAATCTGCTTATGCTTCAGCATGGGAGATTTTGGAAGAGAGATACAGAAATCCATTCACAGTTCCAAAGGCATACAGAGACACACTCCAAGCATGGCCAAAGATCAGCGCTAAAGACAGCTTTGAGCTTAGAGAATTTGTTGACTTCCTCCACAGTTGCGAGGCTGCCATGGTCAATATCAAAGCAATAGAGATTCTAAATGACTGTAATGAAAACAGAAAAATCCTGTCAAAGTTACCTGACTGGTTTACTGCGAGATGGAACAGGAAGGTCAATGACGTTGAGGAGAAAAGCAGTGAGTTCCCCTCTTTCAGCCAGTTTGTTGAATTTCTGATAAGAAAAGCAAAAATTGCCTGTAACCCAGTTACATCATTGCAGTCACTAAAGCAAAGTGAAACTGAAAGGCCAAAACCTCAAAGATATCAAAATATCAAGACAAAGACACTGACTACAAGTTCCAATGAAGACACTGTGCTGACATGCACTTTCTGCAAGAAGACCAGCCATACTTTGCACAAATACAGAAAGTTTGTAGAGAAGTCAGTCTTTGACAGAATTAAGTTCCTCCAAGCTGAAAGGCTATGCTATGGATGCCTTAAGTCTGGTCATGTCTCTATGAGCTGCAACAGTAGGAGTGTTTGCGACACCTGCAATAAGCGGCACCCTACTTGTCTGCATGAAGACAGAGATCAAGAACAACAAAGACCTCCGCAAGTCAAAGTCAAGAATACAAGTCAAGAAAAGGAAAAAGACAAGCCTCAAGCAACACAGCCGAAAGACCCAACCACAATTGCTACCTCAAATAGAGTAATTCTTGATGAATCCAGTACATAGACATCTGTAATACTTCCTGTCTGGCTGTCCTCCACCACTCAGCCAGCACAAGAAGTACCTGTATATGCTCTGTTAGACTCTCAAAGTGACACGACTTTCATCCTGAGAGAAGTTGCAGACACTTTAGAAGCCGACAGAGGACAAGTCAAGTTGAACTCTCTACTATGGCCTCAAGAATTAAAGTAATAAGTTCACAAAGAATTAGCAATCTACACAGCCGTGGCTTTTAATCTAACAAGAAGATCTTTTTACCACCAATCTACATACGTGACTTTATCCCTGCTAACAGAACTCACATTCCAACTAGTGAGACTGCAAAAGCTTGGCCTCACCTAGAACACCTTCAAGAAGATGTAGCACGCTTGCAAGACTGTGAGGTGGGTCTGCTCATTGGCTACAACTGCTTACAAGCCTTGCTCCCACGAGAAGTTGTGTCTGGCAGAGAAAATTAGCCCTATGCACAGCGCACAGACCTCGGGTGGAGTATAGTTGGTCATGAGAACCCCTGTGTAAATTACGGAGATGCTATCAGAACCAGTCATCACAGAGTGGCAAGGCAAGTCACTCCAAGTGTTGAGCCCTCCATCAACCTCAAAACTGAAGTGCACTTTGTGAACAAAGTCAAAGAAAGAACCCCTTCAGACATCTTAAGGATCCTTGAATCAGACTTCTTGGAAAGAGCTGGAGAAGTGGATCCTGTCTCTCAAGATGATCTCAAGTTCCTGTCAAAGACAAGAGGAAATATCAAGCAAAAGGACAGTGGTCATTATATAATGCCATTACCGTTCAATGAAGAAAGACTGAAACTATCAAACAACAAGATATATGCAATGCACCGTCTAAACTGTCTTGAAAGGAGACTAAGGAAGAACAAAACATACAACAAAGACTACGTTAACTTCACATGACATAATCTCACATGGTGATGCAGAGAAAGTCCCTGAGGAGGAAATTGACAACAGTCCTGCATGATATATCCCACACCATGGAGTTTATCATCTGCAGAAACCTGGTAAGATACGCATCGTATTCGACTGTTTTGCCAAGTTTCAAGACACATCTCTCAATGACCATCTGCTTACAGGACCTGCCCTGACAAACACATTGGGGTCCTGTGCAGATTCAGAAAAGGCTTTATCGCTGTGACTTGTGACATTGAAAGAATGTTTCATCAGTTTCGCGTGAAAAAGGAAGGTCAGGATTACTTGCGCTTCCTATGGTGGAAGAACAGCAATCTGGAAACCACACCCTCAACTTACAGAATGAAAGTCCATCTGTTTGGAGCAGCTTCATCTCCTGGCTGCGCCAACTTCCACCTGAAACATCTTGCGGCACAAGAGCAAGTTCAATATAGCAAAGACATACACTTCATACAGAGAAACTTCTATGTTGATGGATGCCTTGCAAGTGTTTGCACTGAGAAGGAGGCCATGCAGCTGGTTAAAGAATCAAGGGAATTTTGCTCCACTGGGAAGTTAAGGCTCCACAAATTTTGTCTCCAACAGCAAAGCTGTGATGGCATCCATCCCAGAAGAACGTGCCATAGTCAAAGATCAAGACTTGAGCTTGCTTCAGATGGAGAGAGTGCTCGGTGTACAGTGGTACATCACCTCAGATTCATTCAAGTTCAAAGTTCAAGTGAAAACAAACCCACTTACAAGAAGAGGCGTGCCCTCGACAGCAGCCTCCGTGTGTGATCCATTAGGATTCATGGCACCTTTCGTACTTCCAGGAAAGCAAGTTCTCCAGCAAATGTGCGAAGAAAAGTTTGGCTGGGAGGATGAACTTTGAGAAAACTTAACCTCTTGCGCTCCGTTGTACTGCGGACGGGCAAGTCTCTGCATCCTAGAGCGCATGAGAGCACACGAGGGCGCTCTCGTGCGCTCTAGGACCCATGGTGTAGATGGTGATGTAGGTGGTGATGGTGATGTAGTGGCGTCCAAGCGCGCACTGAAAATAAAAGCTGCAGACACAGCCGCGAACAGATTAGTTCATCTGATTGACCTCTCATTCGACTAATAAGAGCCTTGAATTGGGTTTCTGAAACCTTGAAGAACCAATGACTGAAAACTTAGCCAGAAGGACCCGCCTGCTGTGAATGCAGTGAGCCAATTGAAGCAGAGAAGTTCGCAAGCTGTTTTTTTTAAGGCTGGGTGAAGACTGACTGCTGGAGCGGATCAAAAAAGGATTAGATGTTATGAGACGTTATGATTTATTCCATGGTCATCATAGACCGACGGAGGCTGACGACGAAGACTGAGTGACACACACGCCTTCGCCAGTCTTTTTTTAATTACTACTGTTATTTGTTTTGAAAAATCGTTCGCCAAAAACCACAATCATGGAAGCACAAAACCGCAATAATGGAATTATGTTTTGATTGGGTCGCGAGACCAGCGTCGCGTTCGTCTGACAATGAGGAAGAGAAGTTGGCCAGGACAATGTGGCTGTGAAGAGGTAAGGTGTTATAAGCCAAATTATTTTTTATCCCTGAAAATTGTAATCCAAAATGACTTTTGACCGATCGGTAAATTACAACTGTGCTTCGCAGCGCAGTTTGTGCACCGCTGTACAAGGGGTTGTTCACCGCGTACAGACTGTGAACGCCCCCCCCCCCCGCTATTCTTCTTCAGCGAGGGGGGGGGGAAAGCTGCGGTGATTGCGCTGCTGTCCCACATCACCACATGAGGCTAATCCGTTGTGTAGCGATGGCCGAAGTCCATCCTCTGTAGCGAGCGGGGGGGAGACAAACCCCCCCCACACACACACACAGACAGACAGCCCTGAGTGTGACCTTTCATTAGAGCCCAAAATGAAGATTCTACATTGAATTATTCAAAAGTTACAGACGTTTTTCCGAACTGTGCCATTTGGCACAATTTGGCACAGTTCCAAAATGCCTGGGAACAGCCTGAGAACAAAGCTGTGTAAAATATTCATTTTTTGTGGTATTGTTACAAAATTTGGACCTCAGCTGGATAACACTTGGTTCTACATTTCTGTTGCATTTTCCAGCCCGGATCTGAAGCTGTGTGTTATTTGTATCCAAAAAAAACAGCCAGGCCAAATTTATTTTCTTCAAGTTCACTATGTTTAGATGACTGTAACTCAGTGGCCGGAGCACTTAGAGAGATCTTGTTTTTTTTTTGCCAAAAAATTCAAAGTGTTTTCTTTTAAATGAGACCAACCCCATGAAGATGCTGCAAAGGGTTGAATAACAGCTTTCGATTTACTTTGGGCACATTATTTTTTGGCGTTTTTAGGAAAATTGGCCGGAGTGCAAGGGGTTAAGACCTCAATGGGAGTCCTGGCTTAGAGAACTACCAAAGCTATCTGAAATGGAAATTAAAAGATGTTACTTACCTTCAAGTTTTCATGACGTCAAGAAGTATGAACTTCACCATTTTTCAGATGCAAGCACCTCTGGATATGGCAAATGTTCTTACCTGCGAGTTGTTAACAAGTCTGATGAAGTCCATTGCTGTCTTGTGATGGGAAAATCAAGAGTCGCACCAACCAAAGTAACGACGATACCAAGACTAGAGCTCAATGTGGCAGTAGTTGCAGTTTAAACTAGTGACATGCTCTGCAATGAATTAGAAATCCAAGATTCACAGGAATACGTCTGGACAGATTCCGCAGTCATTCTGGGCTACATAAGCAATGATGCCAGAAGATTTCAAGTGTTTGTGTCAAACCGCATACAAAGAATTAAGTCAAATATAAAGCCTGAACGATGGGCGTATGTTGCATCTGAGGACAATCCAGCAGACTACGTGTCTCGAGGATTAACAGCAGAGCAACTCAAGACCTCCTCTTGGTTCACTGGACCAAAGTTTCTCTGACAAAAGGAACTGCTTGTCAGAGAGAGCAAGGTGGAGAAGTTAAAGATAATGACCCTGAACTCCACAAGGCTGACGTGTTCAGTACCAAAGTAAAGGAGAACAGAACATTATTGGATCGCCTTGAGAAGTTTTCTGACTGGTTAAGAGCTGTTCAAGCAATTGCCAGATTGAAACAATGTGTCAAAGAACATAAAGGTGAAAACCAAAGAACCAATGAAAGTACAAGCTTAGAAGAAAGAAAAGAAGCAGAATTTGCAGTTGTCAAGTTAGTTCAAGAATAAGCGTTCCCGGATGAGATAAAGAGCTTGAAAGCAAAGAAAGACCTCACTAAGTCCAAACACTGTAAGCTGTACAAGTCGAGTCCTTTTCTGGATGAAGAAGGGATCTTGAGAGTAGGAGAACATCTAAGCCAAGCCTTGTTACACCCACACGTCAAGCATCCGGCAATACTATCAAAAGGCAGCCACATATCTAGTTTATTTGTCAAGCACTTTCATGAGTGAATTCATAATCAGGGACGTGGCATGAAAGGCCTGTATACAAGTTAGTTACTTTACTAGCAGCAGATTGAGATGATTAATGTTTTCTTGACATTCTCTATTGAATTCTCATGAGTGTTGTTTTCCTGCCATTCTATTGAATGGTCATTATAATGTATAACTTTTATAAGTAATCTTCGGCATTCTATGCAGGATGTTTAATGTTAAGAGTGATACCACACTGATGGTCACTAAAGCAAAGTTTTAATGTGTAATGTTCTATGCAGTGGTTCAAGAATTAATCTGTGACAGTCAGAAATCCCACAATAAGGTTGTGAGATTTGGTGGGCGTGTTACTGTTGCCACTATGTTAGTTCTGATTTTATTTTGGCAGTATTTCATTGAATGTAAAGACTTCTATTTTGAAAGCCTCAGCTGAGATGTGGGCTAAGATCTGGTGCACCCAGTGAGAGATGCAACTTGACACTGCAAAATACACACATAAAAGGAGATGAGAGAGAATTTAAGAAAAAATTATACAGCCGTGAACAAAATTGTTGGTACCCATCTGTTAATGAAAGAAAAACCCACAATGGTCACAGAAATAACCTGAATCTGACAAAAGTGCTAATAAATAAAAAATTCTATGAAAATTAACCAGTGAAAATCAGACAATGCTTTTGAATTGTGGTTCAACAGAATTACTTTAAAAAACAATTACTATTATTATTACCACTTTTGTCAGATTCAAGTTATTTCTGTGACCATTGTGGGTTTTTCTTTCATGAACAGAGGGGTACCAACAATTTTGTCCACGTGTGTAAATGACTTTAAGAAGATAATAAGACTCCAAGACCATTTCCTTTTCTGGCATGCAGCCAAAGAGGTATTTTAAGTGCTTGTTGTCATGGTCCGAGCGCCGATCTCATCCGCACTCAGGCCATACATCTTCTCCACCAGGTTTGACAGCAGAGTTACCTTCTGCTCCCTGAGCTCTTATTGTGACAGCGCTCGGAGGAGCTTCCTGCTGTCAAAACCGAACAGCTGTGCTGCATTCATGGCTCATCAGTGGCCGGCATTTAAGCAGACGCTGAATGCAGCCCAATGCGGCAGTCTCGTCAAACATCCCTTTGTCAGACGTTGATATTCCTTTATGATTACATGTCTACGATCTTCCCTCGTCCTTATCTGGTATCGTAAGTGAGCTTGTTCAGCCTTACAGCCTCTGTTTCTGTGTATTGTGTTTTAGCCCATCGTGGCTCATTACTTTGTTACTTTGTGTTATCCTTTGTGCTTAATAAATATCATTGCAAACTCACCGGTGACTTGTGGCGTCTTATGGTGGCTCGTGAGGGCCACCCATGACAGTAGACTGTTGCCAGGGCACCTAAACGGAGGCGCCAAACCGAGACGCCGTTCCCGGTGAGTTTGCATAAAGTGGATATTTGCTCTTTCCTGTCTGGGTACTGCGTGGTGATAGAATGCCATCGCGGAGGGGCCACGCTCGGAGTCGGGACTACTGGCTGGCGGAGGCTTTGGAGTACGTGGACGAGACGCTCATCGCTGCCTCCCTCCTCGACTATTACAGCAACATACACCGGTACCTGGACCTTGCTGAGGATGCCCTTAATCATCTCCCTCGCTACGCTGACCATCCTGAAGTCAACGTTAGGAGGGCCGACATTGCTGCACAACGCAAGATTCTCCGTATGGTAGAGGAGGACTATGGCGAGAAGCAGAGGAGAAGGCATCCCCGCTCCCTGCTTTGGAATCCCGTTCCTGTCCTCGATCCACCCCAGGAGTTCGCGCCACCCGGGGGTCGTCGAAGACGTCGGCGCCCCGGCCAAAATAAACCTCAGCAAGAACCCTGTCCGGATCCTGTTCCGGGTCGTCGGAGGAACTCTGCCTCCCAGCCAGCTGCTCCTTCGGCGTCACGTCAGGAGGGAATCCCCGCAGCCTCTCCCCCCGGGTCACCAGTCCCCGCTGTCCCGTCAGCTCATCGTGCCCGGATCGTCTCAGCTGTCGTCCCCTCCTCTGTGACGTCACCTCCAGCAGCGGAGAGAGTTCTGAGTCCTGCCCCGGCGAAGCCCGTTCGTGGACTGTCACGAGCGGCCCCCCCCTCGTCCTTCCAGGGAGCCCTCTGTCACCATCCGGCGGGGAAAGGGCGGAGCAACGTCCCCTACAGCAGGCACCATCCTCCCTCCAGGAGACAGGCAAGTGCAGATTCCTTCTTCTCACCAAAGTTGTGATTTGTCTTGTCTGACTCCTGGGGGCGGAGTTTGGGGTTCGCAGTCTCCCGAGCTCCCACCACCTGCTGTAGCCCTGATTATTAAACCTGCTGCCTCTGTGTCTCCCTCCGCTGAGCGGTCCTTGACGCCAGGCCAACGTCACTGGATGAGGAGGGGGCCTGCGGCTCTGGAGAGCTTGGTTCCAGCCCTGCAGCCACGTCATGGGCAGAGGAAGAGAGCGGACTGCAGCGTGGAGCCTGCGCCGACGACGAAGCGTCCCCGGGTCTCCACAGATGAGCGGTCCGATCCAGCGGGTCGAGGGTCCCCTGCCACCACGCCGTGCAGGTTGTCGGTGTGGACTTCAGTGCCGGAGGGTCCTCAAGCTGCGGAAACCATCATGCCAGCTGCAGAGCCCGACATAGCTGAGTGGGAGCCGGAAGACGATCTCCTTCCGTCTGAGCCCGGATCGTCGGAGTCCTGGACAGCGGCAGAACCTGAGTATAGGCAAGTGCTCTACCTTGTTTTTCTCCTCTCTATTCTGGAGCACTTTTGACTGTCTCTTGGTGAGACGAGCCAGGAGCAGCCATCCGCTGCGCCCGAACTTGTCTCGCTGGGCTCTGTCGCTACCGGTGATCCTGATCCCGGTTCTGTTATTTCTCCTGAGCCTTACCCCAGGGTCACCGGTGCGGAGCTGGTTCCGATCGCTGTGCTGGAGGTTCCGGGTTTGGGGTTGGAGGTCGGTACTTGGTCCCTGCCTGTCACCATTTCCCTGTACTGTCTGGGTTGAAGGTCATGCGGGGTGATAATCTTGTTCTATGTGTTTCCTGCTTTAATGTGTTTTTTTTTTCTTCTGTCTTGGTCGTCCTGTGTGTTTTTGTATCTTTTGGGAATGTGGTATTTTCTGTTATCTTGCCCTGTAATTGTTTCGTTCGTAGCCCGCCTTAATCTTGATTATTGCTTTTGGGAATATTGTGTTTTCTGTTATCATGCCCTGTAATTGTTTCATTTGTATCTGCCTTAATTGTGGTTTTGCGTTTGAGAACATTGTATTTTCTGTTTTCATGCCCTGTGTGATTCATGTATTTGGGAGTTTTGTCTTTTTTTTTTCTGGTTGTCCCTGTGCTCTGTTCTCATTATGTCTTTTGGTTTATGGCTGGGCCTCTCCCTCCTGGCCCGTTCCTCCATCCGCCCACCCTGGGGGGGGATGGGGGGCTTGGGTGTCCCTGGGCATTCAGAGTCTGCCCTCGGAGGGGAGGTACTGTCATGGTCCGAGCGCCGATCTCGTCTGCGCTTGGGCCATACATCTTCTCCACCAGGTTTGACAGCAGAGTTACCTTCTGGCTCCCCAAGCTCTTATTGTGATAGCGCTTGGAGGAGCTTCCTGCTGTCAAAACCGAACAGCTGTGCTGCATTCGCGGCTCATCAGTGGCCGGCATTTAAGCAGACGCTGAATGCAGCCCAATGCGGCAGTCTCGTCAAACATCCCTTTCTCAGACGTTGATATTCCTTTATGATTACATGTCTACGATCTTCCCTCGCCTTATCTGGTATCGTAAGTGAGCTTGTTCAGCCTTACAGCCTCTGTTTCTGTGTAGTGTGTTTTAGCCCATCGTGGCTCATTACTTTGTTACTTTGTGTTATCCTTTGTGCTTAATAAACATCATTGCAAACTCACCAGTGACTTGTGGCGTCTTATAGTGGCTCGCGAGGGCCATCCATGACACTTGTACCCTGTTTTCATTCATTTGTTATTTCCCTTTTCATGTTTGCTAATGAGCTAACATGCTTTTATGTTTACTACTGTGTATTATAATGTAATCCAGGTTAGAAACCAAATAATAAAATTGTCATGAGTCTGAGCTCAAATGTTCTCCCTGAGCTCAGACTCAATTTATTTCTGAGTTTTGTATATCTGTTATTATTATTTTGTCAGTTTATGTATATATATTTTTTTCGGTTTTTGTCTTTTGTGCCCTCCTCTCTCCAGACACTCCCACTTGCTGCTCACAGTCTGCTCTCCTGTCACCTCAGCTGTGAGTAGTCATGTAATTAGGTCACGTGCCAGCTCAGCTGCCCCCCACCTGCCGCTCATTTGATTGCTCATTATTTAAGCACTGTCTTTTTTTTTTTTTTTTTTTTTTGTTACTTATTTGTACCCGTAGGTAGACATGGTTTGCAGTCTGGTGACAAGCCACCGGCTGCTGGTCGCTGCGTGCGCGAGCGCCCTAAACCTACATGTTTTTGGTGTGCGGGAGGAAACCGGAGAAATCCCGGAGTAAACCCACGCAACACGGGGAGAACATGCAAACTCCACACAGCTCACTGTTGGTCGGGGGCTGGGATCGAACCCACGATCTCATGATTCCCGCGATCCCCCGGCCGAGGGTAAAACTGTGCTGCCACAGTGCTAAACCACTGCGCCACCGTGCAGCCCGTGTCTGCTCATAGTTTCCCTGGGGCAGTATTGAGGCTTTGATGCATGGTTTGGACTTGTATGAACTTAATTCCTTCAAGTAAACTCCTCATCTCCCCCAGAGCTATTCCGGCTCTGGAGTGCCTCTCTATGTAAGTTTCCCTCATTTGTATTTTTTGTACCGTCTGCACAGTTTTGGAATTTTGTTCTCTTTTGTTAATAAATGTCATGACTGCAGTTCCGCACCTGGGTCTGTCTTTCTGTCCAGAAGGGGCATTCATGACAGAATACTGCCGCCACAAAACAGACCCAGCTGCTGTAGTTGTGCATTTTTTGCCCTTTTGTGCCTTTTTTCTTTACACCTGTCCTGCAGAGCTGTCATGTCTCCCTCAGGCGAACCAGACCGGAGGAGGAGGAAGTGGAGTCGAGATGAGCTGGAATTTGTCTCCATGATCGAGGACATGGCGATCGGTGCTCAGAACTGCTCATCCCTTAAAGACGAGATGCTGTGCTGGGATAGAGTCGCTAATTTGCTGGAGGTTAAACCCAGTGTGTGCTTCCACCCCCGGGTAATAAGACTCTCCCTTCCTCCGCTCCCTTCATTGCCATCTGCCTCCTCCCCGCCTGCTCCGTCAGCTCCACGGCGGAATCGTTGTCCTGTTCCGGATCGTCGGAGGAATACTCCTGCCTCTCCGGCAGCCATTTCCCCAACGACAAAACGGAAGCCCTCCTCAGCAATGCAGCCTTCCTCTTTCTTTTTTCCGGCTGAATCCTCAGCTTTCTCCAGGCCTGCAGCTGCTGTTCCCCGCTCTACTACGGTGTCCTTTCCTGCTGCCGAGAGGTCCTCCCTTTGTTCCCCGGGTACGTCCGTCTCCGTGACAACAGGGGCGGCTCCTCCACAATCCTCAGGGGGGCCTACATCCACCATTGTCACAGAGAGGGATGACGATACACCTGCTGCAGCAGACAACATCAAACACCGGGAAAACAAGCAAGTTACATTTCATTCAATTTAAATTTATGATGATATGCCTTGCCTGATTCCCGGTAGGGAGGCTCAGGAAAAGCAGTCCCCTGAGCTCTTCCCACCTGCTGCTGTTACTAATTGCTCACCAGCCCTCTCTGCGTCCTGTCCTGTGGCCCCTGAGTGTGTGCTGATCTCGGGATTGAGCCGCCAGATACAGGAGGAGCCTGTGGGCCTGGAGAACCCAATGGTAAGCCAACCCCCAGCTGCCATGCCGGACAAGTCACCAGCATGGGCCTCTTCGACTGGGGAAGTGGAGACTGCAACCACCATCATGATCATGCCTGCTGCAGAAGCCGCCGCAGCAGAGTTAGAACCTGAGCTGGACCTCCAAGAGACCAGGCCCGAGACGTCGTCGTCATCTGGATTGACAGAGTCCTCGACGGTGGTGGAGCTCGAGCTCAGGCAAGTGCTCTCTCTTGTTTTTTTCTTTTCTGTCCTGGAGAAATCTTGATTGGCTCTTGGTGAGGAGAGTGAGAGCTCACCTCTTAGCTCAGCTCACCTGAGCTCACCTCTCCGGGCTCTGCCGCTGCCAGTGACCCTGACCCTTTTCCTCTGCCTATTTGCTCTGAGCCTTCTTCCAGGGTTGCCGGGGAAGATCCAACTTTGCCAGATGTCTCCGTGGGTCCAGGCTCACCACCTGAGGACGTTGTGGGGTCCAGCTCCTCCTGCTGAGGGTTGTCACGGGTGCTCCGTCCCAGCCCCGGGACTTCTGTGGGTGCAGCCTCCCCTCTGCCCAAGGCCGTCGTATGGGTTCCTTCTCTTCAGTCCGAGTCTCCATGGGTGCTGTGTCCTAGTCTGGGACCCTTGTGGGTGCTGCGCCCCAGAATAAATCCAACATGGGTGCTGTGCTTCAGCTTGGGCCCGCCATGGGTGCTACACCCCAGCTCGGGGTCCACCGAGGGTGCAGCATTGGCCCAGTCCTGGTCCACCGAGGGTGCGGCGTTGGGCCAATCCGGGTCCACCAAGGGTGCAGTGTTGGCCCAGCTCGTGTCCACCTCGGATGCGGCAGAGCTCCAGCCCGGAGCCACCACGGGTGCTGCAGAGGTCCAGCCCGTAGCTACTGCAGGTGCTGGAGAGCTCCAGCCCAGAGCCACCATGGGTACTGCAGAGCTCCAGCCCGGAGCCACCGCGGGTGCTGCAATGCTCCAGCCCGGAGCCTCCCCAGGTGCAACTGTCTTTGAGCCCAGGACCACCGGCATTGAGGCCTCTCCCCCTCTGCCTGACACTATCATGGTTCCCTCTCCACTGCCAGATGCTGTCGTGGGTCCTCCCCCGCCACCAGACAGTGTCGTGGTTCCACCCCTTCGGCCCTTCATCCCCTCATTGGGCTTTCCCTTGGGGGAGCCACCTCCTGGGTCACCCCTCCGGTCTTGGTGGCTAAAGAACTCAGGCCAGCACCCGACCAGACTCGAGTTTCTGGGTTGGGTGGCCCATATTCTCCGGCAGGACACCCGACTCATTCCACCTTGCTGTCTTTCTGGCCTGGGACTTCCGCTGGCTACCTGAACAGCCAAGTTCTTTGGCCTAGGGGGGGCAGGGGCCTGGTGTAGCGTAGGTGCGGGCACTGAGCGGGCTTCACTTTTTTGCTCCCCCCTAACCTGTTTTCCCCCACCTCTCACCCTGGGTGTTTTTTTGCTGTACTTTTTTCTCTTTTTTTGGGGGGGGGGGGGGTCTTTTTGGTGTTACCTGGGGGTGTCTGGAATCCACCCCTTAAAGGGGGTGGGGGCTCTGTTATGAGTCCTGAGCTCAAATGTTATATAATGTAATCCAGGTTAGAAACCAAATAATAAAATTGTCATGAGTCTGAGCTCAAATGTTCATTCCTGAGCCTCAGACTCAATTTATTCTGAGCTTTGTATATCTGTTATTATTATTTTGTCAGTTTATGTACATATATTTTTTCGTTTTTTGTCTTTTGTGCCCTCCTCTCTCCAGACACTCCCACTCGCTGCTCACGTGCCAGCTCAGCTGCCCCCCACCTGCCGCTCATTTGGTTGCTCATTATTTAAGCACTGTCTGCTCATAGTTTCCCTGGGGCAGTATTGAGGCTTTGATGCATGGTTTGGACTTGTATGAACTTTATTCCTTCAAGTAAACTCCTCATCTCCTCCAGAGCTATTCCGGCTCTGGAGTGCCTCTCTATGTAAGTTTCCCTCATTTGTATTTTTTGTACCATCTGCAAGTTTGGAATTTTGTTCTCTTTTGTTAATAAATGTCACTGTGGCTTATATTAATCATATATTCCATACCTACATATGTATAGACATATTAGAATGTTTAGTGATTACATATGTGGAATGACCTCACGCCTATGAACAGGACAAGAGGTCTCAACCACCAGCGAGGATCAGAGAGCAAACAGAGTCGCAGCGGTGGAGACCGGATCGATCTCCCTGACCACCCAGGGTCAGGTGGAGGAGACGGAGGACAATGGAGGGGGGATTATGTTAATGCGGGATGTCAGCTTTGATATGCAATGTCTTTTGTTGAGTGTGGGTATAAGTATGAAGGTCTGACTGCGTTCGACCTCTTATTCTGCTTCTGCACCGAGATGAGACATGTTAGGGAGGTGAAGCTGATATTAAACTTTGATTTATAAAAGTCACATCGCTTCTTCATTTCTAACTCCCTACACTGGTGACCAGACGTGAGGATGGAACAGAGACGTTCTCCCGCGATTAACTCATCAGAGGCGACCCAGGCAAGCGCCGGCACCCATGCAGACAGGGGAACGGATGGAGGACGTTCCCCCACGGCAGAAGCTACAGAGAGGGCTCAACCGAGCACCAGCCCCAGCCCCGCCGTGAGAGCAGAAGAAAGGCGCTCTCACCCGGCGGACACATCAGGGACGGCCCACACAAGCGCCGTCACCGTCAAGCTGCCAGAATTCTGGCGAGACGACCCGAGCTCGTGGTTCCAGCAAGCTGAGGCTCAGTTTGCACTAGCGGGCATAACAGCGGACGAGACAAAATTTTATCATATCGTCGCCAAACTCGACGCTGCCACGTCAAGATGTGCGCAGAGCATAATCCAACAGCCGCCCGCCCATGACAAATACAGAGAACTTAAGGCGACCATCATCGAGAACTTCGTCCCCTCAGCCGAGGAGAGAGCAGAGAAGATCCTGGCGATCTACGGCCACGGAGGATGCAGACCCAAGGCCCTCATGGAGGACATGCTGCAGCTTAAGGAAGAGGACAACGACAACTTCCTCTTCCAACATATCTTCCTCAGCACTCTGCCGCCACACATGAGAGGGACGCTGGTCAACATGCGGTGCAGCACCCAGCAGGACTCCGCGCGCTGCCCGAGAAAGCGCCAGCGGCTCATCAACGCCTGCGGCGAACAGATGGCCACAGCAGCATCCGCAGATCTCAGCGCGAAAGCCCAGAGCAGGGGAGAACCACAGACAACCGAGCAGAGCCCACCCACCATGGCGGCAACACGACCAAGGCGCAGCAGGCGGAACGACCTCTGCTATTACCACCACCGTTTCGCTGAGAGGGGGTACAAATGTGTGCCCCCCTGCAAATTCAAAAGTTCGGGAAACGCCAAAGCCGAGAAACTGTTAACAGCTGCGGCTCTCGGCGAGACAAATAAACTGCTTTATGTGACTGACGGACACACCGGGAGACAGTTCCTGATCGACACCAGAGCTCAGCTGAGTTTTATCACCCCTTCCCACGCAGACCGGGCCATGGGTCCCCGGGGAAATGGAGCGATGGCAGCCAACGGCTCAATCATCGACACTTTTCGGCGAAAGGAGCCTGCCTCTTTGCATCCACGGCCGCACCTATAGATGGACATTTATTGTAGCGGCGGTGAGTTTTAACTTGTCGGGCGCTGATTTTTTGTGTGCACATGGGTTGTTAGTTATCTAGCAAATAGGCGCTTGGTTAATGCACTGTCATTTTCTTCTATCCCCTGCTCAGCTCGAGTTTCTCCACCACCCGTGCAGGCCAGCGTCGCAACAGCAGGAGGTAAGTTTGACCAACTCCTCACCCAATTTCCAGCACTCACAGTTCCAACATTTTCAGCAACGGTAGCGAAACACGGGGTTGAACACTTCATCCCCACAACAGGCCCACCCGTGTTCGCCAAAGCTCGGCGCTTAGACGCGACCAAGCTCGCCATAGCACGGGACGAGTTTGCCACCCTGGAAAAATTAGGCATTATTCGACGCTCGAAAAGCCCCTGGGCATTGCCACTCCACATGGTCCCGAAAACCAATGGTTCTTGGAGACCTTGCGGCAATTACCGCAGATTAAACAATGCGACAGCGCATGACCGCTACCCAATTCCTCACATCCAAGATTTTTCACTACATCTAGCGGGTGCGCGCATTTTTTCTAAAATAGACCTGGTCCGCGGCTATCACCAAGTCCCCGTTCGAGCGGAAGACATTCCTAAAACGGCTGTAATAACCCCTTTCGGTCTTTTTGAATTTTTGCGGATGCCGTTCGGCCTCAAAGGCGCTGCTCAATACCTTTCAGCGTAGGATGGACGCAGTATTACGCGACCTCCCCTTCGTGTTCGTCTACCTCGACGATATGCTGGTAGCCAGCCCGTCAGAGGAAGAACCACGAACAACACCTCACCTACAGTTTTCAGAGACTAGAAGGCACGGGTTAATAATCAACCCAGCCAAATGCAAATTCGACGTGTCACAAATTGATTTTTTGGGACACAGAGTTTCACCGAAGGGGGCAGTCCCATTGCCAGACAAAGTCCACGCGGTAAAAATTTTTCCACGACCACAAACGGTCAAATCGCTGCAAGAATTTTTGGGAATGGTGAATTTTTACAACCGTTTCCTCCCCCGCGCAGCTCAACTCATGCAAGCCCCTGTATGCTGCGCTCAGAAAACAAAAGCCTTTCAAACGCGGTCGAATGGACCCCGGAGCGCGAACACGCCTTCGCGGAAGTAAAAAGTGCTCTAGCGATGCCACATTGTTGGTTCACCCGATCCCTCGGCCCGCATAGCGTTAACCACAGACGCTTCAGACCTGGCCATAGGGGCAGTCGTGGAACAACATGTTGGCGGAACCTGGCAACCTTTAGCATTTTTAGCAAATCTTTAAAACCAAACCGAGCGTAAATACAGCACTTTTGACAGGGAGCTGCTAGCGCTTCATTTATCCATCCGCCACTCCAGTTCTGGTTAGAAGGGCGGCGCTTCACGCTTTTGTAGACCACAAACCGCTCACTTTTGCGATGGCTAAAATTTCAGAACCATGGTCAGGCAGGCAACAAAGACAGCTAGCTGCAATTTCAGAGTTCACCACAGACATTCGACATGTGGGCAGGCAAACTTAACGTGGTAGCAGACTGCCTCTCGCGCTGTGGACATCGCCAGAGCACGAGGAGACAGATTATACTACCTCAGCCACAGAACACTTCGCCAACGCGGACACGTACCGGCCCCAATTCACGTAGGGATAGATTACGCAGCCATGGCAGGAGAACAAAGCAGCGACGTGGACGTGCACGCGCTCCTGTCGGGACCAACAGGGTTAAGACTGGAGGAAAGGGGTTTACGTGACGGTGTACCCCCCCTAATCTGCGACGTTTCAAAACCGGCCGAGACCTCGCCCGGTAGTCCCAGCTGCCATGGCGCCGCCCGCATTTTCGACTCGGTTCACTCCCTCGCGCACCCAGGGGTGCGCGCCTCGGTTAAAATGTCGCAGAAAAGTTTGTTTGGCCGGGCCCTGCGCAAAAATGTAAAGGAAAGGGGCAAAAACTTGCATGTCTTGTCAGCGCGCCAAAATACACAAACACACAAAAGCTCCTCTAGAGCCTTTTCGAATCCCAGCCAGAAGGTTTGGCCACGTTCATGTCGACCTCGTGGGACCACTACCTTCGTCTCAGGGTTTCACACACCTGTTAACAATGATAGACCGTACTACGACGCTGGCCTGAGGCGGTCCTCTTTGGCGTCAACCACAGCTGCGGAAGTTGCTTGCGTTTTTTTAACAAACTGGGGCGGGCACGTTTCGGCGTCCCATCGGACATCACGTCCGATAGGGGGCCTCAATTGTCTCAGCAGCTTATGGGGCGACAATTCACCGCACCACCGCTTATCACCCTCAGGCTATGGGTTATGCGAGCGTTTTCACAGATCTTTAAAGGCCGCCCTCAGGGCCTCACTAACGGATACAGATTGGGTGAATAAACTTCCCTGGGTTTTATTAGGGTTGCGTTCTGCGCCTAAAGAGGATCTAGACGCCTCCCCAGCAGAATTAGTTTTTGCACAACCTCTCAGACTCCCAGGTGAGTTTTTACCAGAGAACCCAGAGCCCGGGCATCTTCCAGCCCTGAGGCCTTTAGGCAGCACCCGGACCGGACACGCTCCCCGGACCGGCACAATCACTCCTTTCCACGGGGTTTTTGTCCCCCCAAGCTTTAAGAAAATGCCGAGTTCGTTTTGTTAGGCACGAAGCTTTAAAATCAACCCTCCGCCCACCAAACGACGGACCATTCAGAGTGCTGAACCTGGTGATAAGCATTTTGTGCATGATTTAGGGACAGAAAAGAAACAGTCAGCATTGACAGACTTAAACCTGCCTTCTTGTTGAGAGACGAACCTGCACGGGTGGCGAGAGCACCTCGGCGGGTAGACCCCCCCAAGAAAACTAACTCAGGCCCCCTGCAGGGAACAAATAACCACTCTCCCCCCCAAGCTGCAGATTCTTACAGGAGGGTCCCCACCCATGACGCGCAAGCGGACCCACAGCAGATTTGGTGAGAAGATTAAACCCAGACGGCACAGGGACGGATACAGAATTGACCAAAAGTTGTTAACTATGTTACTCAGATTGTGCCGTGACGGTTTAAGCTGATTGTGATATTACTACTACTGTTGTTGTTACCACTGAAGATCTCTACAAGGAGCATGACTGCTGGAAGGATTATTTCCCCGTTTCCCTGGTCAAGAGGATTACCCAAGTATAAAATAGTCATAGAGATTATAGTCTTAACTGTAAAACTTAATTTGATTGTACCTTTTCTTAGTCGTGTGGGGGGGCTGTAGGCTATATTAATCAAATATATTCCATACCTACATTTGTATAGCCATATTAGAATGTTTTAGTGATTACATATGTGGAATGACCTCACGCCTAATGAACAGGGACAAGAGGTCTCCAACTGCCAGCGAGGATCAGAGAGCAGACAGAGTCGCAGCGGTGGAGACCGGATCGATCTCCCGACCACCCAGGGTCAGGTGGAGGAGACGGAGGACAATGGAGGGGGGATTATGTTAATGCGGGATGTCAGCTTTGATATGCAATGTCTTTTGTTGAGTGTGGGTATAAGGTATGAAGGTCTGACTGCGTGTCGACCTCTTATTCCGGTTCCGGGTGAGGACGAAGTGAGGACGCACAGGTAAGAGCTCCCTGTCCGTGACTCTTTAAAAGGCAGTTAAACGCAGTTAAATGCAGTTAGAACGCAGTTTGGAGCTGGCGTTTTTGAGGCTTTTTTTTGCTGCTGCCGCTGGGGAGTGAACCTGCTCGTGAAGAGTAAGCGAGGAATTTGCCAGTAGTAGCTGGTGAAACTTGTGAAGCGGCCCCGCGCCCCCCGCCCCCCCGCACCTCGCGCTCAAAACAAAGAGATTACTCCCACGTGCGTTTTTTTTTTTTTTTTTTTCGAGCTATCCAATCAGAGATCATCGGCCGTATAATGGGGTCCCAATGAGAGCTCTGCCAAATGAAGATGAGATAAAAAAGCGCTGGATTTCTGGCAGAAGAAATGGCTGCTCTAAAATCACAACAAAGAGGTATACTGGACCTCGTGGAAGAAATTAAAGCGCTGCGCAGCCAGAACGCTGAAAAAGACAAGAGACTGGCGTATCTGAAAGCAGATTGGCTGAGATGGACCAGAGAACTCGGCAAACGACGTGATCATCACGGGGCTTCACATCAAACCCGATCATACGTGAGAGCAGTGGCCCGCAGACAGCAGTGGAAGTCAGCTGGATGAGGAATCCGCTGAGCAACAGGTGACGGCCTTCATGCAGTCAAAAGGAATCCAGCTGGACTGCACCAACATTGAGTCCTGCCACCCTCTGCCCAGGAAAAAACGGCGACAAACCTGCTGTGATCATGAGGTTTGTAAACAGAAAACACAAGACGGGCGCTAATGAAACAAGGTAAGAAGCTGAACGGAACCAACATCTTCATAAATGAGCACCTCACAAAAGAGAGACGCAGAAATAGCCAGGAAAGCAAGATACATGAAAAAGCAGAAAAAAATTCAAAACACCTGGACATCAAACTGTAAAATATTCATCAAATTAAATGGATCACCTGAAGAAGCCAAGGTCATTAACATCCGTAATATTATGGAACTGGACAAATACGACCTGGAGGCACAGCAACAATTCAGACAAATATAGGACACTGAAGGATTTTACTCAACTGCAACAAAACATTCTACAGTATGAATCAAAAAATCAACAAACAGGAACAACAGGAACTGAAAGTTTTTGAATACACAGAGCACAACCCACAGGACGTAGAATATGACATAGACCCTGATAATAATCTTTTTAACTCAATCAATAATGACTGTAATTATTACACAGATGAACAGTTTAACACAATGGTCACATCTGATTTCAATATTTCTATGATCCACTTCAACAGCAGGAGTCTCTATGCAAACTTTAATAACATTAAAGATTATTTAAATCAGTTTAAAGAGCCCTTCAATATTGTGGCAATATCAGAGACGTGGCTCAGTGAAGAGAAAGGAGTGGATTTTACCATGGATGGCTATGAATTTAAATATATAAATAGACAAGTGAAAAAAGGAGGAGGAGTTGCATTTTATGTTAACAAGAGCTTGCAGAGATGCAAGGTTGTTGAAAATCTGTCAGAAACTGTTGGATGATTTATTTGAATGTTTTACAATAGAAATCTGTCGGGACAAGGTGAAGAAGTAGTAGTGAGCTTGTGTATATGAAACCACCTGGAATCAAACATTGGACTTATTTAAGGCTGGATGGAAAAAATGTACGCAAAACTAACACATTAAGTTAAGTTCATCAGTGGAGATTTCACATATAGATCTAATGAACTCAAAACAACATAGTTTGACAGAAGGAATTATCAACACAATGTACAGTATGGCTTAGCATCCAAACAATTACAGGACCTAGCAGAATCATGTCGCACAGTGCCACACTAATAGATAACATATTCACAAACATTATGGAAAATAATATCAGGAGTGGGCTTTTTATTGAATTGATATCAGCGGACCACCTGCGATTTTTGTTGTCTATCAATGTGATTATAGGAAGAAAATGTATACCAAAAATATTAAATATAAAAGAATAAGAACCTAAGAATCAATTTATTTACTGACAAAGGAATTATTAATACAAGATTGGAAGATAGTTTATGATGAAAATGACATAAATGGAGCATATGATAATTTTTTACAAATATTTCAATCATTGTACAATAAATACTGTCCTATAAACAATACAGTGACAGACAACAACAAAAAAAATATTCCTTGGATCACCAAGGGTTAATAAACGCATGTAAAAAGAAGAATACATTATATAAACAATTCATTAAATGCAGAACAGTGGAAGCTGAGATCAAATATAAAAGATATAAAAATAAGCTTACCACTATAATGAGGACCTGTAAGAAAGAATATTATAACAGAATACTAGAGGATACAAAAATAACATAGAGGAATATGGCAAGTACTCAAGGGGATTATAGTAATCGTCCTAAGTATGCAAATTATCCAGATTATTTTATCGAAAACGACAGTTTGATTAATAATATGGAAGATGTGGTCAGTGGTGTTTCAATAAATTTTTTGTAAACGTTTGGTCCTGAATTAGCAAAATCAGTAGTGACTCCAGAAACAAACCACAGTGGGTCTGTGATGAAATAGAGGATAGAAACCCAAACACAATCTTTTTAGGGTGCAGTTACTGAAAAGGAAATTATCGAGACTGTGAGTAAATTTAAGAAACAAAAAAATCAACGGACTGGAATGAAAACTGACATGACAATAGTTGAAAAAAGTAATTGAGGGAATTGTTAAGCCACTCACCCACATCTGTAACCTGTCATTTCAAACTGGTACATTTCCAGACAAAATGAAAATAGCAAAAGTAACACCTCATTACAAAACAGGAGACAGTCCATTGTTTCACAAATTACAGGCCAGTCTCTTTACTCTCACAATTCTCCAAAATACTTGAAAAAATATTCACTAAGAGACTGGATGATTTCATTGAAAAACACAACCACCTTAAAGATAGCCAGTATGTGTTTTAGAGCAGATAAATCTTACATTCTTTGGCACTGATCGAACTCATAGAAGAAATTACTAGTTGTATAGACAAAAAAAAGGTTGCTGTAGGGAGTATTTATAGACTTAAAGAAAGCTTTTGACACCATTGACCACAGAATACTTCTAAGGAAACTGGAAAGGTATGGGACTAAGAGGGGTAGGACTGAGTTGGGTGGAAAGTTATTTAAGTAACAGACAACAATTTGTAAAATTGGAGAGCACAAATCACCCTGCATGGACATCACTTGTGGTGTGCCCCAGGGGTCAGTTTTGGGACCCAAACTCTTTATCTTGTATATAAATGACAATATGCCAAGCTTATCAAAAATTTCCTGAAATTTATTTTGTTTGCGGATGACACAAAATATCCTTTTGCACTGGTGAGAATTTGCAGCAGGTTTTAGAGGTGGTAACAACTGAAATGGAAAAATTAACGCAGTGGTTCAACAAAATAAATTATCTCTAAATCTAAAAAAACTAAGATTATGTTGTTTTGGAAATTATAAAATAAATCATGAAATAATGATAACGATAGATGATACCAGAATACGAACAGTACAGGAAAATAGTTTCTGGGGTGACGCTAGACAGTAAAATCTGCTGGAAACCTCACATCAGTCACATCCGGGCTAAATTAGCAAAATGTATAGGCATACTGGGGAAGACAAGACACATCGTGGACCTATAAATCATTGGTCTTAGTGTACAATTCACTGTTTTTACCTTATCTTAACTACTGTGTAGAAGTCTGGGGAAAACACCTACAAGACCAACCTACAAGCAATATGCACATTACAAAAAAAGAGCTATAAGGATAATAAACATTGCAGGATATAGAGGACCATACCTATTCGTTGTTCTTGAAGTCACATGTCATAAAGTTCATCGATTTAGTTAAATTTAAAGGCCAAATGTCAAGTAATTTTTTTTTTCTAAATGACAACGAATTTAGATAAAAATACACATAGCTTAAACCAAATATTCATACCGGAGACCATATCACCCACCTGTATTTACATAATTGCACAAATATCACCCAGGTGAAGGCACCCACCATTACTTGCTTGCTGGCTTGTGACAGCCAGTCCAGACCCACGCCCCATGTTTTTGGACATCACCTGTTGTACCCTGGCTGCCCCTGCCTATCCCACATCACACTTATCAACTTTTGGACAATCATGACGAAAGTGACAGCGATTGTGAACAAATTAGTTTAGTTTTTGTCAATTTTTTTTTGTCTTTTTTTTTTGTCAGTGGGGTTCAGACAGTGACAGAGGCATAGAAACTGACCACCGGTCGAGCCCGGTCCGAGACGGAATCAGATGCTTTGTCCTGATGACTACATTTCCCAACGATGACCAGAGAGCAGAACCAGTGGAAATGTCATTGTACTGGACATTAATGCCCTCCAGAAAATGCGAAGCCGATGGGGGTCTGTCGAGGGCGCCCCATAAATATTGATTTTTCGGAAGCCATTATTATTACAGTGGAGGAGAGCCGCTGCTGTCAAGAAATTGACCAGATCAATATGAAAATGGAGGCGCATACCTGTCAAGGGAGACGTTTTCGCCGTATTTTGGTGTGCGGAGGGGTGGTGGACACTTTTCTGGGAAATGTTTTAAATGTAGTTCGTGTTGTTATTGTCAAATATTTTAAGGAAAATACGGGGAAAATGCAATTTTAGCAAAAACGGGCGTATTGCCATTTCTGGTACGCCCAAAAGGAAAAATATACTGGAAAAAAAATTGAGTGGTTTTGCGGAGCACTCATGTGTGTGATCAGCCACAGCTGGTGCTGGCAGATCAGCTCAGCGTCAGCTATTCGCACTACCATGAGAAGTGTGGAGTCACTCATTAGTTTAATTGTCTGGGCGGGCTGATCGACTCCAGCGGTGAGCTATTCGCACTACCATGAGAAGTGTGGAGGTCACTCATTAGGTTTAATTGTCTGGGCGGGCTGATCGCTCAGCTTGAGCTGTTCTCACTACAATGAGAAGTCATTAGGACAATGGTTTAACACGTTGAGCTGTGCAGCGGTTGCGGAACAGACAGAGATCCCAGAGAGGGTGCCTTGTTTGCTCCGCCGTTCCTTATAGCCGCTTTTTACGGTGTTGAAGTACGGCGAAAACGTCTCACTTGACAGGTATGAAAACATTTCCCAGAGAAGTGTCCCTTATTACCCAGCTGTCCCTGATAGTCCCGTTTAAGGTATGGGTGAAATATCCAATTTTTTTTTTCTTGTTGCTCACTTCAACCTTCCAGTCTCCATATAAACAATCAATTGAAATACCCCAAGCATCAAACTAGGGTACAATCGATTTCGTCACTTCCGCCTTCTTCCCCAGGCTATTCCAGGGGGCCGTGTCAGGCCAAGGCGCGGCAGTTTTAAATTAACGAATATTCCGTTGTTACTGAAGCATATGCACCAAGACCCGAACGGATCGGTTCCCTTTTATATCTAGTTTCAAGATATTTAAAGTACCCTGTTACGTGACATTTGGCCTTTAAGACAGCACAAGTAATGTACAGGGCAATTAACAATCAACTCCCAACTAATATACAAAAAATATTTAAAAAAAGAGACAATGATCATAATTTGAGAGGAGACTTAAACTTCACAAAACCCAAGATACGTACAACCAAGAAAAGTATGTGCATATCTGTCTGTGGGGTGGATTTGTGGAACAGTCTGGAGCCGGAACTGAAACTATGTACAAACAGAAATCAATTTAAAAAGAGGTATAAGCACCATTTGTTGAAAGGATATATGTTAGAAGGGTAGAATTTATATGTACGATTCATTATGTTCACTCTGGGACATTATGGGACACTATGGAATGGTGGGTGGGACAGCACTGTGTGTATCTGTGTCGTTTGAGACTGGTTTTGAAATATAGACTTCATTGTATGTTAGAATGGACAGGTGTTAATGTTGATCTGTAAAAAATACAGTAAATTGTTTACTTGGGGTATTAAAGGTAGTAATTTGTATAAAATTCACATGGGTGTATCAATGGAAAAGAGGAGTTGGAATTAATAAGTGTTCACTTCTTCCTTCTCCCTTTCGAACAGTGTATACTGTAACTTTATTGCATTTGCTATTTGCTTGTTTTTTTGTTATATTTTTTGTGTTCGAAATAAACTATCTATCTATCTATCTATCTATCTATTCTGCTTCTGCACCGAGATGAGACATGTTAGGGAGGTGAAGCTGATATTAAACTTTGATTTATAAAAGTCACATCGCTTCTTCATTTCTAACTCCCTACAGTCACAACTGCAGTTCAGCGCCTGGGTCTGTCTTTTTGCAACAAAGGGGCATTCATGACAAAAACAGAGGTAACAAATTTATTCCTTGTGTGTTTAAAATGTCATTTATGGTTGTAAAAGTAAAAAAAATAATTTATTTATTATTTTGTTATGTATTATTTCTTTGAAAAAACAAATACTGCTGCAGCAGCCTTTCTTTGTATAAACAACGCCCCTCATGGGTGAGAACAAATGTAATAGAAGGAAACACAGCTAGAGATCGGTAATGCATGCTGCAGGTGAAGGGAGAAAGGAGTAAAAAAAAATGTGGATAACTGGTGATAAGGACTGTTTTACGCTACACAGTTCTTTGAGGATTTGCTGTTCAGCTTCTGCTCAAGTAGCTGCACTTTGTTTTTGTTGTAGTTTACAAGGATTTGGTGAGTTAAATTATATATTTTTTTCTTTTTGTGTATCTGTGTATTAGTGTGCCATTTCTTATTTTTCTTAACTGAATGTGTTGCCAAATGTGTATATTGTTTAGTTAAAATCAAGTTTTTGTATTTTGAGTCATGTGTTTTTATTTTTGTTGTGTAACTGCTAAGCTACATGCTAAGTGCTTTGACATGTGTAAGGCTCTGCGGCCTGCACGTAGCTAGGTGCAGTTTTTCTTTTGTTCTTGGCTGACCTGTCTGTAAGTGCAGATGTTTTAAAGCTAAAACATTTTATGCTGCACTGTTATATGTAGCGATAACAAGCAACCACAACAACTGTGGTGTATAACCCCCTGAAAGGTTTATTATTTTAGGTTAATAACTCTATCAGTAATTCTGAGAGATGTATTTTTTGATCTTTGCATAAATGTTTTCCTATTAGTAGTTAATTTTACACAGTACAGAGGCCTTATGCCATCCTATGTGCTGAAGTAAAAAAGCAGGCTTTTATTTTGATAATGGTGGTTTTGTTTTTGTTTCCTGTGCCTGCCTGTGGAATTGTCAGTAAGGCTACAGCACTTAGCAAAGACAGTTGCACTACAAACGCTAACGTTAATCTGTTTATGGATCCATAATGAGGCACAAGTTCTTACAGTGGTCGTAGTTTATGTGTTTTACTTAATGTGTACTGTGCTAAAATAAGAAAATAAAACTGTAAACTTAACCAGCAGTCCAAACCATTGCCATCACATATTACGGGGAGCCGTACACACATTGTTCACTTTTTTGTGTGTGTGGCTAAATCTCATTGTTCACTTATGTGCCCCTGTTGATTATTATATAAACTGTTAAATGTTGAGTGTATTTTTATTGGTAACAACATGCTTGCATCCGGTATAGTGTGGTAGCTTCCACAGCACTGGGTGCTGCCACTGCCAGCACCGTGTGGGGCACTGTCCAGATGGACTCCAGCAGGCAGTTAGTGGTTTAAGCGTTTGGACGAACTGCTAAATACAGTGTAGCATCATCGTATCCTCAAACCAAGACAGAAGATCACTTCTCTTCAGTTTACAGGAATTTCATTTTATTCATTACACAGGAATATCACTTTTCTGCCTTTTCAGGAATATCACTGGCTTTTATGTCGACTCATGCAGGCTTCTTCCAGGCCTGACCAAAGATGCTTGCTTTCCCAGGACCCCAATGTAAACAGTTGCCTCTTGCAGAGATTGTAAGGATCAGAATTTGCTTTTAAAGGCTCAAAGGAACATAAAACTCAGGAGACCAGACCTCTCAACGTGAACCCTGCATTTGATAACGTACCTTTTCACAGGAAACCAATGTTCTTAAAAGTCATAAACCACTTAATCTGACGGGTTTATAGCCGATGCTGTCCAGGTACCTTCGCCCAGATACTAAAGGAACTCATCTACAGCTCAACAGTACCTCCTAGCGGATACCTATGGAATGTGTTTTCAGTATGTAGGATGACTTTTAATTTGTTCTAAACATTAAGTTTCTTTCAGCTTATCCTCTGGATCCTAAGGACACTGAAAATCATCCCTCTTTTATCACCAACCATGGTTTGCTGCATGTTTTGCTGGATTTTGATCTAAATGTGAATGCATGTATTATAATTATGTATAAGAAATGTTATATTCATGAGTGTTATTCAAACACATATTGGAGTAGTGATATAAATGCATGATCACCAAAATATTAGCCAAGTCATTTAATTTAGTTAGATTTTATATTGAGCATTTATTTCATAAGAACTGACTGAGTGTTGATTTTCCCTCTGAAATTTCATGGGATGGTGTCTTCATTTGATTGTGCTGCTCTCAAACAAAGAAGTGTTCTCACATTGGATAGCAGCCATTTCAAACTGCTTCTGAAAAGGTCGATTGGTCGGTCTTAGACTGACATCATCAGTTTTTACGACCCGGCGAGGTACTTAAAAGAGAGAGGTTAGATTGAGTTTAGTCAGAGATCAGCACAGTTAAGAAAAGGGTAGAAAAAAGACAATGAACAGGCAGGAAGATTAGAACAGTAAGATAAGATGAAGAATTAGAAAACACAGAAAGAAGAAAGATAGAGATTTTGAGAAGGATTAGGAACTAAATTAGATTAAAGAAGCAGAATAGTAATCTAGATCTCAGAAGAAGATATTTATTCCACCGTTTCAAGGCCCTGTGAAGTTTTATTTATTCTCTGTGTGGTTGTCAAGTCTTTCCTTATATTCTGGTCACTGAGGAGAAACCATTTTTCTTTAGAGCTCGTCCCTTTTAGAGAATCAAATTCTCAAACTTTTTTCCTTCACCTCAGAAGCCATTCTTATCCTAGTAAATGTTTTTCTAATATTTTTTTTTCATGACTTTTCACGCCATTAAAGTGGACCTTTAATTTGCCTAGTTTAAAGTGAACAGAGACTGAGAAGATTTTCCTTCAGTTTTTTTTGGTCTATCCCGCTACAAGAGACCTCAAAATTGGGATTCTTTTCCAAGGACTTTTCACGCCGCCCTGAGACAAATCATCCACGGCTGCAAGTGTCTCCTTGAAGGGCCCCCCAGCTGAGTTATCACCTCCACGGCTTGTGAGGATAGCAGCCGCTTCCTCCGACGTCCTAACTTCAAAACCCAGCGGTACCGACCCGCGGAAACGTGGACCTACGGCTGTTGTGTGAGTGAAACTCTCATTTCTCCTATCTAATGGGTTAAAACGTGATGTCCTAACAATTAAATTACAGTTGAATATGGCCCGTATTTCAGGGCTCAATTAGTCTCTCAGCCACAGGATAAACCTGTAAACTGAAGGAAAACTCTTAGTCATTTTTAAGTAACTGCCCTTAAATTTTTGTAGATTAATTCAGGAGTCATTTTTAGATAATTAGCTTGTGAATTTTCCCCATAAAATTGCGTTGTTTTGTTAAAACATTCCAGCCTCATTTACCGTTGAAACATAAGTCTAGTTCCTCCGTGGTTCTGCAGAGGTGTAACGCTGGATTTTATGTTCAGGAACCCAATATCAGTTGATGTGATATATTACGCTGTTGTCATCTGAATCTGTTTATTCATCATTTGAACGCCATGCCATGTAACCTGAATGAGTTTAATAAAAGAGTGAATGAGAGCAGTTGAAGCGTTTTCCTTTCGCATATACAGGTTTCCTAATCACGGCAGGACAAAAACTCACTGAAACTTTGAGACTGATTCATTAAGTAATTTAAGGTACAAAGTTAATTAAAATTAAAGTTAATATTATTGTCCGTTAGGACTGGTGCCCCTTTTACGAGTGCTTTTATTTAATTTAGCGGGTGTAGAAGTGACGGTTTAACTCTGCCCTCTTTCACACCCACTATTAAATAAAATAAATAATTCCTGTACCTTATGACAAATATTTTTATAGGCAATTCACCCTACAACAGCTATGACAGCGAGCAATGAAAGGGCACAAAGTGTGCAATTTCCTTCTGAGTGGAGTGTTTATGAACCTGACAATTGAGCTCCAAGAGTGAAACAACTACTGCATAGTGCATTGCTTATTTGAACATGATTTTTCGGACAACGGCAAAAATCACAGAGACAAGAGCTACGCGGGGTCCTGTATGGAGGCTGCCCTGTTTAAATAAGCTGAATGTAGCTGCAGTCTCCAACCAGTCCACACACCCTGAAGCTGAAATACTGAAGTTACTGCCACTGCTTTATGAAAATGATTTTTTTTTTTTAACAGAATCAGAGGTTCATGCCTGTAGGAAGACCGGAGCTCCGCACAATTGTCACACACGCACAAGCTGAGAGCAGAGCTGGAGCGAGTGTTTCACAGCTTCCATTGTTTGCCACATAAGTTTTGAACCCTGTTTAAATTACAGGACCACAGGGTCCTAAAAACATTTGCAATAATACGGCATATCGCGGTATTGAGCTATCCACCGTCACCGCAGGGGAAATTCCTCTACCGTGACAGCCCTACCAGATCTTTTTTCATGCACACCCAAGACTGTGGAACTGAGATGACGAGCCACCCCTAGGAGGAAAGCACCTTGTGGAGCATCAGTTTTTGTACTCTGCTGGATCAACCCCCCTTCAGAGAAAAGAAACCTCATTCACACTGACTGTGGTAGGACACAAACTATTATTTGCTGCAACACTAACGGATCTCATTCAGGGCTGATGAATTCAATTCATGGACTGACTTTATGCCCAAATTGTGAAATTTGAGTTATTGGTTATGTTCTGATGTGGCAATGGAATTTTGTATTTTCTGAACTTTTTTTTTTACTGATAAATCCAAACGAGTGTTATTATATAACCAAACAGATAAAAAAAAAGAAAGATAATTGCAAAACTAAACAGGTCAGTTGAGTGAAAGGTCTTACTTACTCTTTATTAATTAGAGGGAGAATTGATATCGGAACTGAGTCGACTCATAAAAAACAAAACAAAATTGGAACTCATAGAAAATTGAACTTAAGGAAATCTTAGTTTTTAGCAACTTAAGGTTGTAAAATGTAAGAACAAAAAGAGAGAATAAACAAAACTCAAGGATTAATGAGTGAGACTGCTTTTATTTAATTTAAAAGTTATTTTAATAGTGCAGTTTTTTTGTGCTACTGTACATTTTGTGGTACCGAAAACCTTGTTTTCTTTTTCTACAATTTCTGTATAAAGTTTGCTTGGCCATTTAACTTTAACCCTGGTCTGTGGTCTGTGTTGGGGCTGAGCGCCGATATCGTCGCGCTCGGGTCATGCAGTATTTTCCTCCCACTGGTGTGTGTTCCCTATGGCTCTCCGAGCCTTTATTCTGACAGCGTCACGGCGGGGCTTCCGGCTGTCAAAGCTGGGTCACGTTGTGACAGCTGTTCAGCATCTCCCCTAATCACTCTCCCCACTGATTGGGTTATCTCGGGATTTAAGGGAAGCAGTTGAGGGCTAATCCTTGCTGCAATCTCATCAAACATTCCCTGGTCCAACCTCCGTCCTGGTTTCACGATTCGTACCTTTCTCAGTAAGTGTTTTCATTGTGAGTCTGTTCTTCTTTTGCCATAGTCTTAGTCATAGTTATAGTGTGTTTTGCCCCCCGTGGCTCATTATTTTGTCATTGTCTTTCTTTAATAAATTATGCAAGCTCATCGGTGGCCTATAGCATCTTATTTGCGGCCCGCGAGGACCGCAGCATGACAGTCTGTTGTTATTAAGCCTTAGTTGCTAACTGCTCTCTCAAACCTAGAGCCCGGTTCTAGCTGGTTTGCTGTGGAGGCAAGACTTCATTAAACCAGTTAAAGAAAACCACTTGTGTCTGATTGTACCTTGGGAGGAAACTACAGTGAAGAAAGGACAACTAAAGCTTGAACTGGCCTTTGAGCATAGAAAATGTGAAAGTCCAACTTTTAAAATTAAATTATTAAAAATATTTTTAATAATATTCAATTTTTTAGATGCACTAGTAAATAGTAGATATAAAGTTTTCATTTGTGACTTTTTTCCCCTCATCTTTTCCTCATGAATTGGCCTTTTCTCAAACGTAATTTTGACACTTTGTGTGAATTTGCTAGTTTTTGTAAACTTGAGGTTTTTTTTTTTTTTTACAAAAATTATTAAGATTCTTGTAAAGTTATTACTTTATATATCTTGTATAATTTAAAGGACCCATAAATTGTGTTTTTGTAGATTGTAACCTTCTGAAATGCTTGTATTGGTCACATGAATATTGAAAAAACACAAACATTCACTTCTCTATAAAAAAAAAAAAGCACACAGCCTTTATATGGTTTCTGTGTCTGATTAGCCATTTTAACTCTTCTGGGTTTGTTCCTCAACATCAAGTAAAGTAAGCCCAGCCTTGATACGTGTTGCTGCTCTTTTATTGGCCAGCATAGCTGTCTGTCTGCAAACGTAGCTGAGCAGGGAGCCCGGCCACAGCATTAGCTTCAGAGCTAGGGAGTTGGCTTACACAAGCACAGTTTATTTTGTTATTTTCTGTTGATTTCTGATTTCAGTCACCGTAATAGACATCCCTGTTTCCACCTGATTCACTAATACAGTCTGTAATATATCTCGTGTCATTCTACAGTAGCTTATTTTGTTATATTTTTGCCGTGATGCCACATCAGTCCGTAGCACTAGTTACCTCCGCCAGGCAGAAAAGGCCAGGAGGAGGTAATGTTTTTGCCGGGGTTTGTCTGTGTGTTTGTCTGTTTGTCTGTCTGTCTGTCTGTCTGTCTGTCTGTCTGTCTGTCTGTTTGTCTGTTGGTTAGCAAGATAACTCAAAAAGTCTTGGACGGATTTCCATGAAACTTTCAGGTGTTGTTGGAAATGGTACAAGGAAGAACTGATTAAATTTTGGGGATGATCCGGATCACCGTCTGGATACAGGAATTTTTTTAAAGCATTCTTTAACACTGTGACATACGGCCATTTTCAACATGTGCGCAGGCGCAATGGAGGGCGCTGGTCATCGTGTCTGACCAACATAAACTCCACGTCCTTCAACATTTTAGGCACAAAAGCACGCGGAAAACACTGGTGGGCTGGGCCCGCCACCGTGCCTGTGTTTGCGCAACGCTGCAAAAGCTGAGACGGGCAGCTGGCCGCCGCCGGATTATTTGGCCGAAATTCCCCGGCCAGCCATAGGCGCTGCGCAAAAACGAGCTGCTCGGCAGCGTGCTGTGTGCCTGTGTTTGCGCTACGCTGCAAAAGCTCAGACGGGCAGCTGTCCGCCGCCGGATTATTTGGCAGAAATTCCCCGGTCAGCCATAGTAGCTGCGCAAAAAGAAGCTCTCTGCCGGGGAAGTTTCCAAATCATCTTTTGCCGCGGAGCACAACCCCAATAAAGATAAAGATTAGATGTACCACGAAAGTCGAGTGCAAGCAAGATGTTTGTGTCTGTGAACATTCCGTCTTTTGGCGAGTTGATACGTAACAATGTTTACAGTTTGATGAGAAGGTTGCTGCCATGTAACAATCATCTTATATCAGCAATTGTCAACTCGTCACTCACACTTCAGCATTTGGAAGTGGTGGCGTTCCATTTTATACTGAGTCCAATATTGTATGTTAATGTTGTTACAAGAGCGCCGACTGTCTGCTGATCTGTATATACTTTTATTTATTTATTTATTTTCTACTCGTTTTAGTTCTGCATTTAATATGAACCCTGAGTTTGAAATAAACGTTTGAATTTTGAATAAAACCCACGCCAACCCGTCTACCTAATTTGCATCCGTCAGTGAAGCCCTCAGTGCTGCTTTCAGTGATCTATGAAAATGCTCGCATAACCCATTGGCCTGTGGGTTGTACTCAGTTGTCTCATGACTTCTTTTGTTTTTTCTTTTGAATTCTTGGATGGAACATGGGTGGCCAATATAAGCTGCGGATTCAGCCATCACACATTTCGGATAACTTATGTTGAACTGTATAATCAGAGGAGTTATTGTCTAATTTGACCTTGTTGGATTTTATTACCCCCTTTGTTATATTATTCACTTTCTTTTAACCTGTACTCTTAATCTATTCGAAATAAAGATTAATTCATTCATTCATTCAATTGCAACACCCCCAGCCTGGGAGTCTGCAGATGCAGGACATGGACACAACAGCAACACTTCAGTTTATTACCTCTGCCAAGGAGGTAATGCTTTTACTACTGAACCACTAATCCTATCATTGTGAATCCAATTGCTACTCAGATGTTTTCATGGTCAAGGAATCTGAAAACGTACACACAAACACTGTATGGGGGGAACTGTGGCGCTTGGTGGAGGTCTGCGCTCTCCGAGTGCTTTTCTAGTTTGGATAGGTGGTCAGTGGCTATCTGAAGTTAGCTGTTTAGCCACTCATTCACAAATGCTTATGTGCATATTGTACCATGTCATATAATAATAACAATAATAATAATTAGGCTTATATAGTGTTTTTCAAGACACTCAAAGACCCTTTTCGTATGGGAGGGAAGTGTCAATGACTGAATGCAGTGTTGAATAGATGGGTTTTTAGTGATATTTTTGAATGCTGGGAGTGAGGGGGAGCTTCTGATGGTTATAGGGAGTGAGTTCCTGAGGGTAGGAGCGGCAATGGAGAAGGCCCTGTCTCCCCACGACTTGTACTTAGTCCGGAGGGGGGGCCGTAGAAGGTTGGCATCAGTAGAGCAGAGTGTGCGGGAGGGGGTGTAATGATGGAGGAGCTCGGTGAGGTAGGGTGGGGCCAGGTTACTGAGGGCTTTGTAAGTCATGAGAAGGATTTTGAAATGAATTCTCTGGGGGATGGGGAGCCAGTGGAGCTTGTAGAGGATGGGGGTGATGTGGTCACGGATACAAGTGTGGGTGAGAAGGCGAGCAGCAGAGTTCTGGATGTATTGTAGCTTGATGAGGGTTTTTGATGGTAATCCATATAAGAAGCTGTTGCAATAGTCAAGACGGGAGGTGATGAAGGCGTGGATGAGAGTTTCAGCAGCTGTTGGGGTGAGGGAAGGAGGGAGGCGGGCAATGTTCCTTAAATGGAAAAAGGCTGTTTTGGTGATGTGTTTAACATGATTTTCAAAAGAAAGTGATTGGTCAAAGATGGTGCCAAGGTTACGGATTTGGGGACAGGAGGAAATTAGGGAGCCATCAATGGTGACGGTAAAGTTGTTGGTGGATTTGAGTAGAGATTGAGGACCAATTTGTCACAGTTTAGCTGTAGAAAGTTGAGCTGGAGCCATGGTTTTATATCGGCAATGCAGTTTGTCAGGGTTAGGTGGGTGATAGTGGAGATGGACTTGGTGGAGAAGAGAAGCTGGATGTCATTGGCATAACAATGAAACTGGACACCATGGCAGTGGATAATGTCTCAGAGAGGGAATAGGTAGAGGGTGAAGAGAAGGGATTAGAGAACTGATCCTTGGGGGACACCTTGAGGTAGCGAAGCAGTGGGCGAGTTGCAGTTGTTGATGGAAATGAATTGTTGTTTATCAGAGAGATATGATCTGAACCAGTTGAAGGCAGTGCCAGTGATATTGAAGATGGTTTCCAGTCGGGTGAGAAGGATGGTGTGATTGATGATGTCAAAGGCGGCAGAAAGATCAAGGAGAATGAGAATGTTAATGTTTCCAGCATCAGAGGAGAGGATGAGGTCATTTTTGATTTTTAAGAGGGCAGTTTCAGTACTGTGATGAGAGTGGGATCCAGATTGAAGTGTTTCATGCAGGTTATTGGCCAAAAGGTGGTCTTTGAGTTGAGACGCTACAACATGTTCCAATAATTTAGACAGGAAGGGTAGGTTGGAGATTGGTCGAAAATTTTTAGTGATGTCAGAGTTGAGGGCCCTGTTTTTTTTTTTTTTTAAATAAGGAGTGAACCGCTTCAATTTTGAGAGACTGTGTTTATTGTTGCAGTGATTAGAGGGGCAAGAGGGAAGGCATGCCTTGACAAGGTGGAAGGGATGGAGTGCAGGTTGCAGTTTCATTCAGTGAAGAATTTGGAGAGGTCTGTAGAAGAGACTGGGGGGAACTCGGAGAAGGTTGCACTGGGTTGAAAGAAGGGGTGTAGTATGGAGAGAAAGCTGAAACAGTGGTGTTAAGCTGCTGTAGATGTTGTCTATTTTAGTTTTGGAAGAAAGAAAAGAAGGAGGTGCATTTCTATCTGTGAATGACTTGGAGCTACTGTCCTTGGGGTTTTAAGAGTCTGTTGATTGTTGAGAAGAGTTCTTTTGGTTTTCCAGAGCCAGACTGAATCAGATTAGAGTAGTAAGTGGAACGGGCATGGGAGTGAGAGCATCTTTGTATTGCAGCAAATGATCTTTGAAGGCTTTGAGGTGAACTATGAGTCCAGTTTTTTTGCTATGTCTTTCCAGTTGTCAAGTACGGGTTTTCATCAGGTGGAGATGAGCGGTGTACAGGGAGCAGTAGTGAGTTAAAGAGACTGTTTTGGTTTTGATGGTGCAAGCTGGTTAAAGGAAACTTGTACTGGTCATTATAACAACATTAATCATGCTTTAGGTATTACTTATAAACCAAAAATGTGTTTATTCAGTAAAAATAACCCCCTAGAGTCAGTATACTGAATAATTTTATCCCATGAAAACTGCTCGGTCAAACCATGGGGGAGCAACCATTGCCGGCTGGAAGTGACGCACACTTGTTGATTCCGGCTTTTACCGCAGATGAGTAAACGTGTTTACCCCAGACAAGTAAACATGTTCAGCAGATGCTCAGTGGGTTGAGGTCCGAGTTGAAAACAGCGCAAAATCTGCACGAATATATACTGCGCAAACCGTCCTTGGAAATGGCCTTCATTGATGGCATGATCTGCAGGTACCTCTGGGGACCAGCAGCTGAAGGGGACCTGACGAACAGGCAAGTTCCCAGTCAAGTAACTTCAGAACATGTTGAATAAATCTTGATATACTAGAATTTTATTTCATTAAATTGTATGCGGATAAATTTGCTTGCACATGGCTGTAAAAAATTACATAAAATTCTAATGTTAAAACTTTGTTGACTGCCCAGTCAATCACACAAAGCAATGACTTTGGGTCACTACTGGTGCTGAAACAGCCCATGGTGAGCAAGATGTCCCTGACCATGACTGACTGACAGAGCAGTAAACTTGAAACTTGCGTGTATTTGAGAAGAAATCATAACCAAAATTACCCGGATGGAACCGCTAGTAACATATTTGAAATGACTGTTGATTAAAATTCACTACAGTTCCCTTTAAGGGCAAAAGGAGAGAATGTGGTTGTAGTAATCAGTGAGGCCAGAGGGGGTATGGAGATCAGTGAAGGGGAGATGGACATTTTTTCTGAGAGGGAGGAGGAGAACAAGGAAGGGGAAAGGAAGGGGAAAGAGAAGTTGTTTTATGGAAAGTGACTGCATGCTTTTGCTTTGCAGTGGGGATGGGAGTGGTAATGACATGGTGATGGCTAGGTGGGTCAGAGATGTGAGGTCAGATCCAAACAGATGGCTGATGGTGAGTCCTGGGAGCAGAATGAGGTCCAGGATGTGACCATGGTTATGGTCGAAAAATTTTACATGTTGGGTGAAGTTGAAGCAGTGGAGTAGTTCAAGAAAGTCTATTGTTTGCAGAATCTGTGGAGTCCATGTGAATATTAAAGTCACCAAGAAGGAAGATTGATAAAGAGAGCAAAGCTGAGTGAGAAAACTGGAAAAATCAGAGAGGAAGGAGGGAGATTTGGGGGGGAGGGGTAAAGATGACGGCAAAGATAACTGTGTGTTGCCAGCAAACTCGAAAGCCAGATGTTCAAAGGAGGGGACAGACGGAACGGAGATGTAGTTTGTCTTGATGTTCTGTCTATGGATTTCAGCAATACCACCACCTCTACTTTCAGTGCATGGTTTGTCAGTATAGATATATCCAGAAGGTGTTGACAGGTTGAGTGGTAAGTAGTCCAGAGGTTGTTGCCAGGTTTCAGTGAGATAGAGGAAGTCCAGTTTATTTTCTAGGATGAATTCATTTAAAATCTCACTTTTCTTGTTGAGGGACTGAATATTGAACAGTGTCAGCTTTATTCTGTTTTGTATGGTTTGGTTGGACTGATGTGATTGCACCAAGACTCACAGACAGGAGGCACACTTGTACCTATTGTTGTGATAACATAATCGGAGAGAAGCAGACCGTTCAGCTATGAGAGTTGGGATGGAATGACTTGACTGTGAGAAAACAAACTTGCAACCAGATCCTCTGTGGATGTATTTGGACCGCTGAAGGAGTCCATGATTTTTGATAGCAGAGATACATGTTGGAACAGAGTAGCTGATGAGCTGGAGGAGCTTTGAGGCAGAGTATTTAAGTGTCATGCTGGACAGTGAGTCATGTTGAAAAAGGGTGAGGATCTATCTTGGAGAGGAATCAATGACGATGAGGTGGAAAGGGCAGCTGGGTGACTGCAGGAGCTAGCACTGGTGACTTTTTCACTGTATTTTGGTGCTTGCAGCAGCAGCTAGCAGAAAGCTAGCTAGTTACAGTAGTCAGGTAGCTCACAGGAGAGCAAGTGAAACAGGTTGCAGTTGTAGAGCAACAGCAGGAGAGCTGATCAGCTGTTGCCGGGAAGGCAAAGCAGAAGGCAGCCATTTCAACTAATCAGCTATTTCGGCATGCTATTTCAACAACCAGTCATCTCGGTCACTGGCGGGTCCACAACACCAGCATCCAGGTATGTAAACAGATGCGTAAACACAGCAAGCAGTGATCCTGAACGTGGTTAAGCAGTGCAGTTGGGATATGCCAAGCTGGTAGCGTTTTGTGCAAAAAAAGGTCCAGTATTCAAAAAAAGAAAAGTTCAGAAGTTAGACGAAAGTTTTTATTCTGATGGAAAAGCGGCGAACATACAACGCCAGCATCCTCTCACAGCCGGAACCTGGAAGAAGTGATCGATATCCTATCGACCACTAAAAACACACAACCCCCGTCCACCAATGATGCATTATTTTATTCATTCTTTGAGACAAGTTTATGTTAGTTGGCTCAGGTTCACACCCGAGCTAGGAGCTAGCCAAACTAATATCAGTAATAGTGACGTAAGAGGGAGGGTGGGGTTAAACATGGGTCTTTTGGAATGTAAAGAGATGCGCACTGAAATGAGCCGTTCTGAGAAAGGCTGCAAAACATGACTCACAATTATGCAGCAATAATTAAAAATTTAACGGCAAGTTGACCAAAATATGTCACAAACATTTCATTAAGGCCTGTGGGAACTGTCAGAATGTTGGAAAAGTCCAATGAATAGGACCTTTAAATTAAAAAAAGTGTTTTCAGCTTTTACCAGTCAAAGTGCAGCATTTTGCCTACAAATCTCATTTCCCTCCATAAGCATGCAACTTTTTCCTGTAATCTTTATACTCAAAAACTTGCAGTATTTTACTTGAAAAATTGCTTTTATTGTGAATCTGCAGCTTTTTACTCAAAAATTTGCAACTATTTCCCCATTTTGTAACATTTCTCATCAATAGACATATTTCTCCTATTTTCATTGATTTTTTTTCCTACCTTTTCTTTATCAATTATAATTTTTTTCTTGTAAATTTATCAGGCCATCTTCTTAAAAAAAATTGCAGCATCTGGTAAATTTTTAAGCATCTTCTTTTTTATTCAAAAGCATACCGCAATTTTTTAAAAATATTTTTTTTGTTTTTGTAGTGGTCCAACTATGAAGAAAATAATCCACTATAGTTTTCAACTGCATTCATCTATATTCTACCCCTGAAATATGCCCGTCCTAGGGCAGCGCATGTGTTGTGTTGGTCTTTGGCTCCTTTGTTTTTTCGCTCAGACATGCCTGACAGAATGAAGAAGCTGCCAAGAAGCGTTTTGTGTTCGCCACCTACTGTGCTGTTGGACTGAAGTCCCTAACAACGGATAACCCCCCCCCCCCAAAAAAAAACCTCCACTCTGGATCAAAACTATCTGAGCCGGATTGATCAACTGGGACTGATATAACAATGAGTGGATCTCTTTGTTTTGTGCTAGTGGTGCACACTGCAAAATTGCCACATTGACTGCATCGTAAATTTCAATGTTTTACGATATTTATCACAGTGAATTATATTTGCAGTAAATGGCTGCATTTACATATTTCACATAGACATACAGAGCCATATTTTTCTGCCCTATCAGTGACTGTAAATAGTTATTTCATTCATTGTGTTGTTGTATATTTCCAGATTTTGGATTCACTGTATACCAGACGCTGTATTACCATACATACATAAAAAAAAATTGATTCAGCATGTGGGGATGGATCATTGATTTTATTGTTTACACTCATCTTGACATTTTGTCAAGCACAGTGAGGAAACATGGCAGGAGGTGCCCGTATCCATGGATACGGGCAGGGGATGGCTCAGAGGTTGAAGGGGATGGGGGGCTGGTACAGAAGAGCTTAGTTGGCAGGGGTCCTGGCAGCTCCCGCATTTTAATAGAGGTTCTGCTGCACGTAGGCGGCGATGTACTTGACGGCCAGCATGGTCTCCTCACATGTGGGCTTGATCTGAGACTCAGGCAGCAGGAAGCCATAACGACCAGTGTCACGCAACTCAAAGGTGTAGGAATATTTCACTCCTAGATCATAGGCCCAGTCATCAGAGCCTCCAGCGGCAGGGTCTAAGGACACATGAGGAGAGGGGAGGGATTATAGTGAAGGGGATATGCTTGACAATCTGGGACAGTCTAGATATGTTTTCATATCGGGGGACCAAAAAAAATTCTAATCCTATAGCTCCGGATTGCCTTTTCTTGCCTCTAGAGGACCTATCTTTCAATAGAAAGTTGTGCATCAAGAACACATAACACAGTAGTAGACTATCAAGATATTAGCAAGGACACTATTTCCCCAGAAAGAGCAGCAGAGCAGAAATATTTACTTACAGATAGTTGTGGCACCAGGTCCACTGGTGTAGCTTGTGCCATACAAACTAGTCAGGGCAGCCGCGGCTCCCTCAGCCACCTTCAGCTGCAAAACAGAAGAGGGCATGTTAAAGGAACCTTTGTCTGTTGTATCCCTTGAATTACAGTGTATCTGACGCACATGAGTGATGTTATCAAAGTTACTGTACTACCACTTAAAAAGCAAGTGCATCATACATAAAAGTCTGACAACTGCATCTACACAACTGTTCAGATGCAGCTGTTAGTAATTTGACTGCACTATCCAACATTTGGTTTGTTTCAAAAATCATCCCCCCCCCTTTTTTTTTTTACAGATGTTACCAACAAAAGGCATCGGTGAGTTACAAAAGGAAATGAAAGCCCGCCGAGAAATGCATGCACAGGAAATGATATTTCTGGACAGACTGATGGGTTATGACAGATCCCCGGAGTTCTTTTGTTCGGTAAAGTGTCAGAGCAGAGCCTAAATTACAAGTGAGTAATAGAGAGGCAGGGACGTGTGATCTGCCTCGGTTAGTGTGAGAGCTGAAGCAGGGGTGTGAGTGTTAACTGTGCAGCAGCACCACGGACACCCCAGTGAGAGCTAAAAGAGCCATGAGAATGAGGCATGTGAGCAGGGAGTAAATGATTTGCAGCAGCTAAGTGTGGCCCTTAGATAAGAGTCACACAGTAATGGGACTGGGGCTGAGATCTTGCTTAAGCTTTTGGGACAAGATATTATAAATACATTTCTGCTTCACATCACAGGAGATCATTTATTCTATGAAACAGTTCTGCTTATATTGCAGGAATTGAGTACACTACTTTAATAGCGCACAATGATAAAAAAAGTGTAAAAATTTCCCTGCAAGGAATGTAATTCTGTATATATGAAACACAATTTAGCATTTTTCCTGCAAAATTTTACTCTTAAAATATAATCCATATGAAAAGACTGCTATTAGTAGGGTTAATGGCCACAAGATAACATTTTTGGTGTGTGTGTGTTATTGGTGTTTATATAGTTGTTACTGGCAAAAAACCCTATTTTTGCTGATTAAGAAGCAACACAGTGCTATAAGGAGTATGAGCATGCAGTATAGGTGCACTGTGCAGATATGCCAGATTTAAGCTTATAGACTAATTTTATTGTTTGTTGCCTTTTATAAAGCAACAGAAAACATAGGCACCAAAATGGAACAATCACCAAACACTCAAATTATGACAGCATAATCTGCAGTGAACGTCATCATTAGTAAAGAAATTCCTTCTTTCTATGGTGCGTCTTGTTGCACCAGATTGATCACTACAGCAAGTAAGAAGACCACGATTCTCTTGTTAGTTATCATTAACAATACCCACTAAAAACAACAAAGTTAATTTGTGTATAAAAACACTGTAGTGACATATGCACAGATGCAGCCATTTTGGATCGTGATCTAGGGCAGTGGATCCAGTACTGGGTTGTGGATCACTTGGTACCAGGTCGCAAAGAGCCGCAGAGAAAAATAAACAACTTATTCTGTTCTTCTGTATTGACTGCTGAGTGTGCTATTTTGGAAAACTACTGGATGTTCTCTCTTTTCCCATGGCGCACACCTGTCTCTTGGCGGGCTGGTTTGGTCCCTTCCTTCTGCTGGCTGGCGTGTGGCCGCGTATCTTTGCTCTGGGAGAGTTTCAGCATTGCTTCCTGAACCGCGGCCCTTCTGCGGGCTTCCCACACGAGTCGGCCCCGCAAGTGACAGCTGACCTGAAATCATGCCTGAGGGAACCCAAGCCTGGGCGGAGCATCCCTGGACCACCACAGAAGCACTGGAGGCCATGCTCACACTTAGAGAAGATGAGATTTTTTTTAAACATCCCCAGACACCCCCATCCCCTTCCTTGCTACCCCAGTCTCCAGGCGCTGCCACTGCCGGGTCGGAATTTTTTGTTTATGCGTTACCAATCCGTGAACAAAAATGGTTGGGGACCACTGATCTTAGGCATGTAGAGGTTTGCTCAACTTTATGATCTGAACACACTACTGGATACTAACCCTTTTCTCACATGTTAAAAATACAACTAAGTAACATAAATTATGTTGTTTTTTTGGGGGGGGGGTAAATGCATGTAGATTACAAATCCAGATTATGTTTATCTGAATGGGTACTGATAATTTATATATAAAAAGACAATAACATTTTGATGCTTTCTGATAAACTATTTCAATAACAAGACTGACTGATGTCCCTACATAATCTCTCATGGTATATTTCTCTGGATTAAGTCTACTTCTAGCAAGACACTACAGCAACACTGAAGTGACATATACAGTACTGTCTTCATCTGTGGATGAAGATACACACTTTAACTCAGTGCCGAGTTACTGTGATGTTAACTGACCAGCTCACTGTGGTCTGCAGCCAGCTGGTAGGTGTAAGAGTACGGGAAGAGCAGCAGCTGGAATAGAGTGGACGGTGATGTAGGCCTTGATGGTGGACTTGTGCGTGCGGATGAAGTTGGCGACATTCTTGACTTCAGTCTCGGACTCGGGAGTGGGCCCACAGTAGGTGTCACTGCAGGGGTAGGTGGAAGCTCCGATGGCTGCAAAGAAGTAATAAACAAAATCCACATTATTGTGACAGTAGCTATGACTCTCAAATAAAAGGTGGGCCAATTAGAAAGGTTTTCAGTGTCAAAAAAATGTCCTCTTGCTAAACAGATTTCTGGCACTTTTTGATTTGTGTTATTTTCAGCATCAGTATAAAATGTTGCTGTGTGCTCTTTCATCTTTATATGTTCTCATGCTACTTACTGCACCAGCCAGCATCGAAGTTCCTGTTGGGATCGGCTCCATAGCAGCTGCTTCCAGGTACCCTGCAACGAGTTTTTCTCCACATCCTGTCCTAAAGATCCCGAGAGGATTAAGCTCACATGAGAGATTTATCAGCAAAGCATCTAAGATGCACGGTATAGCACTGTTTTTCTGAATATGCACGTAATGATCTGAATTCACTAGAGCATACATTTGTGTGGGTATAGTGATAGCCATCGATGTTAAAGACGGGCAGAACATAGACGTCCATCTGATCGAGCAAGCTGGTCATCTGAGAGTCACTGCCGTAGGTGTTCAGAGCCTAAGGAAAGGGTGTAATCAATAGAAGTTTCTGTTTAAATGTTGGCCAGCATATTTATTCAGGCATCTCCCTTACCTCATTGACAAACCACTGACAGAAAGCAGGAGAGATCCACTCTCTGGCGTGGATACCGCAGTCCATGAAGATAGCAGGCTTGGAGGCGCTGGACTTCTTACCAAGCTGTGATTTTTACATGTGATTTATTACATGTAGTGCATGAGTTTGGAAATTTCTCACATTTAGTAGATATCATCTAGATGGCAGGCCAGCTGGAATACCTTGAGGAGAGTCATGGTGCGTCCCTCACATGTGCTTCCGATCTCTTCCTTGCTGATCAGACTGGCATCAGCGGAAGCCATGGAGTTAATCCATGACTCAATCTGAAAGCAAAAGAACAAAATGGAAGCTAATTACTGCAGAAGAACTGAAAAAGAGAATTTGAAAAAGTGGCGTGGAATCATACAGTGCTCCAGGTGTTGTACTTGGTGTAGCTGTGTGCTCTGGGGGAGCCTTTGCTGTCAGCCTGACGATCAACAGCAACCTGAACATCCTGAATAAGAATCCTGCATGACCATCATAAATGTGTCACTATAGCACTCTCTAAAACCTTCATTAGCTTGGCATCAGAGACTCTATTTACACATTCATCAAGTGACTTACTTGTAGCTGATGTCACTCTGGCTCAGGATGGTGAACACAAAGTCCAGGTAGCGAGCAGGAACACGGACGTCCACATCAGCGCCAACAGTCACCTGGTCGGGGCTGTCAGGGCTCCAGAAGTCAACCTGCAGGTGGCGCCAAAGTCAAACACTTGAGCACTGGACTCTCAGTTCAGCGCCGCAGCGTCGTATCCATCAAGTTATATTGTTTTTGAGGGTAAGTGGAAATATTTGAATTATTAGAATGAAGTTAATTGCAGACAATGTGGTTTAAGTGTGAAAATGTAGGTATTTACCTCCATTTTCTGAGCCAATTCCCTTATGAGGATCACATGTTCATTCAGCACAGGCTTCAGGCGGAAGACTTTGTCTCTGTCAAAAAACGCAGAAAAACGGTATATAGTACAAGAAATATCCTTCTGTAGTAGTGATGGTTTATTGTGTTGCAGTATTTTTAATGCACATTTTCCCTCCTCCTTTGTGAACATTTAAACTTCAAGTTCACTTTATTAAATACTGTACTTGTAAAGTTAAAGCATATATTACTTCTTAAGGTGGTGGGTACACCGTCATCAGTGTAGCAGTATGCCAGTACGTGTACTATTTCAGTACTGCTTAAAAATAAATTGGCCTATTTTAGTATATAAATACTTCAAGCGTAAAAAATAGCACCACACAAGTAGTTTACATTTACTTTAAGTTTTAATTTGTAATGCAAATACCAGGTTACTCAGGTACTGCTAGTTTACTGGTTGTATACTTCCAGCTATCTTTATAATTTATCAAAGTTCACTTTTAAAGGTACAGTGTGTAAAATTCCTGGATAATCTGAATACTGGAATTTAATGCAGCATAAAATCTTAACTTTGTTTTCATTGTCATATAATCACTCTTAAGGAGAAGTTCTTGCATTTTCTGTACCTTAAGAGCAGTTTTTTTTTTTTTTTTTTAATGCTCAGGAACAGGGTCCCTCTCCATGTAGGCGTCCATCTTGGAGCACCACGATGTCTTTCCAAGTTTGTATGTGCAACCTGGAAAGGGGTTAGGCGTGAAAGCACCCTTACTCACAGACTTATTCTGCAGGTTTCTGCAGGTTGATTTGGAAGAGGGTAGTGACTGATGAAATGTGAATCGTTTGCATTTTTAAATCTGACAGCTAGATTGCACTGAATATTACAAACCTTTGTGTACCTGTTATGTATAAATCAGGAGTACTGATTTATTATGCTTCCCTGAAGTACAGATTTAGTACTTAATATGTATTATAATTTTGATGATGCATATCTCTGATATGTACATAAAAAGTGAACTGAAAATATAGTTTATTTTTACTTAAAAAGAAGTATACTGATAACATACTTGAATAAACTTCTTTTCTGTAAAAGCAACTCAATAATATACTTGATCAATAACTAATTTAGATTAAAATAGAAATTTCATCAGACACTGATACTGCAACCTTAAGAATCAGTCAAATATACTTCAACATTTAAAAGCTAGTTTAAACTTATTATACCAGACCTCATCTTTTATCCATCTCAGTGGGTGCATGAAATACCTTTGAGCAAATTATTATTCTGTTTTATCCCAGGAGAAATGTAGTAGTAGCAATAATAATAATAATAATGCATCCTCAAGTTGTTTATCAATGTCTGTAAATGACTGTAATATAAAAAAGATAAACTGTCATTACACTGATAAAAGCTGACTTGAAGCATTATTTGATTTGTCACCTCCATGTCATTGATAATCAGTCATACAATATTTCACGGCAATATATTGTCTTTGCTTTTAAAAAAATTTGCGAATTACCCCTCAAAGCGAGTAACGTCAGCCAAGGCAATAGCCACCAATCCGAAAAACAGGAGGACCTTCATGTTGGCAGTGGAGCTGACCTCGTGTGTACTGCACTTATATCCCTCAGCTGTACACCCACCCACCAATCCCTGTCTTTAATGCAGCAAAATGTTTTACATCCTCCCAACATGATGATGTACTGCAGAGCTGTTATTTTTAGGTGTGACGTGGGGAAACATGATGCACAATGATTAACAATTTAAGGGATAAAACTCTGAGTCAAGGTTATGCGATGTGGATTCCTATAACCTGAGCTGAACTTTGTTTTTAGATTATTTTTTTTTTTTTGGTGTCAGCTAATGATTAATCATGATAATCATGATAATCAGTTTTAGTTTATAACATAAAAACAACAGTGATCCACCAGATGCTTAAAGCTAATTTTAACTCTCCTAGACACTATAAAGAAGGATTTAAACAGGTGGGGTTCACTTCCCCTATCATTACTTGGCTGAGTGTCCATCATTAAAATGAATATCCTGCCCAGGTTACTGTACCCCCTACAGATGATTCCAGTACTTATAACCAATAAGGTTTTGAAGTTACTTAATGGTTGGTTGAGTGATTTTATCTGGAATAAAAGGAAGCCGAGGTTAAAAATGCTAAAATTACAACTTCCAAATTCAATAGGAGGTTTGGATGTCCCTGACATTAAATGGTATCAAATAACATCTCAACTAAGGTTTATAGCAGAATGGGTTAAAGATGATCCTACTTCTGTTTGGTTGGGTCTTGAAAAGTCACAGACCTCCTGTTCACTGTTGGGCCTCTTGTGCTGTAAGAATTTAAAGTCAGTTAGAAACCTCTGCGACAACAATCCTATAATTTGCAACACTTTAAAGGCCTGAGTTATGACACAAAAACTTGAGGGAAGATCAGATTTAACTGCTCTACTAATCCCTATTCAAGGCAGCCCTGACTTTGTTCCTGGTATGATGGACAGTGGTTATAATATATGGACAGTTAAAGGGTTAAGGAAAATTTATGACCTTTTTGATGGAGCATTATTACTATCATTTGAACAGCTTCAGGAAAAATTTGGCCTTTCTAGACAGAATTTTTTTAGACACCTTCAGATCCGAGATTTCATAACTAGAAAGACCACCTTCAATCTAAATGCCACAGTGTCTGCAGTTGAGCGGTTACTTCTTCTAGGCCCAACCAAAAAATCTATAACCTGCTGTTATAATGCCTTAAGTCAGTCAGATGTGTTGAGTGTGTCAGTTATGCAGGATGTTAAACAGAAATGGCAACGTGAACTTGGTGTAAACATTTTTGAGGATTCATGGGATGCCATCTGGGAGTGTGCCAAGAAGATCTCAATATGCAATCGTGCAAGACTATTGCAATACAAAATCTTACATCACTTGTAAGTCTCTCCCAGTAAAAGATCTAATATGAACCTCCAGCTTTCACCCATGTGTCTGAAGTGTATAATCTCAGCTGGTACCTATACCCATTGTGTCTGGTCCTGTCCTAAAACTCAAGCATACTGGCTGGACGTTGTACAAGACATGAGTCAGATATTTGGTGTGACTGTAGACATGGATCCTCGTTCTTTGCTACTGGGACACCCAAACAAGGACTCACTTTTTGTAAGCTTTGCCAGACTGTACGATGTCCTTGCATATGCTGCAACAAGGAGCATTTTTTTTGTCATGGATATGTGACAAACCGCCAACCAAAACAAACTGGCATAAAATTATCACGGAGTGTTTCCCTTTGGAATATTTAACATGTCTTACTCCACTCAACAAAGGGACATTTTATGAAAACATGGACTCCATATCTCAACTTCTCTAACCTTACGATGGCTTCGATTCTTGGGAGCACTGACTTGGACTAAGTATGAACTCTTTTTCTCTGGACCTTGTTTGTAGTGCTGTGGTGGACACACCCCTCTGTACAAGCAAACAAGTGCATGTATAAGTTTCTATTTGTGCAGTATACCTTGTTTGAATTATTTTTATTTATTATTATTATTATTACTATTACTTTAATCTCTGATTTTGTGTAGACCAATGTTGTGCTGAGCTGTTGTCATGCTTGATTGTTTGGTGTTTATTCCTTGCGTGTAAAACAAAAAGGAAAAAATTCAACAAATACATTGGGAAAAAACAACAACAATGAAGCAATGTATTTTTAGAATTTTATTTATATTCACAAATTTACACTTGTCCAGTAGAAAAAAAAAACCTCTCAGTATATATAAATAGCACAAAGACAACCACCAAACAGACTGATAATGACCACAAAACCTGAAGTGTTTAAATACTTTTTACAGTATCACAGCTCCCAAACTTGGAAGTATTACGATGAAAACATACAATTCTACAAGAAACACTGACAAAACCACAAAACATACATACACTTGTTATCAAAGCCACATACAGTATGTTACACAATTTACATATTTTGCTACACATTTCCAATAATTTCATTAAATAGTAGCTGAGAGAGCATGTATGGGTTACTTCTTTTTTTTCCCCTTAATTTCGGTGTCTTACTTCTGGTAAAGCTCCTGCAGGGCATGTTTTACTCTTGTATTAGACAATATATTAATGTACTGTATCACTACTGCACAAAATCTGTAAAAAATAACATGCATATCTTAAATAAATAATGGGATCCATGATTATGTATAGTGTTTTATTTACTAACAGGGACAAACTCTGTTAACATATTTGGTCTTTGGATTTCTTTTTAAGTCGTGAAACACATTTATTTCATAGGCTTACATAGATATTTGCAGGTATGCGATGTGAGATGTGATGGTGTCTGAATAATCATTCCTGAAATGAACACTGTACAAGGTAGTCTTGGAGAGGAGGTGAAGTGGGTCGTGTTGCGTGTTTCAGTGCTGGGTAAGACAGTTGTGGTTTGAAAGCTATGAAGTCGCTTTTCGTTGCCCCTAAACAGGGGAAAGAGACAGTGTTAACTGGATTGACTTTTCATTTTCATCACTTCACATCAGAGGAGCTATTACTTTTGACTGTTAGGCTCAGTGCTTCGGAGGCGCGAAATGATAGCATGCTCATCTTGGAGCTGATACTTGGGTGAAACCCCGGAGCTCGGCTTGGCGAGCAGTGCAGCAGGCGCAGTAAGTTCTTGCGAAAGTTCCGCCCCACAAAGCCATACACAATGGGGTTAATGCAACTGTTAAAATAGGCAAGGCAGATGGTGAAAGGCATGGCGGTGTCAATGATGTCCAATATTTTGCAATTGTTAACGAGTTTCAACTCAGTGAGCAGCTGCATGAAATGGAACACCTGATGGGGTATCCAACACAAGAAGAAGGCCAGGGCGGCTACTGCCAGCATGCGCAGCACCTCGTCGTCCCGCGTGCGAGAGTTCTTCTGTATGTGTTTGGCCCCCAGCAGTGCCCGCCAAATGAGGCAATAACAGGTGATGATGATAACGAAGGGCACCAGGAAGCCCAGCAGGCTCTTCATGAAACTAATGGCCAAGCGGACCTCTTTGTCAGTGTCCGTGGTCGGGTGCAGAATTCCGCACACTGTAGTGTTAATGTCTCCTATGTTAATGACATCTCGGGTCAGCGCTGTGGGCACACTAAGAACAAAAGCAAAAAGCCAAATCACGACACAAGTGATGCGTGCATACACCACAGTGCGGAACCGGCGTGATCGTACTGGATGCACTATGGCCAGGTAGCGGTCAATGCTAAGGGCTGTGAGGAAGAAGATGCTAGTGTAGAGGTTAAACGTCACCATTCCTGCAGTGGCCTTGCACAGTAATCCTCCAAAGGGCCAATAGTACCGAGTGGCAGTGTAGGTTGCCCACAAAGGGAGTGTTATGAGGAATGTAAGGTCAGCGACGGCGAGATTGAGGACAAAAATGTGGGCCACAGTTTTGAGTTTCATGTAGCAGTAGATGACAGCCACCACCATGCTGTTCCCGACAATTCCAATGACAAAGTTGCAGCCATAGACGATAGGTACCAAGGTGAAAATAATTTCATGGTTTCCAGACATGCCGCATGCCAAGTGTATCCAGCCTGTCTCTCCTGCTGTTAGATTCTGCATTTTCCCTTTTTAGTGCCAGATCCTAGGACTCTTAAACAGGGGGGCCGTGTCGGCGGGGTACGTCTGTGGCGACTGATACGGGCCTTGAGAGAGGGCTTCTGCAAGTCCTATAAAAGAAACACAAGAAAAAATGTCACAGGCAGCCCAAGAGAAGAGCCATTGTTACTGCTGGCATGGCCCATAAACGCTAATCCACACGAGCACCCATGAAAGTGCTCACCCTACACCAGCTCATTAAAGACCCGCACATTAAACCCATTGTAACGCTTTATGTTATTTATGTAAAATAAGAAGCCATGAAAAACAGATGTTGTGTGTTATTCAATATTCCAAAAATGCCCTTTAAAACATCATTATTCTGATAGTCTGCATTCCGCCTCCTCCTTCAAATCATCCCTCGGCTAATGAGCGGCAACAGTAAAACTGCACAGAGTTTATCAAATGGCCCGTCCATCTGGATGGACTGTCGGCACCCGGAAGGAGAATGTTTATGCCTTGTGTTATGACCTGTGTTAATGAAGACTGCATGGCAAAGCGCTAAGCTTGGATAACAACACCATTAAGCATTAAAGGTGCTGCAGGAGCAGGAAGGAGTGTAGAGAGAGAGCGGGAGAGAGAGAAGTTTAAGGCTCCAGTTGCTGCAAAAGACATGTCACGTTTCAAACCCTCGGTGTGCAGAGATACATTGTACCCAGCATGAGAACTTCTAATCAGCACACACCTAAACAAACAGGACAGCAGGGATTCGGCTCTGTGGAAACTTTGCTCTGTGAGAAAATCAAACCTGCATGCTGTGGAAATTTGCCTCGGGGCGAGTTTTTGCTTCATTTGTGCAAGCAAAGAGTGAAATGGGAATAAAAAGCAAATTCTGGTCTTTGTCGAGGCTCTTTATGTTTAATAGAATAGCTCTGTGAGTGTCATTAGTGGAGATGATGTAATAATATTAGCATAAACCTCATCTGTGCAGCACTATAGCTGCAAAGTTTCCGTTACTAATTACGTGAGAATAAAATTATACATTGTGGTTACATTAACATAGATGTTGCAGGAAACAAGTCTTGATTTAGTGCCACACAGACAGTGAAATAAAATACATGGAGATCACAAAAAACTTTGAGGTAAATGTAAATTTGACTTAAAAAAGACAAAAAAAGGCTGTTGCAAATTCAAATTGCATAAAGTTATAAAAACATGGTTGGTGCCACACATTTTATATGCAGACTGAATAAAAACAGAAAAACAAATCTAAAGTTGACTACTTTGTATCACACATGGGTGTGTTATCTCCTCGAATTGAAGCACAAATTATACATCAAACATCCATCAGAAAAAAAGTATGTGTAAGTGTAAAATACAAAGTCTTTACGTGGACTGTCTCAATAAATTCATGTGGCCTGTAGATTAAAATTATCTTACAGTCTTGTTTAAGCAAGTACCATTCAACACTTTTACTGGGATGCACGTAAACACTGAAAAGTGCAAACGCATAGAATCACTGCCCAAATCAGAAACAAACAAATGAACACTTAAAAAGTTTACATCATCAATGGCTATAGAAGTAAATTCTACATTTACTGTTATGAAATATTAAGAGACTTCAGTCTTGGATTTTCTGTGTCATGTCTCCTTATATGTAAGTCAGAAACTGAGCCACTCCACCTCCCCTCCACTCTGTTACAATACACTCTAAATGAACTACTGACAGACGTAAACACCTCTGTTTACCAGTTGGACTAAAATAAGTGTGTGTTTTGCCACAAGAGGGCAGGATAGCTTTGGTATTTCACGTGACTTAGCTGAATCCCCACAGAGATACAGTATATTGTAATGGAGTACCCAAATGTACACTTGAAACAAATTACCAGGGATGAGTTGAGTATCCAGAAAGTATAATCAAGTAAAAGCAGGGTTAGTAACAATAGTCTGCAAAAAGTTACTTGAGTAAGCGTAAGAAAAAGGTTACATAAGTAGTCTCTTAAATTTAAACTTAAAATTTTCTCTTAAATTTAACTGTTTTTCCTTGTAAAGTTGAAACCTTTTGTCCTCACTGTTATGTATGAATAATGAGACAGGAGCCGTGCTGAACTGAACAGCGAACTACTCTTTATTATCAGAGCATAGAATTACATACACCAGTGGCCGTGCCCGCCTGACGTCACCCTGTGGGCGGGTACGGCATTACACACACACTACACTCACAACACCACACTTCCCCTCCCCCTTACAAAATGCAAAACCACACACACAATCAAGACCCTCCCCAATTTAGGACCCAAATCATGCACTAAGAAAACAGGAGAACAATTAACTGTAATGAAATAACCTACCACATTCACACAAAACAACTAAAATAGGGCCAAGTCTCTAAAAATACATAAAATAATCCCATAACACACCACATACATACTCTCATGCACACCAGCACTATGTACATGTATTTACATTTGATAGTGTTCAAGTCACACCTCTGTCCACTGGCAGCCAGAGGTAAAACTGACCCGGGCGCCCAGGGCAGCCCCAAATCATACACGCTCCTGGCCGCTAGAGATAAGACCGGGTCGGAGGTCCTGGGCAGCCTCATGACATGTGCGCCCATGGCCGCCCTCTGCCCTCGGGATCAAAAACAATCTCTCCTGCCATAACGTCCCTCCACCGCAGACTGCGTCACTCCTCAGGACCTGCCGTGCTGCTGTCCGGCACACTGTCCCTCCGTGCTCGTTGGTCCGCTCCCAACCACCTTCAACACCGCCGTCGTGGCTCTAAACACTCCGGCACCCTGTGGTCGAATTCGTCGGTGTCGTTCGCTGCCTCGGGCGCCTCGCCATAACACCCAGCACCCTCGTCCAGGGCGCTCCGCTCCGCTGCCTCCGTGTCCAGCTGCTGCTGCTCACTCCCGGGGCTCACCACATCACTTTCGCCGGCGTCGTTCTCAGACCCAGGCACCTTGCTGCTGCTCCCAGCACCCTCGTTCTAGGCGCTCCGCTGCGCTGCCTCCGTGCCCAGCCGTAGCTGCTCTCTCCCAGGGCTCTCAGCCTCGCTCTCATCGGCATCACTTTCCGACCCAGGTGTTTTGTCGCTGCTCTCGGCACCCTTGTCCCAGGCACTCTGCTGCGTTGACTCCATGCCCGGCTGTCGCTGCTCTTCCCCGGGGCTCTCAGCCTCCATGGTCCCGCTCTCCCGCTGGCTAGCCTTCAGCTGCAAAGATGACTCCTTCTGCTCTCACTCTGCTGTCGTTGCACACCACACTGTCCAACTCATCAGCGCTCAGGTCCTCCACCTTTCTGTGCTTCGCAGCTGCCACTCTGTCTTCAGTGACCGGGGACTCCCCCAGTCCCACCTCAATGCCCAGCTGGTAGCTTGCAGCCCGCTTTCGGCGTACAGTTAGCATTGTGGCTAACTTGCCCATAGACGATGAGTAGGCCATTAGCTTCTCTGAGCTAACTAGCCCAGCCTCACTTGGCACCAAAATTCCCGCCACCCACAGCTTCATGGTCCTCGTCTGCCTGGTGAAAAAATCAGCCAACTGCTCAACAATATCCTCATAGTGCTCCGTCTCTCCCAATGTACCGAGAATTCTTCGGCCCTCCGCGCCGAGATGATGGGCCAGGAGTGCTCGTCCTCTTCTCACGTTGAGTCCACCTAGGCCCAGCGTCCCGATGTAACCCTCAAACATGGCCCTCCACTTCGGCCACAGGATCACGGTCTCTCCCGTGTACTCCAGAAATGGCACTAGGGGTTGAGGTAGCCCATATGCTGCCATAATTTTTCTTGTCGCCAATATGTTATGTATGAATAATTCAATTCAATTCAACTTTATTTATATTGCGCCATTTCACAACAACAGTCATCTTATAGCACTTTCAACTGTAAGGGAAACCCCCACAATTGCAGAAAGACCCCAGCAATCAGGCGATCCCCTGTGAGCAAGCACTTGGCGATGGTGGAGAGGAAAAACTCCCTTTTAACAGGAAGAAACCTCCAGCAGAACCAGACTCAGGGAGGGGCAGTCATCTGCTGCAACTGGCTGGGGGGTGAGGGGATAGAGAAGAAGAAGAAAAGAACAGACATGTAGAGAGCAAACAGCATTACGGGGACAGGAGCAGTGCTGAACTGAACAGCGAACTGCTCTTTATCATCAGAACATAGAATTCATTTACACCATAGAATTACACCAGTGGCCGTGCCTGCCTGACGTCACCCTGTGGGCGGGTACGGCATCACACACACACACACACACACACTACACTCACAATGTTGTAATTTTCCTCTCATAAATTTGTGACTTTTTGCTTGTACATTTGAGATTTTAGTCTTGCACAACTTTTTTCTTCTAAATACGCAACTTTACTCTCACCAATTTAGGTTTTTTCTCTTACTTAAATGCACCCTCTAACAAAGAAAAACAGTGCTTTCAACCCTAATTTCATTCATTCATTTTCATTCATCTTCTTCCGCTTAATCCTTTTCGGGTCGCGGGGGGGGGCTGGAGCCTATCCCAGCATCTTTGGGCGAGAGGCAGGGTACACCCTGGACAGATCGCCAGTCCATCGCAGGGCCAACACAGAGAGACAGACAACCATTCACTCTCACAGTCATACCTAAGGACAATTTAGAATCCCCAGTTTGATGCCAATTAACCTAACTTGCATGTTTTTGGCATGTGGGAGGAAACCGGAGAAATTCCGGAGTAAACCCACGCAGACATGGGGAGAACATGCAAACTCCACACAGATCACTGTTGGTCGGGGGCTGGGATCGAACCCAGGATCCCCAGGCCAAGGGTGAGTTGCTGTGCTGCCACAGTGCTAACCACTCTTCCACCGCGCCGCCACCCTAATTTCAATGAAATGGAATGATAAATTCACTAAAATGACTTAAGATGTAGTAATTTTTATCACCGTTATCACAGTATAAACAGATTTCTAACCAGTTTTCGTATCCGTGAAATCAAAAGTAACACCAACATAATGCCCCAATGTACTTAAGTAAAAATACAACTTTCATTTTTCAGAAATGTACTCGAGTAAGGGTATCACACTAGGGATGTTAATGATTAATTGACTTTCGATTTATTGTCGATAAAACTTTAGCAGACTAAATTAAATTAGATGTCAATTAATTGATAACTCAGCAGTCCTTTTCAATGGGAGCTTATTCTATGAAATGTAGTGGCATCACAGTCCAGGCGGGGGCACACGCAATCATCCACTGCTGCATTTCAACCAAAAAAACAGAAGACACCAAGTCCCTAGCGTGCATACACTATGCAGAGCGAAAACACTCACCCTTCTGGGTTATGCTGGAGAGCCACGACAAGTTCCAATGGCATGCAAGCTTGTCCACCCACCTGCTTCAAATCAACAGAGCAGAGAAATGGACCAGAGCAAGGAAGAAACTACATGAGCACAAAAACCCATCCCCACTACCTTCAACCCCCCGCTAGACGGGAAAGCAGACCGGACTCAAGTTACCACTGAGGTAACAGACAACAGAGGGAGCCGGCGATGTCATGTTTCGCTGCGTAAAAACGCAGCACACCAGTGAATAGACATGAGCCCAGATGCAAGTGCGGCGCGTGGTTTATTAAACATGGAATTATTCATACCAAGTGTCCATGAAAAACAGTCTGACAAAGTAGGCAACAGATGAACAGGGGAATAAATCCCGTTGGCGAGAGGAGAAGTTACGTCACGCCCCAAAGATTAACCACTGGGGGAAGGAAAACGTAACCCAAAAAGAGAAGGACTTACTAATGGACGTTGGAGCGCAGCTGGCTCTGGAGAACAACACCCCGTAAAGTCCAAAGGGAAAAAAAACAACAAGGAGAAGAGCCTGGCCATCAAATGTTGACATGTACTCACGTACACTGTAGTTGACAATGGTTGACTATCGCCACCGCACTGAGCATTCCCACTGCCACCCATAAGTACCCCGTGCACATATGAGTGACAAGTGTATGCAGATGCGAAGGCAGCTGGACATGAATGAGTGCGTATGAGTGAGACTAAATGTGTGTGTGTATGCATGTGTATGTATGTGTGAAAAATCAGGAGAAATGACAACCACTGGTGAATGCCTGGCAAAGGGAGGAGGAGGCGTGGCAGCTGTGGCAGTAGACTGACAGGGCGCCCAGGAGAGGGTTCAACCTGTCAGCAGATAATAAAAACACAGAGAAACAACAGCCACAAGTCATGGAGCGGAGTTGGACCCGTCCAATCTGGTCCATGACAGGAGATTACTAAAACACACAACAAATGGTACGGTACACAACATTCCATCGGCATTCCATACATGTTCGTCAACCGATCCTGCCTGCTGTCAGTTCTGTGTCAATGTACCTTTGTACAGAGCAGTCCTACTAGCTAGCAGTGTCAAGCGTGCAACGAACATACATGTAACGTTAGACACAGAACCTTCCTTCCCTGCAAAATTACAAGCAAAATGTAAAAGATACATCACAAAAGCATATTTTTCCAGGAGACATGAAAGGTTCCATATCTAACGGAATGTTTTGTACGGAACGTGTATGGAACGAACATAGCAGAAATGAACTGACCGTCTGAGTGACTTGCAGACACTTCAACCTGCTGTGGAAATTCTCAAAACACAGTCATGCTTAGGTTTACATTATCTGACGGGGGTCTCACCTGAGAAAATTGTCCTTGCCTCCAAAATTTCACCTGCACGATGGGTTGTTTACACTGCTAGCCTGCTAGATTTGCTAGCACGTCCGTGGCAGGAGTCCGTGGGTAAAAACTCTGAAACTCCGATTCAGCTGCAGAGCTGCTGGTACTTCTGTCTCCCAGTGAGTGTCAGTCTCATTTTCAAGCTAGTTTACTCTCCAATGTTGATACTATTACTCTGGTGATGGCAGAATCTCAAGGCTAGCGTTGTTTAAGGAAGGTTCCGTGTCTAACGTTACATGTACATGTTCCTAGCACACTTGACACCGCTACCTAGTAGGACTGACAGCAGGCAGGCTCGGTTGACGTCCCATACGGAACACCGACAGAACATTCCGCAACATTTGTTGCGTGTTTTAGTAGGCACAGAGGGAGTCCAGATCCTATTGGGTTTGCCTGGATTGCCGGGGTACTGTCATAATGTTTAACATGCAACAGATGAAGCAGGTCACAATTTATTTTCCTGTGAAAACAGTCTTACTAGTGCATCTCAGTAAATTAGAACGTGAATTATTTTTTGTAATATAACTAAAAAAGATAAATTTTGTGATATTAGTAATAGTTATTAAAATAAATGAAAAATCATGATATTTGTAAGTTACTGAGCTGTACCAGCACATAGTACACACTATACAGTGCAAAATTTGTTAAACCACAAAAAATGTCATTGTCGGTCATAAGAAAAAAATGCAAATGGTACAATAAATCATTGAGGAATAGGGTGTTCATGTTTTATTCAGTATATCAAAAACAGTAAATAACTTTTTATATGTTAAAAGATAGAAAGACCGTATTGTACCGAGGGAAATTCAGATTCTCAGGAAGATTGCTGCTTATCAATTAATAGTTAATCGATCAATAAGGTGAATGAACTAATGATTAATGAATTAATAGATAACTTGCATCCCTATTTCACACCTAACCCATTTGGTCCAGACGTTCTGACTTTTTAGTTCGGTTTAGACCAAAATTTGAGGTGTGAAACCTCCCTCGAACCACACTCCCCCAAATCTCCCCCGGTCAAAGAGCTGAAATTTGGTCTGGCAAAAAGAGGTGGTCTCAACTGGGATCAAACTGAACCTTGACCTGGTTTGTTTACAATGTGAAAGCAATTTTCAGACAGGTTCGGACTTTTGGACCAAACATGGAAGTTAAGGCAGCTGATAAGAGGGAAAATGAGCCGTGGTAGGATGTAGACAGAGGAAGTATAGCCGTTAGCAGCATAAATAGTCACTTGAAAAGAAAAAACTTTGGTCCGGACCTTGGTACTACACAGTAAAGCACAATTTTGTGGAAAAGATACATACAGTAAATACATGTATCTGGGTAAATGTAAGTGGTTACTACCCACATCAGCAATTTACTTCCCTATCTGAACTCCTTCCACCCTCTGGATGGTATTAAGACACTCTGAGCCTCAGGAACAGGGCCTTTTTATCTTCGAATCAAACATTTTCCACCAGGTTTCAGTCAATGAATTCTTTGAAAACAAAGCAAAAGCTCTCTGCACACTAAAGCTAAACCCTATCAGTTGCAGATGTGAGGATTTTTGGGCGCGGAAGATGTGTGGGTGTCAATGGCGACGGCATAAAGAAATATATTTGAGAGTTTCTTCTGTAATAGGAGGGATAGAGTACCAACGCAGGAGCTGTAGCTTGGATTTACTCGGCATGTGTTTTCTTTTTTTGGATGTAAAAATTTTTACTACACACGAGGGCTACAAGAGAAAAAGCAGTTTCAGCATTTGGGGATTTAAAGTTTTTGAAATGACTCCCTTGACACTCTGAAAGTTTCTAATGACCACAAACGGAAATAGGGGAGAGACACATCTTTTTTGAATTATTAGAAACAGTGTTAACTACCAGTATTTTTCCATGAGGGAGACAATGATGCTGGTAAAGAGGTATGTCTGGGGAATGAATACAAACAAGGCTGAAAGTTATTGCTGTGTATACATGCCGTGCATATACTGTATCTGTAATAAAGGTGAGTCGGTGAAGACAGAAGGTGACTTGGAAGTGGTTGTGTCCAGGGTGCTACGGATGAAGCGAAGAGGCACATTACTGAATGGCAGCCATAAAACCTGGGTGACAACGGACAGGAAGGTAAACAGCTACTTCACAACGTCCACCAGCCAACCTGCATCCTCTAAGACAAGACACAGAACTGCGAGAAGACTGAAAGGTCACGTGGTGTTTGAAGACCCAGTGAATGATAAAAGTCAAGCTTAGGAGGAAGTTTCCCCCCACAGTGTATTGGCTGTCTCCTGGGTCATACCACAGCAGCAATATTTCATGTCTAATCCTATTTTTAGGTCATTTGAAAGTAGTCTCTTCTAGGGATCGTGGGAATTTTTTAAAAAGCCAAACCAAGAAGAATTAAAACTAAAGCTTGGGTAAGAAGAGAGAGCTTGGACACAAACAGGGTTCCCATCAGATGAGGCTGCCTTTAGTTTGAGGAGCTGCTCTGACATGAGCACCACCATCTGGCTGCCCTTAGAGATCACTAAATTCCTACTTGGTGGAGTTAATGATTTATATCAGCCCATTATGAAGTGAGGTTCATCTTATCGGAAACACCCCACCACCACCACCACCTCAGCCTCCTCTCTGGACCGTCCTTTGGTCAACAGGACGCCCTACAACAATGGAGCCATGTGGGGTTTTTGCATCCTGTGTCTCTAAAACAATGCAGATGCAAGCCAGCTATTTAGGAATCTAGAAAAATGTCAGCTCCAAGGTGGTCTAACACTTTAATCCACTGTTACTCATCGCAGGTTAATTACATGGGTGACTAACGGAACATCCAACCTAGCCTCCTATCTCAACTTACACCAGAGTGAGTTAAAACAGCTTTCCAAAGTGCTGAAGACACACATGCTTTGCATTAAAAAAAAAAAAGAAGAACCTCCTAATTTGTGAAATTGTCCATAATCTAACAGAACACTTGACCTAGGGGTTGCTGTTAATGGAAATGTTGACCTCAGAAGCCATGTCTGTGCTTTCATGTCATTTATACAATTAACCAGACTAAAAATCTCCCTGTGAGGCTTCAAATAATACAGTACGCACTCTTCTGTTCTGCTGAAAGTGCTGTGGCAGATTGTTAGAAACTTCTTAAGCTGCAGAACTTAAACACACAATCTGCATTTATCACAGAAACTTTAAAACATCTTTCTAACAGTTAAGATACAAGCACATTTAGGATTGATGGCAATTTAGACAAAGTCTGTTCAAGGATTTTCTCTTTTTTTGTGCTGATTTAATGTCATTCATATCTCATTTTCTCCTGTCTTTAAAGACTTTAATTTCTCTCTCATTGCTAAGCTAAAAATTAAATATAATCAAAATTTCTTTCCTCATATGTGCATTGGGATTGCATTCTTCACTGATTACTGTCAGTGAGTGCAGCGCTTCTGTTTATCAGGAAGTTATTCCAATTTTCTATGGGGGTATACGACCAAGAGTTTGTATAAGTTGCATAATGGAGTTCTGAATTCTCCTCATTCCTCCCCGCAATTTATAGGACTTGTTTTGAGGGCCACACACACACACACACACACACACACACACACACACACACACACACACACACACACACACACACACACACAGGGCATTCATGTGTATAATATAAATAGCAACAGGTTGCACTGATTAAATCAATAAATAAGTGCAACATGTAATTTTGTAGGAAATATCTGCAATCTTTCTGGTAATGATAATGAGGTAAATATGTGGAAAAATTGAAACTTTTGCCTAGTGCGCAGGAGAAATAAAGCAAAAAGATAACTTTTTCCTCATAAAACAAGTTATTTCAGACACAATCAGACATTCGGAAGATGAAATGACACAAAACATAGTTGAACATCTCCATGAAAACAAGGTAATACGGGAGTTCATACCTGTGCTGCTGTGTGAGGAGGCTGTCGATGTTCTCAGAGACGAGACAGACCGGGACCACCACAGTGTGACTGCCAGTGACCGCCTCTGATTTAACTGGTGGAGTGAGCCGAGCAGGAATCCTATCTGACACACGCCTCCCCTCCTACACTCCCCTCTTTAACTCTCCCTCTCGCTCTCTCTCTGCCACACAGACATACACTACGATGATGAATGAATCATACTGGATCCAGTCAGCTACGAATTGTCCTAGCCCACATCTCTTTGGCCAGCAGACTCTGCACATACACAAACAACCACACACACTGACACACCAGATCTTACAAAACAGCACCTCTCCTACCTTATCTCCTCCTTCTTTCCTCCTACCAACTCCCCGAGCACCATGTCCCTCTCTCTCTCTCTCCCTCTCTTAAAGTCTGTTTTTAATAAATTTCTCTTATGAAATTCACCAATTTTGACAGCCACAGCTGATTAAAGTGTGCAAATCTAGGTCTGTTGCATAATCTTTTAAGGGTATCCAGTTTAGAGTTGCCTTTTAATTAACTACAAGCACATGGTACCATGGACGTAATCACAGGCACCATACGCCAATACTTCGACCACCTCTCTCCGACCAATCTCTTATCCTACGACAGTCCCCTGTCACTTGTCCTTTCCTCAGCATGAAAGGAATGGCCACACTCTGATTATGATTGGACCTGTCAACACACTTTATTAATAGCAGCCATGAGCTCATCCTTGAATCAGGATGTACTGGTGGCCTAAAAAAGGGGGGAAATAGGTGGGGTGGAGTCAGAAAGTTGGGTTCCTGCTTTTTTCTAGTGTTGCTAGGGGTCCTTGGAACATTTCCTGCTTTTAAGCAATGCAATCCAGCTGTCACTCATTTGCCAAAACCTTTTTTTAAACAATCAAAGGCATTGTTTGAAGGATGAGAACGTATGTGCACTTACAGTATGTCACAGAGCTGACTTTGTTGAGCGAATAAGTTGCACTGAAAAATATCTGCTTCATATGTGATCTTGTATGAACCTGGCGGAGGAATTCGAAGCCAGCACACTTCACGCTTGTGTAATCCAGCTGTATTAAGATGGAATTTCTATTTTTAGGGATTGCACACACAACCATCAGGCACGGCTTGGTGCTAAAGTTATTTGTCTCTCACCATTCAGGCCCTGACAGGTGTCGAGGAGTGGGTCAGATCCTCACCTCTGTGCCGCAGTCTATTGCAGCAAATGTCACAGAGATGGATCGTGACGGATGAGGCGACATGGCCGTCGCCCTCCACCTGCTAAACCCCTTCGGTTTCAGTGTTGGCGGTCAAGAGAGCCATCGCCTGGGTTAAAGACAAACAAGGAAAGAAAGGGGAAAAACAAACACTTTAAGCTAAGTGAAGGTCCTGTTTGGTGGGTTTTGCTCACTCAGGTGTGACCCAGTCATTTGAGAATCATTGCATTTGCTGAGGTTTTTATGGCGGCCAACCCACCTGTGGGGTCACATGGGGTCAAGAGGCAACAGGTACACAGGCCTGGAAAACATTATGAAAATACGTGACATGCAGCAAAAGGCTCTTCAGTCTTTACACCTGCCACTTTTCAGGAAGGGCAGGTTATGAAGGTGCGTAACTCACTTTACACAGCAACAGAGCCATTTACACCTCCAGGGGACTGTGATCAAGCTCCATTATGTCTTCAATTACTCCGACAGATAAGAATCATCCATTAGGTGAATGTTATCTTACTGCGTATCCTGTCACAGCAATAAGCATCTGTATGCTATCATTTCATCCTCATGGTCTCGGTGCCATGAGAATTATGACCAAAGTATATTTGACCCTCAAGATCTGTCAGGAAGTGAGCAGAGAGTTTAGTACAAGCTGAGAATCTCTAGCTGAATTTTCTACAACAAAAACAAATCCTTCTCAGTGGGGACAGGATGCTGTTGCAACACTGTGTGCTACAACAATGATTTACACTCCGTGGTACAGGCAGAAACAGATGTCTTTGATTTTAAAATGATGTTTTGCAGGGAGATTAGATGCAATATCAAGCTTACTTCATGGGACTGTACCATAGGTGGAGTTCATTTAATGTTGGCAAAAAAGAAAAGTATCAAAGTTTGACAAAGTAAAAGTTGACGTCCTAAAAATGACCCCCATTAGTTTGCTCTTAAAACTCATCAACTGCCATTCCAAGATTGCGTCTAAACTCTTATGCAACTTTTATGAACCCAAAGAAAGGCTTCTAAAATCCAAAGAAAATACAATAATTTGGTAACACATAATTTCTGGGTGGCTGAAGCCTGAAAAAAAATAAAGCTTCATATGAAGGCCCAACACCCTGGAGGTGTGATAGCGGACAATGTTCTTGCTAATCAAATCGATTTAATGAGATTAGCTGTGTTAGCACTTAAGGTATACTAGAATGAATTGACGACTGAGGTAATTACTGGTAGCAGAGCACACTGTGGGGAAAGATAGTATTTTTTAGACCACCACAACAAGGGTAGTAAAATGCCAAATGAGCACGCAGCCACCTGCTGAAGAAAGACAATATTCTGTGAAGTCTGAAGACTGAGCTTGAGCCATAAATGCTGACTATTGAGTGAGAAAGAACAAAGATCTGACAAAATAAAGGACAAAAGAAGCAGCACAACATGCCTCACTAAGCTGTCCTGCTACAATGACTCCACTGAATGAAAACATGATTCTTCCAGATTTTCTCATTTCATTATTTTAACAGCAATATTAATTTTGTTCAAATTCACAGCAAAATCACACACTGTAACTCTGGGGGTTTATCACCCTGAGGATAATGGATTAATGCATTAATTTAGTAATCCAAACAACAACAAAATCAAACCCAGAGTCACAATTTAAGCATTATGGTTTTTCGTTCCCCCCCCCCACCCCCCGCCTGTATGTAGGTGGTGTACACCTATATCATAATGGTTTTCAGTCAAATCCATTCCTTGGAACTGATTGCCAGTCAACAAAGTTACCTTGACATACACCTATTGGTTGACAGGACCCCACTTATAAGCCTCAAGAGTATTTTCCGCCAGTACATTCTTGCTCTGTTCATGTGATGAGTGAGGAATAGGAATGTAAAGAATGCCAAAGACTTTAATAATAAGATACAGCTGGTGTTAATCAAAAGCAGCAGGCTTTATTGTCCGGATTTTAATATGGAGCAAAAAGGCTCAAATGATCAGCATCATTCAGTCTGATGTAAAACTATGAACTGAGAAATACAAATAAAATGTACAAGAATAACATTGCCTTTATTCAGATTATAGTGTTGATTTTACTTTAACATGTAAATATACTGTAGGATAAAAAATTGTCTTTAACAATTACCAAAAGTTATATACTGTATAAAAATGGAAAACTTTAGAATACAAAAAAATATATACAGCAATGTTAACGAAGAAAAATAAACGGCAAACAGAAGAAGAGTTAAGTGAATAAAAATATGTCTGTTTGGGACCTTAAAACTGTTTGCGAACTGTTTGGCAACCTTTTACGAACCCTGATGAAACCCCACAAATCACTATGTTGGTCAGTTTCCACCGGTCAATGAGGTACGGGCTTTACGTGCATGATATTGGACTGTGGGAGGAAATCAGAATACCCAGAATAAACCCCTTCAAGCATGAGGAAAACATGTTAACTCAACACAGAAAGGCCCTGCTGGCCAGCTCGGAGGCTCAACCCCAGGACCTTCTTGATTTGAGGTGAATGGAATGGAGGTTCAAAGCAGTCAGGCACTGACCTCCAACATGATATCAAAAAGTTAAATAGCACTACTGTCTCTCAGAAAAAGTGCTGGGGTTCCCATGCAGATCCCTTGTGTGTGGCGTTTGCATTACTTCTCTCTGTTTGGGTGGGTTTTCTTCCCCTACTGAGGTTTCCTCCCACAGAGGAATCCCACAGAGACTCAGACTATGACAACACCCTGTATGGCAGAGGCCACTCCAGATGTTTGTGGACAATGAAGCCAAAACAAATGTAATTCTGCACTAGTGTTTATGCCAATATTTTTCAACCGGGGTTCCTTGGAATGCAGAGGTTTCGTGAGAGAATGTTCAGGGTTCTGTGGGAAATTGTATAATTTCACTTCTTAATTAGTCCAAAAAATTGCAAACAACTTGCCATTGTTGTGTGCCTGTAGTGGCTCCTCCATGTCAGCAGACGGTAGCATGAACGCAATCCCTCCTCTTTTTACTCCTTGACGGAAAATTTGTCCCACAGAGAGGCGGGACCACCTTCCCCTGCAGCCACCCTGCATTTACTGTGGAGATTAAAAATAATAATAATAAAACACCACCATGCCTGAACCTCCGGACACCATCCAGATGATAAAATGTCACCACCTCCCCCAGAAACCGCATCCCGTTGTTGGCTGCCCCCAGCATCAAACAAGCGGCGGACACAACCGCCACAGAGGGAGAGAAAAGCATGTCCGCTGTGAAAAGAACCCCCTTTGCAGGAGTGCACTTCCCTCAAGAGACGTCTCCCATAAGTGGATGTCTCATTTGCAAACTAATTCACTCTCCCAGCAACTTGCGACCAAGCGTCAAATGAAGCCCTGGCCTGAGCTGAACAAAATTCAACTCACTTAGATGCAAACTCATGTGCCCTTGTGTCACCCGGCGCAAATGCGCTCGTGTTTGTGTCTTTCCATTGACTTTGTATGAAATCATGCCACGTTTCACACAAGTATATATAAATTAAAAGACTAAATTGTCATTAGATATGGCTACAATGTATCATTTTACAACATTTTAGATTGGTGCGGTGCTGCAGGATTTTTTCAATGTAAAAAGCATTCTATAGCTCAAAAAAGGTTGAAAAAGACTGGTGTATACCATGTATATGAATAAAGCTCTCATCTTTTATACATAATTGGTGTACAGTTTACCTAAACACTTTTTTCAACCTCATGTGTAGTCATCTGCTGGTCATTAGGAAGAATGCATTTTCACTTTGCTTTTCAGACCTAGAAAATGTGTATATGCTTTCATATAGTCTACACTTTAAGGTGGAATCTATCAAAGGGCATACATTATACAATGGCGAAGAATTTCCTCATTTAGTGCAGCTTTAACCCAAATTCTCCTCAAGATTTCACACATATTTCAAACAAAAAAGTTAAAGGGAAAGCATCTTGTGTTTAAAGACAGTCACTGCAGAAAAAAATTGTCTCAGCTATATTTGGGAGCAACTGCGAGCACATTCTGTTCTTATTATTTAATTCTGTCCATATTTTACCATGCTTTAGTAGTCCCCATGATTTCCCAATGAACTGTATTTATTATACAAGTGTTCTCAGCAGCACAAGCCACAGGAAGAACAGGTTGAACTAATTAAACTAATGTTTTTTTTTCTAACTTCCAAGACCATTACTGAATGCTGTTCACTGTAATGGTGAGAAGACTATATTGTTATTAGATACAATTCTGACCGGTCAGAAATATTATGGAAAACAAAGGGCTTGTCAAACATTTACCTTTTAAGGGAAGTTAGCGTATTGCCAAGTTTTTTGGATGGCCCAGAGGAACTTATCTTTCAAAAAAAAAGAAAAAAGAAAGACAGACTCTTTGACTAAAATTTAAATGACATATAAATCAAAATCAAATACTAACTATAAAGAGATAACTGTAAGAGGATGGACACAAGGAGGTTGCTCAGTTACGGAGAGAACCACTTCCGGTTGACAATTAGCATTAGCAAATAATTATAACTACACCTGTGAACTGGAGCAAAATATAGGCAAGGCAACGATGGTTTATTTGATTTATTAACTATACATTAACCTTGATATGGCACAACTGTTGAGTAATTACACTAATAAAGCATAAAACTGCCAAAAATACATGATTGTTTTTAGCTAACTGGCCTTCTGTCTTTTCCACCCTTCTTTCTCCAAGACTTCTCCGTTTGCTGCTGTTGAGGACTGGAAAAGAAGTTGCTGTTGCCCTTAAACCCAATCTTCAGCGGATCTTACGTCAGAATCTGACAGATACAGGTCCCTGATTTAAAACTTCAAGGTAGGGCTTCTCCGCTTGTAAATAATTCACCATTTTAGTTTGTGTCTCTGGCTGGTGCTTGATTTGCTTGTTGGTTTGCTCTGCTTAACATTTTTTTCTCTCTCGGCGCCACACGAGTCGGCTGCCTTTTGCAACAGCGGCTCGATTCCGAGTCTTTTTCCCTTCCTCTCTCTTTTGATCCGTCTTTTTTTTTCACCCCACTTATATCACGGACACACAGATCGTCCTAAATGTCTCCTGAGCCGGTGGACGGAGCCACTGTCTATAGCAGGATACGATACAGCAGAGAACAGCTGCTAGCATTCAACCGCCACCCGGTCCCATTGGAAAAACTCGACATACCGAGAGAACTGAGGCGAAAACGCCGCGGCTGCCGGGCTGGAGTAAGGCGGAGGACAAAAAATATAAGGTACAGACCCTCCCTTCCATCTGTTGTCATGGGAAATGTACGGTCGATACTGGGAAAGTTAGATGAGCTAGCGGCTATCTCCCGTTATGATAGCACATACCGGGAGTGCTCTCTCCTTTTGTTTACTGAGACGTGGCTAACTGAACTAGCAGCAGATGCTAACATTGAGCTGGAGGGTTTTCACATGATACGAGCTGACCGAACACCAGACAGTGGCAAGGCTAGGGGCGGTGGAGTGATAATGTATGTTAACAACAACTGGTGCAGACCGGGACATATCACTGTTAAACAACGACACTGCAGCAAAGACATTGAGTTGCTAGCTGTTAGCATGAGGCCTACATATCTCCCGAGAGAACACTCACACGTGATCTGCATTGTTGTTTATGCAAATCCGACGGCGAACGCTGGGACAGCACGTGACGTCATCCATTCAGTAACCAGCAGGCTGCAGACAGAACACCCAGATGCTCTTCTCCTCATCTCAGGCGATTTCAACCATGTTTCACTGTCTCCCATTCTACCCACGTTCACCCAGTATGTCACATGCCACACTAGAGACAATAAAACACTGGATTTATTCTACGCAAACACTAAGGAGGCGTACACCTCATCACAACTCCCCCCACTCGGGAGATCGGATCACAACTTGGTTCATCTCCGGCCGGTGTACAAACCCCTAGTGCACAGACAACCTCCGGCCATGCACACTGTGGAGTTATGGTCTGAGGAGACAATGGACACCCTAAAGGGCTGTTTTGAAGCCACCGCCTGGAAGCAGCTCTGCGATCCACATGGTGAGGACATCGATGGCCTCATTCACACCTTCACGGGCTACCTCAGCTTCTGTGTGGACAAATCCGTTCCCACCAAGACCATACGGCGTCACTCAAACAACAAACCCTGGATCAACCCTGAGATAAAAACACTTCTGAGAGAGAAGAAGAGGATCTTCAGGTCAGGGAACAGGGAGATGCTGAAGTCCGTACAGAGGGAGCTGAGGAGAAAGATCAGAGAAGGCAAGGACAGCTTCAGGAAGAAGATGGAGGACAAGCTGCAACAGAGCGACATCAGCGGGGTCTGGAGAAACCTCAAAACCATCTCGGGGCTCCAGAATACCTCCCCCCAGGCCACAGGGGGCAGGGAGTGGGCGAACAACCTGAATCTGTTTTTCAATAGATTTGACCAACCGCCCTCCCCCCTGACTGCACAACAACCACTGCTGCCTCTAAAGAAATCAAGTCCTGCTGCCCACTCCCCACTCCACCAACACCCCCCCACTCCCAACACACAGCCCCCCATCCTGACCCTGACCAGGACCCAGGTGAGGACGGAGCTGAGGAAGATCAAGGCGAGGAAGGCGCCGGGACCGGACGGCATCAGCGCAAAGCTCCTCAAGTCCTGTGCAGACCAGCTGTGTGGGATTGTGACGTATATCTTCAACATGAGCCTGAAACTGGGGAGGGTACCACAGCTGTGGAAAACATCTTGTGTGGTACCTGTACCAAAAACTTCCCACCCCAAAGACCTGAACAGCTACAGACCGGTGGCCTTGACGTCCCACTTGATGAAGACCCTGGAGAGACTGCTCCTTGCTCACCTCCGCCCCCTGGTGGAACCAGCGATGGATCCACTCCAGTTCGCCTACCAGCATGGCATTGGGGTGGAGGATGCGGTGATCTTCCTCCTTCACCGTTCTCTGTCCCACCTGGAGAAGCCCGGGAATATGGTGAGGATCATGTTCTTTGACTTCTCCAGTGCTTTCAACACCATCCAACCGATGATCCTGAAGGACAAGCTGCTGCGCGCAGGGGTGGACCAGCACCTGTCATCATGGATCCTGGACTACCTCACGAACCGGCCTCAGTTTGTGAGAACCCGGGACTGTGTGTCCGACACGATCATCAGTAGCACGGGGGCCCCCCCAGGGAACGGTGCTGGCTCCCTTCCTGTTCACTCTTTATACTGCGGACTTCTCACACAACACAACACACTGCCATCTACAGAAGTTCTCTGATGACTCTGCGATCGTTGGCCTCATCTCCAATGGAGATGAAGCTGAGTACAGAGGGCTTATCCAGGACTTCGTGGACTGGTGCCATCGGAACTGCCTCCAGATCAACGCGAGGAAAACTAAGGAGCTGGTGGTGGACTGCCGCAGGCATGGGCAGCCCCTCACAGCACCAGTAAATATACAGGGAACAGACATCGAGATGGTGACATCCTATAAGTACCTGGGTATTCATCTGAACAATAAACTAGACTGGTCACACAATACTGATGCACTCTCCAAGAAGGGACAGCGCAGGCTGTTCCTGCTGAGGAGACTCAGGTCTTTTGGTGTACAAGGGGCGCTGCTGAAGTCATTCTATGACACGGTGGTGGCATCAGCCATCACTTTTGGAGTGGTCTGCTGGGGCAGTGGCATTACTGCAGCCGATAGGAAGAGACTGAACAAACTGATTAAGAAAGCTAGCTCTGTCCTGGGGCAGCGCCTTGATCCGATGGAGGAGATAGGAGAGAGAAGGACGGTGGCTAAACTGTCATCTCTGCTGGAGTCCGAGTTCCACCCTATGCAGGACATACTGAATGCACTGAGGAGCTCATTTAGCAGCAGACTACATCATCCCAGGTGCACAACCGAGAGGTTTCGTAGGTCCTTCCTACCAACGGCTGTCAGACTGTACAACCTAAGCAGGGCTGCTCGCAGAGATAGCAAAAAGACGTAACAAACTAATAGTTTTTTGAATGCAAAAGATGCAATAGACTTACACAATGGTCCCCTCCGGCATACAACTAGGAACATACCGGTCGCTATGGAGGGTGAGAATATGTATGGGCACATAATCATACCATGTAGGATAACTAAGTAGACGGTTATGCTGTTTCATTCCATCTAGCAACAATGCTCTGCACTGTGTGTGTTTATATATTTGCATATTTATTCCATCTAGCTACAATGCTCAGCACTGGGTGTGTTTATATATTTATATATCTACATATTATTCCATCTAGCTACATTGCTCCGCACTGTGTGTGTTTATATACTTGCATATTTATTCCACCTAGCTGCAATGCTCCGTACTGTGGGTGTTTATATATTTACATATTTATTCCATCTAGCTACAATGCTCTGCACTGTGTGTTCATATATTCATATATTTATTCCATCCAGCTACAATGCTCTGCACTGTGTGTCTGTGTGTGTGTGTATATATATATATTTTATAGTAATACGTACATATGTTTATTAGCTGCTCTTGCTTGCTTGTTTTTTTTCTTGCCTTCTGATTGTTGCTCTGAGTGTTGCTATCCCTGTGCTGTTGCAATCCTGGAATTTCCCCGTTGTGGGACTAATAAAGGCTTATCTTATCTTATCTTATCTTATCTTATCTTATACATTTGTGTCTCCCCTTCTTTGGTATACATTGTGGTTCATGTTGCAGTGTACATGTATAAGAAAGTGACTCACGTTAAAGTAGAATCACATTTGTAGCTGGAGCTGCTTTCAGTAGGCTGTCTCTTTCTATCACAGAGATATCTCTGCGCTTTCTGTAAGCCAGCATGTTTTGAATAGGCTAATGTCTTTATAGCCTTCCTGATGGACATAATTGTTGCTTTTCATTCTTGGCTGCTTTCAGAACTAAGCAAACACTCATTTTATTTTCTCAATCATTACTATTTAGTTCTGTTCTCTGGCCCCTTGTTTTATTTGATTTCTATGGGACCCATAAAGTTCTCAATGATTTTTTTTTTTATCTTGTGCTAACAGGTTAACTTTATTGTACAAACTAGTTCTTGTCTGCAAACAAGTTGTTATTTTGTACGAACACAATAACTTGTGGGCACTTGTGATTATTTTGTATCTTGTGTGAACAAGTCATTATCATGTGCAAATCAAATATTCATCTTGTACAAGTGAGATAATTATCTTGTACAAGCAAGCTATATATCCATTATGAACAGGGTATTTATCTTGTGTGCACAGGATAATTACATTTGTGCAAATAAGTTATTTTCTTGTGCAAACACATTGGGCCCTATTTTGACAGTCACTAGTGGACTTTTGCATCAGACTTCCTGTCGTACACCAGTGTTTTTGTTAGTTTCTGTCAGCGCATTGTCTGTTTACACTTTGTCATACCATCTAATTACCTGTTGACAGTACCCCACTTTGCTCTGGGAGGTGGAGAGTCATTTTAAAGAGGTGTGGCGACGTGCAGTCTCATGTGCACCAGGATAACGTGCTTTTGATCAGGAAAAAGGAGGTCTGTTGTCAGAAGCGCATTGTTTAATAAGTTATTTATAATAATAAGTTATATAATAAGTTATAATAATAATAATAAGTTATTTATATAATAAGTTATTTTCTTGTGCAAACACATTGGGCCCTATTTTGACAGTCACTAGTGGACTTTTGCATCAGACTTCCTGTCGTACACCAGTGTTTTTGTTAGTTTCTGTCAGCGCATTGTCTGTTTACACTTTGTCATACCATCTAATTTTTTTTTTTTTTTTTTTTCTCTCGGCGCCACACGAGTAGGCTGCCTTTTGCAACAGCGGCTCGATTCCGAGTCTTTTTCCCTTCCTCTCTCTTTTGATTCGTCTTTTTTTTTCACCCCACTTATATCACGGACACACAGATCGTCCCAAATGTCTCCTGAGCCGGTGGACGGAGCCACTGTTTATAGCAGGATACGATACAGCAGGGAAGAGCTGCTAGCATTCAACCGCCACCCGGTCCCATTGGAAAAACTCGACATACCGAGAGAACTGAGGCGAAAACACCGCGGCTGCCGGGCTGGAGTAAGGCGGAGGACAAAAAATATAAGGTACAGACCCTCCCTTCCATCTGTTGTCATGGGAAATGTACGGTCGATACTGGGAAAGTTAGATGAGCTAGCGGCTATCTCCCGTTATGATAGCACATACCGGGAGTGCTCTCTCCTTTTGTTTACTGAGACGTGGCTAACTGAACTAGCAGCAGATGCTAACATTGAGCTGGAGGGTTTTCACATGATACGAGCTGACCGAACACCAGACAGTGGCAAAGCAAGGGGCGGTGGAGTGATAATGTATGTTAACAACAACTGGTGCAGACCGGGACATATCACTGTTAAACAACGACACTGCAGCAAAGACATTGAGTTGCTAGCTGTTAGCATGAGGCCTACATATCTCCCGAGAGAACACTCACACGTGATCTGCATTGTTGTTTATGCAAATCCGACGGCGAACGCTGGGACAGCGCGTGACGTCATCCATTCAGTAACCAGCAGGCTGCAGACAGAACACCCAGATGCTCTTCTCCTCATCTCAGGCGATTTCAACCATGTTTCACTATCTCCCATTCTACCCACGTTCACCCAGTATGTCACATGCCACACTAGAGACAATAAAACACTGGATTTATTCTACGCAAACACTAAGGAGGCGTACACCTCATCACAACTCCCCCCACTCGGGAGATCGGATCACAACTTGGTTCATCTCCGGCCGGTGTACAAACCCCTAGTGCACAGACAACCTCCGGCCATGCACACTGTGGAGTTATGGTCTGAGGAGACAATGGACACTCTAAAGGACTGTTTTGAAGCCACCGCCTGGAAGCAGCTCTGCGATCCACATGGTGAGGACATCGATGGCCTCATTCACACCTTCACGGGCTACCTCAGCTTCTGTGTGGACAAATCCGTTCCCACCAAGACCATACGGCGTCACTCAAACAACAAACCCTGGATCAACCCTGAGATAAAAACACTTCTGAGAGAGAAGAAGAGGATCTTCAGGTCGGGGAACAGGGAGATGCTGAAGTCCCTACAGAGGGAGCTGAGGAGAAAGATCAGAGAAGGCAAGGACAGCTTCAGGAAGAAGATGGAGGACAAGCTGCAACAGAGCGACATCAGCGGGGTCTGGAGAAACCTCAAAACCATCTCGGGGCTCCAGAATACCTCCCCCCAGGCCACGGGGGGCAGGGAGTGGGCGAACAACCTGAATCTGTTTTTCAATAGATTTGACCAACCGCCCTCCCCCCTGTCTGCACAACAACCACTGCTGCCTCTAAAGAAATCAAGTCCTGCTGCCCACTCCCCACTCCACCAACACCCCCCCACTCCCAACACACAGCCCCCCATCCTGACCCTGACCGAGACCCAGGTGAGGACGGAGCTGAGGAAGATCAAAGCGAGGAAGGCGCCGGGACCGGACGGCATCAGCGCAAAGCTCCTCAAGTCCTGTGCAGACCAGCTGTGTGGGATTGTGACGTATATCTTCAACATGAGCCTGAAACTGGGGAGGGTACCACAGCTGTGGAAAACATCTTGTGTGGTACCTGTACCAAAAACTTCCCACCCCAAAGACCTGAACAGCTACAGACCGGTGGCCTTGACGTCCCACTTGATGAAGACCCTGGAGAGACTGCTCCTTGCTCACCTCCGCCCCCTGGTGGAACCAGCGATGGATCCACTCCAGTTCGCCTACCAGCATGGCATTGGGGTGGAGGATGCGGTGATCTTCCTCCTTCACCGTTCTCTGTCCCACCTGGAGAAGCCCGGGAATGTGGTGAGGATCATGTTCTTTGACTTCTCCAGTGCTTTCAACACCATCCAACCGATGATCCTGAAGGACAAGCTGCTGCGAGCAGGGGTGGACCAGCACCTGTCATCATGGATCCTGGACTACCTCACGAACCGGCCTCAGTTTGTGAGAACCCGGGACTGTGTGTCCGACACGATCATCAGTAGCACGGGGGCCCCCCAGGGAACGGTGCTGGCTCCCTTCCTGTTCACTCTTTATACTGCGGACTTCTCACACAACACAACACACTGCCATCTACAGAAGTTCTCTGATGACTCTGCGATCGTTGGCCTCATCTCCAATGGAGATGAAGCTGAGTACAGAGGGCTTATCCAGGACTTTGTGGACTGGTGCCATCGGAACTGCCTCCAGATCAACGCGAGGAAAACTAAGGAGCTGGTGGTGGACTGCCGCAGGCATGGGCAGCCCCTCACAGCACCAGTAAATATACAGGGAACAGACATCGAGATGGTGACATCCTATAAGTACCTGGGTGTTCATCTGAACAATAAACTAGACTGGTCACACAATACTGACGCACTCTACAAGAAGGGACAGCGCAGGCTGTTCCTGCTGAGGAGACTCAGGTCTTTTGGTGTACAAGGGGCGCTGCTGAAGTCATTCTATGACACGGTGGTGGCATCAGCCATCACTTTTGGAGTGGTCTGCTGGGGCAGTGGCATTACTGCAGCCGATAGGAAGAGACTGAACAAACTGATTAAGAAAGCTAGCTCTGTCCTGGGGCAGCGCCTTGATCCGATGGAGGAGATAGGAGAGAGAAGGACGGTGGCTAAACTGTCATCTCTGCTGGAGTCCGAGTTCCACCCTATGCAGGACATACTGGATGCACTGAGGAGCTCATTTAGCAGCAGACTACATCATCCCAGGTGCACAACCGAGAGGTTTCGTAGGTCCTTCCTACCAACGGCTGTCAGACTGTACAACCTAAGCAGGGCTGCTCGCAGAGATAGCAAAAAGACGTAACAAACTAATAGTTTTTTGAATGCAAAAGATGCAATAGACTTACACAATGGTCCCCTCCGGCATACAACTAGGAACATACCGGTCGCTATGGAGGGTGAGAATATGTATGGGCACATAATCATACCATGTAGGATAACTAAGTAGACGGTTATGCTGTTTCATCCCATCTAGCAACAATGCTCTGCACTGTGTGTGTTTATATATTTACATATTTATTCCATCTAGCTACAATGCTCCGCACTGTGTTTTTATATATCTACATATTATTCCATCTAGCTACATTGCTCCGCACTGTGTGTGTTTATATACTTGCATATTTATTCCACCTAGCTGCAATGCTCCGTACTGTGGGTGTTTATATATTTACATATTTATTCCATCTAGCTACAATGCTCTGCACTGTGTGTTCATATACTCATATATTTATTCCATCCAGCTACAATGCTCTGCACTGTGTGTCTGTGTGTGTGTGTGTATATATTTATTTTATAGTAATATGTACATATGTATATTAGCCGCTCTTGCTTGCTTGTTTTTTTCTTGCCTTCTGATTGTTGCTCTGAGTGTTGCTATCCCTGTGCTGTTGCAATCCTGGAATTTCCCCGTTGTGGGACTAATAAAGGCTTATCTTATCTTATCTTATCTTATCTTATCTTTAATGCTATTTCAGTGGTGTGTTTTGAAATCGCGCACCTCTGGAGCTCATGAGGAAATGGCACATGTAGGATTTTCTGTTATTTTAATGGATAGCGTTGTAACAGTTATAATCACCCATCATTTTATTTATTTGATGATACACTAAATAATTCTTTTATTCCATCCACATTCTCATTTTAATTGCAGACTTACTGTTGGAGTCTATAGATTAGGCATTAATATATGATTTTTTTTAGGGCAATGAATGAACAGGGAGTATCTGTGCATTCTGGTATGGGGGGAGGCGTGTCAGTCTGAAGATTTTTATTCCATCCACATTTTCGTTTTCATCACCGACTTATTAGGCATTAATGGGTTTATTTTGGGGGAATGAAGGAATGAATGAACAGGACTTTACTTTTCACTGTAACTCCCCAGAGGGACAAGAGATGTGTCCACATCTGCCTGCGGCTGCGCGTCTCCAGGTTTCCAGCCAGGCTAAGGCCACCCGCACTGTGCTCCAACGGTCGGGGTTCTCGAACTGTGGGCACCCCAACTACCACCCATCAACTCCTGGGAGGGGCTGCCGAGAGCAGGCTTACTTTGTGGAGGGGGTCAGTGGCAAATGGGATACCGTGCTGGACCTCCTCCTTCCCTCCCACCCGGGAGGGACTGGAACAGAGAGTGATAAACCTCATCAGACCCCCGCACGAGATGGGGTGGACCCTCAGTTAGTGAAATAAACAGGAGAGGGAGCCCTCCATTTTCCCACGGGTGAGCAGCATCTTCCACGCCACTGTTAATGGTCCTTTTATGAAAGTTTGCACAGGTATCATAATCTTTTTCTCAAGTTTCAAACCTATTCATGGCTGTGTGTTGTATCCGTGCGCACTACATTAAACCATTCAGCTGATTGTTCAGCTCAGCATTATAGTATCTCCCCCATTTGTTTCCTCTAAAATAACTAACGGCATCAGCTGTCATTGATGTCTTCCTTATTACCAAGCAGTGTTACTATCATGTGCATTTTTGCTCACACGCATGCCCTTTGGCCAGTGCAAAACACATCTTAAACAAGTCGTCATGATCAGAGTTCACTTTAGATAATGTGCCTCTGTGCATTAAAGGGATGGGCAGGAGCGCTTTGGATTGGAGTTGATTATCCAAAACACCTCTGAAGCATTAGACCAGCCTCTTCACACCTTGTGCCCAGTGGAAAATTAAGTTATGCATTGCTGTGATAAGGAATGAACTTGGAAATGCCCATAAATGTGTTCTGCATCAGTGACAACTGATTATGGACCTTAAACTGCTGTTTGCTCTCTACATGTCTGTTCTTTTCGTCTTCTCTATCCCCTCACCCCCCAGCCAGTCACAGCAGATGACTGCCTCTCCCTGAGCCTGGTTCTGCTGGAGGTTTCTTTCTGTTAAAAGGGAGTTTTTCCTTTCCACCTTTGCCAAGTGCTTGCTCACAGGGGATCGCCTGATTGCTGTGGTCTTTCTGCAATTGTGGGGGTTTCCCCTACAGTTGAAAGTGCTATGAGATGACTGTTGTTGTGAAATGGCGCTATATAAATAAAATTGAATTGAACTGAATTGTTGCTGTTTCACATGTTGACTAATTCTCTCTCTGAGGAGGAATGTTTTTTTGTTTTTTTTAAAATCAGAGTTCCTAATCCATTTTATGTTGAACTTGAATGCTTGTAGGGATGAGGTCAGAGCTTCGATGCCAAATGTGAACTGCAAACTCGCATAATAAATCTCACTTGTATCAGTTGGCCCCATTTCTACCATCTCCACATCCCCACATCATAGTATGAAGGGCAGTTATGTAGTTGTGGTGCTATTTGTCTCTCTGTAGAAACATTCTTCTACATTATACGCTTTAAATGTAAATGTAAAAAAAGAACAACACATGATTATCCCACTATCTAAATAGTAAATTTAACTGAAATCAAACAGTGCACAGCATTTAATAATGCATAGTTATGTGAAGGAAAAACACTAATATAGAAACAGATGTTAAGACTCTTAGAAGCTTCTCTCCTGAACTGAAAAACGTTTTTCTTTAAACTGTTGCAGTAATTGTAACATTACACTGCAAAAATGGGTGAACCACATGTTCATCAAAGGGGATCTAGTGGTTTAGTAGACAATAATAAACGCTGTGCTCTGTCTCAGATTGTATTCTTCCATAGTTTTTTCCACACATTGTGAATGCATATTTGCTTGAAAAAGCGCTATATAAATACAGGACCTTGTTCCTTGTCCTTATTCCTTTCACACTGAGTAATGGTACGTACAGTTCTTTACTATAGTTTCCTGGATGGTGTAACAGTCAATAAGTTGACAGTAATGTGGTGTTCATACACTTCTGACCCTTATTGTTGACTGTCTTGATTTTGTAGAAAGGGAATGCAAAATATTTTTTACCCTTTAAGAGGCAGACAGTTGTCAGCAGAATTGAATAGAATAGGCTTTATTGTCATTGAACTCTTGTAAAGTACAACGAAATTGTGGGTGCTCCACTCAGCTACTGTGCAGTAAAAGTATGAAATATAGAAAAAGAGATATAAAGCACACTGTAGAAGAGCTTGAAAGAATGAGGCGATGTGATATATAAACCAAAGTTTATTATCAGCTCCTCTAACAAGTCTCATCTAGGTGCAGCAGCAGAAGAAGGAAAGAGAGCGAACACCTTCGGCTCTACGAACTTATACTCGCACATAACAAAAGACATGCATATCAAAAGCTGACATCCCTCATTATCTTAATCCCCCCATTGTCTTCGTACTCCTCTGCCTGGCCCTGGGGGGTCAGGGCAACCCATCCGGTCTCCACAGCAGTGCCTCGGATGCTCTTTGATCTTCACTGGCGGTTGAGACTCTTTGTCCTGTTCTGAGGTGTGAAGTCGCCTTACATATGTAATCACCAAACATTCTCACATGCTTAAACATATGTAGGTTATGGAATATATGATTAATATAGACCACACACACATTTAAATAGAATAGCACATATTAAATAGAATAAATAAGAAATATAAAAATACACACTTTGGTAGTGGCTCAACAGATGGATCAATGAACTGACAAGTGCAGAGGGCAAAAACAGGTGAGAGCTAAGCAGTAGCTAAGCAGTTTGATTTTTATCAACCCAACATTTTTATCAACCCAATATACGTAATGTGACATGTTTGATATAATTCATTATAGAAGAAATTGGTATATGTGGATGGTCAGAAGTTTGATAAAGTAGTAAATGTTCACAAATATCCCACCAGGCCAGTACTGCAGATGTCATTTGTGATAATTGCTGTGGTTGATTTGCTGCCTCCATTAATTTGTGAATTTTCTTCCCAGTAATTTCCCCCCTTTTGTTTTTATTTTCTCATAAATTTGCAGCTATTCATCATAAATATTTAGATTTTCCCCCTCAAATTTAAAATAGCTCTTGGAAATTTCTCATTACTTTTCCAGCAAATTTGTGATTTAGTTCACATATTGTTTTATTCTTCTCTGATCAGCTCTGAGCCCCTTCTTGTTTGCCGTGGTGATGGACAGGCTGACAGACGAGATCAGGCAGGAGTCTCCATGGACCATGATGTTTGCAGACAACACTGTGATCTGTAGTGAGAGTAGGGAGCAGGTAGAAGAGAACCTGGAGAAATGAAGGTATGCTCTGGAGAGAAGAAGAATGAAAGTCAGTAGAAGAAAGGCAGAATACATGGGTGTGAATGAGAGGGAGGCAGGTGTAAAAGTGAAGATGGAAGGATTAGCGGTAGTGAAAGTAGTTGAGTTTAAATACCTGGGGCCAACCATCCAAAGCAATGGAAAATGCACAAGAGAGGTGAAGAAGAGAGTGCAGGCAAGGTGGAGTGGGTGGAGACGAGTGTCAGGGATGATTTGTGACAGAAGGGTAGTTGCAAGAGTGAAAGGGAAGATTTACAAGATGGTAGTGAGACCTGATATGATGTATGATTTGGAGACGGTGGCACTGACAAAAAGACAGGAGGTGGAGCTGGAGGTGGCAGCACCTGAAGATGCTAAGATTTTCATTGGGAATGACTAGGAAGGACAGGATTAGAAATGAGTATATCAGAGGGACAGTTCAGCTTGAGCAGTTTGGAGACAAAGTATGAGAGGCAAGGTTGAGATGGTTTGGACATGTGCAGAGGAGGGATAGTGGATATACTGGAGAAAGGATTTTGAAGATGGAGCTGCCAGGCAGGAGGAAAAGAGGAAGACCACAGAGAACATTCATGGATGTACTGAAGGAGGACATGGAGCAGGTTAGTGTTACAGAGGAAGATGCAAGGGATAGGGTGAGATGGAGACAGATGATCCGCTGTGGCGACCCCTAAGGTTAGCAGCCAAAAGAAGAAGAAGATTGTTTTATTCTTCTTAGAGTATCAGGTCTGTTTGCAGAAATTGATGATCAAGGCTCTCCAGTGTTCTGTGTCGTCTGTTTTATAGTATATTTTGATATTTGTTTTTCTCAGAAAATATTGATTTTTTTTCCCATGAAAATGAGGGAATCACTGTTGCAGATGCGTGCTATAGATATAAGAAACATAAATACAGTCCTGAACATCCAGTACTACATGCATTACCCTCAGATGGGCTCACAGGGACCCATGGAACAAGCCTTTTTTTTTTCCACAATGTTCTGCGTACAGCATAACTTAGAGACATGCACATTCTACATAGAAGTATAATAATTGCTGTAGCCACTATACAGATCAAGCATTTGTATTGATGTGAGTCTTTCAAATAAGCTTTTTTCTCACACATTTTAAATGTTTTGTTCGTTTGCATGCAACTCTTCCTCATCACTTTGCAACTTTCTCTTCAGCTGTGGTTATTTTATTGCTTTTTGTGACTTTTCCTTTTTCATTTTAAACTTTTTATTTTTTTCCTTGTTAATCTGTGTGTTTTTCATATTGATTTTGACACACACACACACACACACACAGTATATATATATATACTGTATATATATATATAATTTCATGAAACTGCTTGCAAAGTATTTGAGTACCTGAGTACCGCTAGCTTTTGCTGGACTAGCGGCACATTCTTGGCAGATAGAGGTATTATCAGTAGCAAGGACAGGCCAAGACAAACTGACTCCAGTATCTGTTGCAGTGACTGACCAAACTCATACTGGCTTGGACGTCGCTCGGGCTGGCAGGGTTGGGAGTTCCTGGCAGCAGAGGGCGGGGGGCGGAGCTGCGTAGAGGAATCTGATCAGACCTAAATGAAACAGTCGTCGCCTGCGACAGACTGCTATGATGATGATACACACACACATGTGTGTGTGTGTATATATATATATATATATATATATATATATATATATATATATGTGTATACACACACACACACACACACACATATGTATATGTATGTATGTATGTATGTATATATATATATATATATATATATATATATATATATATATATATATATATATATATATATATATATATATATATATATATGTATGTATGTATGTATGTATGTATGTATGTATGTACACATACATACATACATACATACAGTGGTGTGAAAAAGTGTTTTCCCCCTTCCTGATTTTTCTTTTTTTTTGTATGTTTGTCACACTTCAATGTTTCAGATCATCAAACAAATTCAAATATTAGACAAAGATAACACAAGTAATCACAAAATGCAGTTTTTAAATGAAGGTGTTTATTATTAAGGATGAAAAAAATTCCAAACCTACACGTCCCTGTGTGACAAAGTGATTGCCCCCTGTTACGTCTTAATAACGAGAGACCTGAGCCATGCTGGACCGAGCAACGAACTGAACTTTATTAAGACAGGCACAGATTATACATACCGGCCATAGCCCGCCTGACGTCATCACGTCCACCCCGTCACCCTGGCGTCAACTACGTCAAGCCCCTAAGGCCCAAATCCCCACATTGCATTCCCCCCCTTTACAAAATGTGAAAAGCTCTCCCAGAACCCCCCTCCCCCCATTAATGGTATTGTAAAAGAACCCCACAGAACACATGCAATACATACATTGGATATTTTCTTTTTTCTTTTTTTTTTGAACACGCATAGAACAATGGCTAATAGGCTAAGTGGGCACCTGGGTAGACTGCCAGGATGCCCTTACGTGTTGGGGCGGATTATTCTTCCACTCATGCCCAACACGCTTCAGCTAAAGCAGGGGTGTCCAACCATGTGCCATGGAGAGCCAAGACCCTGCAGGTTTTCTCTTCTACCCAGTCTCTTCAGCAGGTGTTTTCACTTATCAGCAATCAGTGGGAAGAAGTTCACTGAAATCTGCTGTTGAAGACACTGGTTGGAGGTAAAACCTGCAGGGTCTTGGCTCTCCATGGCACATGGTTGGACACCCCTGAGCTAAAGCTACTTGTACTACAAAGTCATCAAGGTATCTGGGCCTCTGACACGTCCTAGCTAAGCGCCTCACCAGAGGAGGACCTGCTCCAGGCTCCGTCGGCCACTTCTGAGAGTCCCCAACACCCCCATCAGATAAGTCCCATTAGCACCGAGCCGCCGCTCGGTGCTAATGGGAAACTCGACATACCGGGAGCTGTAGCGAAAACAACGCGGGTGCCGGGCTGGAGTTTAGGCGGCGTGCAAGAAATATAAGACAGAATAATAAAGAGCGATGGCAAGAACCAAGCAGACCGCCCGTAAAATCTACTGGAGGAAGAAGCCCCCCAGGATGCAGCTAGCCACCAGGGCTGCTCGGAGAGGCGCTCCGGCCACCGGCAGAGTGAAGAGGCCTCGCCGTCACAGGCCCGTGGCTCTGAGAGAGATCCGTCGCTGCCAGAAATCCACGGAGCTGCTCATCCGTAAGCTGCCCGTCCAGCGCCTGGTGAGGGAGATTGCTCAGGACTTCAAGACAGTCCCGCGTTTCCTGAGCTTTGCCGTCATGGCTCTGCAGGAGACCAGCGAGGCCCACCTGGTGGTCTCTTCTTTGCTAGGGGGTCACCATCATGCCCAAAGACTTCCAGCTGGCCCGCTGCATCCGCGGAGAGAGAGCTTAGACTTTCTGCTGCACATTCACCAACCAACCATAATGCTCTGCACTGTGTGTCTATATATATATATATATTTATAGTAATATGGATATATGTTTAGTAGATGTTTTTTCTTGCCTTCTGATTATTGCTCTGAGTGTTGCTATCCATGTGCTGTTGCAATCCTGGAATTTCCCCATTGTGGGACTAATTAAAGGCTTATCTTATCTTATCTTATCTTATCTTATCAGTCCAATCTGCCACAGCTCCCAGACCCTGTGCAGGCAACGACCTCCTGAGTCAGCTGGAATGCCACTGTGACCCATCTGAGAGCTCGACTGTGTCCCGGCCCAGTTGCCTCACAATCTGTAGGGGCCCCGTCTAGAAAGCTGCAGTTTATGCGTGTGGTTGGGATGCTTAATGCAGACCCGGTCCGACACATTGAGTCCGTGGGCCTTTGCCCTGTGCTTCCTGTTGAAACATTGTTTCATCTTCTGCTGTTGGCCGATGACCCGGTCTTGTGGAGGGTCTGTGTTCCTTGGAGGGGAAGTTGCAGGGGGCCTCAGTCGGTCCAGGGGCAGGTGGAATTTGTGCCCCAGCATGAGTTTTGCCTGGGAGCACCCTGTCATGGCATGGGCTTTGCCCTGTAGTGGAGGAGCGTGTTCTGGAGAGCGTCAGGGAACGTGAAGCCGTCCGCCAAATGGGCTCTCTGACATAACGCACGGCTCAGGAGACGCACACACACAGGCTCAAAGTAGTTCAAATAGTTTATTAACAGCAGGCGTGTATGAGTGTGTGTCTGCGGGATGTAAATGTGTTGGTGGCGGCGTCTGCTTTGGGCACAGAGGCAGGAGACCGTACAGCCGGGCAACCCTACGGGAAAAAACACAAGGAGAGAGGGAGACGGGCACACACCAACACAGGAGAAGAATGAGCGAGAGAGGAGCTTACTTGGGAGGGACAGATGACTGGCACAACAAGGACGAGACCCGGTAGACAGCCACCTGCAGAGCTCGGTGCAGCAGCGAGGAATGGGCGATGGAGAGGCGTTGTCCGCCGCCGAGGAATCCACCTGTGCACAGGGGAGCAGACTGGGAAGAGAAGGAAGGTAAGCTCTTCTTACCCGAGTAGCACGCTGAGGGTGAAGGAAACTCACAGTGAATCATGAAGAAGTCTGACGGCTTCAGGCCGAAGCTCAGGGCGAGGCGGCCTATATCCCTCGCCGCTGATGATGTGCAGGTGTGCGTGCAGGGGACGCCGCTGATGAGCGGCACGGCGTGACACTCTCAGACCGTTTTTTTAGAGCCTTGTTGAAATGCTCCACACCCCCATTGGCTTGGGGGTGGTAGAACGCAGTTTTGATGTGCTCCATGCTCCTAACACCCAAAACCTCCTTAAACCCCCCAGAGGTGAACTGTGGGCCATTGTCTGCAGTGATGGCAACTGGGACACCCATCTGGCGAACAGCGATGAGAGGAAACCTGTAACCACATTTGTCGTGACCGAATTAGTGGGTAGCACCGCTGGCCATTTTGAGAACAGATCATATACCACTAGCAAAAAATGGCTGTTTGGGGTTGCCGTATGTAGTTCATAGCAAATGTCCAATTGGTTGTGCTTCCAAGGGCCCTCTGGGTACGGTAATGGTCGCAGGGGTGGGGGGGTGGCCCGCCGGTGTTTTGGATCTCCAAGCACGGAACACAGTTCTTTACCGTAGTTTCAATGTCCTTATCAATATCAGGCCACCAAACTGAATCCCTGCAATGCTGCTTCACCCTGACCACACCCAGGTGAACCTCATGGAGCATTGCCAGAACTCGTGATCTCAGAGACACCAGGATAAATGTGCAGTGTCCCCTTGCCACACACACCCCATTCCAGCAACTCAGTTCGTGTCTGAACCAGTGAAAAGGCGGCAGATCGCCCTGTACTTGTGTGGTCCAACCCTCCCTGATGACCGAGCATAGTTGTGACAATGTGGGGCCCTGTTCTGACTTCGCCTGGAGTTCCTGGAGGGACACCATGTCCCAGAAGGGTCCGTGCAGCACGTTGACCAAATCCACCTCCGTGGGGTCGTCGTCGTCTGGTTGTATGGTGTTGGCTGTGGCACGGGACAGGAGATCTGCCACTACGTTCTCTTTTCCAGGGGTGAACTGGGTAGTAAAGTTGTAGGCCCCCAGCCTCTCAGTCCACCTGTGGATCTGTAGGGGTCTGTGTCCCCAGCCTGTCATCTCCAGCAGTGTCGTCAGCACCCGGTGGTCCGTTCACATTGTGAAATGGCATCCGTAGAGGTAAATGTGCCACCATTCACATGTCCAGACACAAGCAAGCGCCTCCCTCTCACCCATGGCATATTTCTGTTCAGCCACTGAAAGGGACCTTGACGCGAACGCCACTGGGCGCTTGAGACATAACCACCCCCACCGCCAAACCAGACATGTCACAAGTCACAAAAGTCAGCCATTTTGGATCAAAGGGGGCCAACACTGGAGGGAAGGTGAGTTGGGACTTCAGCCTAGCAACTGTCGCTGAGCTGGCCGGAGTCCACTGCCATGGCACGTCCTGCTTCAGAAGGGCCCAGTGGGGTTCGATAGTCTCTGAATAATGGGGAATAAAATGCCCATAGAAGTTCACCATGCCCAGGAAAGAGATTTGTGCGGGTGTCGTGGGGTCAGAGAGGCACAGAACCGCCTCCACGTTTGAGTGCAGGGGGCTCAAGCCGTTGGCCTCCAGCTGGAATCCCACAAACTCAATGGAATCTGCCGCGAAAATGCACTTTTCCCCATTCAACGTGACTCCGTGCTCCAGCAGCACCTCCATTACTCATCTCAAACGACTGTCGTGTTCTTCCCGCGATGTGCTGTGGACCACGATGCCGTCCAGGTACACCACTACACCCCTGAGGCCGGCCAGAATTGTGGACATAATCTTCTGAAAGCAGCTTGGTGCTGAGCTCAGACCAAAAGGCATGTGGGTGTACCTGAAAGCACCCATGTGGGTCACAAACGCTGTCAGGTTCCTGCTAGCTGTGTGGAGGGGTACCTGCAGATAACCCTGGCAGCGATCCAGCTTCATGAATACCCTTGAGCCGCTGAACGTTGCGGTGAGCTCCTCCATTGTAGAGAGCGGGTATTTGTCCAGGATGATCGCTTTATTAACCATCCTGAGGTCAATGCACAGCCGGATGCTGTCTGTCTTCTTCTTGGCCACTACGATGTTCAAAACCCATGGCAAGGCATCCACTTTCTCAATGATGCCGGCTTTAAGCAGTTTATTCAGTTCCACTGTGACATCGTCCCGCAGGGCGAGGGGAAGCCGGCGTAATGGTTGGATCTTGGGTGTCACACTTGGGTCGATGAGTGGGCAGTGGTTGAACGCTTTAATACATCTCAGGCCCATGAACAACACCGGCCAGCAGCCATGCCACTTGGGGGACACCGCTGGCACCATTGAGCCCTCTGGGTCCGTGATGAAGAATCCTAACTTGCCCAGCAGATCAATTCCCAGCAAGTCGGCCCCCAGCGCAAAACCTGGAAGGTAAACGCGGGAATAGTCCTTGACCCACATGTTACAGAGAAGCTGACTGTGCCTGCCATGTCAATTTTAGCATGACTATACCCAAGTATTTTCACCGCCCCTGCTTTAATGGGTTTGCCCGGGAAAAGTCTTTTCAATGTGGTCATGCTCAGTATGGATTTACCAGCTCCCGAGTCAACCATAAGCAGCACATTGACCCCGTCTAGCACCAAGATGTACCACTTTAATGACCCCTTCTTGGTGCCCGCCATACACACCAGCGTCATGCTTTCAGGCTCTGCAGCTGTTGTTTTACTAGCGGTGGTGCAGACCCTGGTCCAGTGATTAGAACGGCCACAGTTATGGCACTTTTCTCCTCTGGCCGGGCAAGTGGACTTGCCTGCCCCGGTGACGGGGATAGCCACAGCCGCCACACAGACTCCAAGCTCCCGCTCCCTCCTGTACCACAGTCCGCCGCCTTTTGGGGGTCCGCCCCAAAGGAGTAGCTGCGCTGCTAGCGGCCTGACACTGCAGCAGTGGTTTTCGTCTTGGAATTCTGCCATGCAGGCCATTTTTGCCCAGTCTCTTTCTTATGGTGGAGTCATGAACACTGACCTTAACTGAGCCAAGTGAAGCTTGCAGTTCTTTGGATGTTGTTGTGGGGTCTTTTGTGGCCTCTTGGATGAGTCGTCGCTGCGCTCTTGGGGTAATTTTGGTCAGCCGGTCACTCCTGGGAAGGTTCACCACTGTTCTATGTTTTTTCCATTTGTGAATAATGACTCTCACTGTGGTTTGCTGGAGTCCCAAAGCTTTCAAAATGGCTTTATAACCTTTTCCAGACTGATAGATCTCAATTTCTTTGTTTCTCATTTGTTTCTGAATTTCTTTGGATGGCAGCATGATGTCTAGCTTTTGAGGATCTTTTGGTCTATTTCACTTTGTCAGGCAGGTCCTATTTAACCACTTGCACTCCGGGCAATTTTCCTAAAAATGCCAAAAAAAAAACGTGCCCAAAGTAAATCGAAAGCTGTTATTCAACCCTTTGCAGCATCTTCATGGGGTTGGTCTCATTTAAAAGAAAACACTTTGAATTTTTTGGCAAAAAAAAACATAATCTCTCTACGTGCTCCGGCCACTGAGTTACAGTCATCTAAACATACTGAACTTGAAGAAAAAAAATTTGGACACAGTGTTTTTTTGGATACAAATGCTTGTAAATAACACACAGCTGTCCGATCCGGCTGGAAAATGCAACAGAAATGTAGAACCAAGTGTTATCCAGCTGAGATCCAAATTTGGTAACAATACCACAAAAAATGAATATTTTACACAGCTTTGTTCTCAGGTAGTTCCCAGGCGTTATGGAACTGTGCCAAATTGTGCCAAATGGCACAGTTTGGAAAAACGTCTGTAACTTTTGAATAATTCAATGTAGAATCTTCATTTTAGGCTCTAATGAAAGGTCACACTCAGGGCTGTGTCTGTGTGTGTGTGTGTGGGCGGGGGGTCGTTCCCCCCCCCCGCTACCAAGGACCAAATTCGGCCCTCGCTACAAGACGGAATACACTCTTTTTTTTTTTTTTCCTTGCATGTTTTCACAGCGGCTCCCCCCCCCCCCCCTTGCTACTGTGTGTGTGTGTGTGGGGGGGAACCGTGAACGGACCGTGAACGCCCCCCCCCCTCGGTACAGAAGAGGGCCATCGCTACATGATGGAATAGACTGATATGCTTCCTCCCGCCGACCCAGGAGCGTTCGGACCGTGCCCCCCCCTCCTCTTCTGCAGCGGGTGGGGGGGGGGGCGTTCACGGTCCGAACACGGCAAATGAACCGTTTATCGCGGCGCACGCACTTCGTATTTCGTGCGCAGTACAGTTGTAAATTACCGATCGGTCAAAAGTCATTTTTGGATTACAGTTTTCAGGGATAAATAATAATTTAGCTTATAACACCTTACCTCTTCACAGCAGCAGAGTCGTGGCGAACAGCTCTTCCCACGCGTCAGACGAACGCGATGCTGCTCCGCTCGTGGATCCCGATCAACATAATTCCATTACATATTGCCGTTTTGGCGAATGATTTACGACTTTTGTCGTCGGCCTCCGTCTATTCTGCTGGAATGAGTGCAGGTCCCACTTGTGGGTGTTCTCCATGCTGCTGGGTGAGCCTAGGTCTGTAGGAGATTTGTCCAGCGTCCTTTGTTTTCATCTGTGGCAGCAGTAAATATCGCTTCACCCAGCCAGAATTTCTGTGCTTCAATTGGCTCCTGCGTTCACAGTAGGCGGGTCCTCCTTCCTAGATTTTCATTCATTGGTTCTTCAAGGTTTCAGAAACCCAATTCAAGGCTCTTATTAGTCGAATGAGAGGTCAATCAGATGAACTAATCTGTTCGCGGCTGTCTCTGCAGTTTTTTTTTGAGTGGCGCTTGGACGCTACTACATCACCATCACCACCATCATGCGTCATGCGCACGAGGGTGCACGAGCGCGCTCTTGCGCGCCCTCGTGCATCATAGGACGCAGAGACTTGCCCGCCCGCGGAACAACGGAGCGCAAGTGGTTAAGTGATTTCTTGATTGAGAACAGGTGTGGCAGTAATCAGGCCTGGGTATGGCTAGAGAAATTGAACTCAGTGACATAATGTCGGGCCCAGGGAACACACACACAGGCTCGAGTGAGATTCAAAAGCTTTATTGAACGACAACAGGTGTGTGGATGCGTGAGTGTGAGGTGTGAATGGATTGTTGGAGAACAGGGAGCGCCGAGGGCGGAACAGTGCGCCGTTCAGCCAGGCAACCCTAAGGGCAGAGCAAAGACAAAGGTGAGTAATGACCTTCACCCTGCAAGGTTAATCACAAAAGTGCTGCTTACTTGCAGGTGTCGAGGTGGCTGGTGTTGGCAAGTTGCAGAACTCCTGCCTGGAGGACAGCGCCCTGGTGCGTGCTCGGCGAAGCGAGGAAGGGATGGACGAGGATGAGGCGAAGGAGAGAGGAATCCGCCGCCTGGAGGATCCACCTGTGCACAGGGGAGAATACTGAAGAGCAGGTAAGGGAATAACAGCTTACGTGCGTGAAGAACAATGGTGCAGGCCGGGAAGGAACGGTCATGCGCTGGAATTGGGAGCGTAGACAAGCAGGTGGCTCCAGGCCGAGGCTCCAGGCAGAGCGGGTTAAATAGTTGGAGGCTGATGAGGCGCAGGTGTGCGCACGACTGAAACAGATGACAGGCGAGAGCGAGTTGTGACACTCAGCTTTTCAAAGATGTGATAAACCACAGTTAATTTATGTTTTAACAGGAGGGCAATCACTTTTTCACACAGGGCCATGTACGTTTGGATTTTTTATACCCTTAATAATAAACACCATTTAAAAACTGCATTTTGTGTTTACTTGTGTTATTTTTGTCTAACATTTATGTTTGTTTGATGATCTGAAACATTTAAGTGTGACAAACACACAAAAATGGAGAAATCAGGAAGGGGCAAACACTTTTTCACACCACTGTCTATACACTACTCACAAAAAGTTAGGGATATTTGGCTTTTGGGTGAAATTTCAGGATGCATTTAAAATGCACTATAACCTTTACAGGTGAACTTAATTTGACCTTCTCTAACCTTTTGAATGCACATTTCCAACTGTTCAGTGTTTCACTACTTTTTCTGTGTAACTTGTTCTACAAGGTGCTTAATGGCAAAATTCACAACAGGTGTTTGATCCATGAATTGACCAATACATTTTCTGGTTCAATTAGAATTGGTTTTTAAACAGTCCTCTTCTGTTGTGCTGTTCACATTTTGACATCATGAGACCAAGATGACACCTAACAATTGATCAACAGTACCTCACCATTGCGAGGCTTCAAACAGTCTGTTCTCAGAGGGAAGTGGCCACTGAGCTTAGAGTGTCACAGAGTGTCATCAGCAGGTTGCAACAGAGATACAGAGAGACTGGAAGAGTCGCAGAAAGGCAAAGAAGTGGATGTCCTTTGGCCACATCCTACACTGATGACTGCTTCATTGTGAACAGTGCCCTGCGGAACCGAAGAATGAATGCTACTCAATTCCAGGCACATTTAAGGGAGGTGAGAGGCACCCAAGTGTCACGTCAGACCATTTGAAATGTTTAGATCAGCGTGGTCTGCGTGCTAGATGACCTGCAAGGGTACTTGAGCACACTATCAGGCACAGGCGTCATCATCTTGCATGGGCCAGGGAGCATTTATGCAAGACAAGGGACCAGTCGTTCTCAGTAATGTTCTCTGATAAAGGTTGATTCATGTTGAGCAGAAATGATGGCCGCCAACAATGTTGGAGACATAAAGGAGAGCACTACGCATCAGCCACTGTTGTCACCAGATGATCCTTTAGTGGTGGTGGTGTTACAGTCTGAGCAGGTGTGTTTAGTCAATACAGAACTGCCCTGCACCTTCTGAATGTTACAGTGACAAGCTGATATTACCTGAATAACATCATTAATCCAGTCATTGTGCCCCTGCATGAACAACACAGGCCTAATTTCATCTTCATGGACGACAATGCTCCAACTCATCAAGGTTGCATCATTAGGGAATGGCTGCTAGAGGCTGGGGTACCTCAAATGCAGTGGCCTGCACTTTCTCCAGACCTGAATCCCATAGAAAACCTGTGGGATCAGCTAAGTTGCTGTGTAGAGGCTCGTGACCCTGCACCCCACAACCTCAATGACCTGAGGGCCATCCTTCAAGAATTCAATTCAATTCAATTCAATTCAACTTTATTTATATAGCGCCATTTCACAACAACAGTCATCTCATAGCACTATCAACTGTAGGGAGGACCCCCACAGTTGCAGAAAGACCCCAGCAATCAGGCGATCCCCTGTGAGCAAGCACTTGGCGACAGTGGAGAGGAAAAACTCCCTTTTAACAGGAAGAAACCTCCAGCAGAACCAGGCTCAGGGAGGGGCAGTCATCTGCTGCGACTGGCTGGGGGGTGAGGGGATAGAGAAGAAGAAAAGAACAGACATGTAGAGAGCAAACAGCACGATGGGGACTCAATCTATGGGAGAGAACAAACAAATGTTAATGACCAGCAAAAAAAAAAAATATTTCATAGAGAGTGAGGAAAGGAGTGAGGCCCAGTGCATTACTGGAGGTCCCCCGGCTGACTAAACCTATTAGCAGCATAACTAAGGGAGGGTTCAGAAAACACATGATCCCTCCCTAATTGTAGGCTATATCAAAAAGGTAGGTTTTAGCCCTATTCTTAAAAACAGAGATCGAGTCTGACTCCCGAATCCAGATTGGCAGCTGATTCCACAGGAGAGGAGCTTGATAACTAAAGGCTCTGCCTCCCATTGTACTTTTGGAGATTCTAGGTATTACAAGTAAACCTGCATTTTGGGAGCGTAGTGCTCTGTTAGGATGATACGGTAGTATCAGATCTTTTAAATAAAAAGGAGCCTGATTGTTTAGAGCTTTGTAAGTAAGAAGAAGGATTTTAAACTTAATTCTAAACTCTATGGGAAGCCAATGAAGGGAGGCCAGAACCGGAGAGATATGATCTCTCTTTCTAGTACCTGTTAAAACTCTTGCTGCAGCATTTTGGATCAGCTGAAGACTTTTTAAAGATGTTTTAGGACAACCTGATAATAAAGAATTACAATAATCTAATCTCGAGCTAACAAAAGCGTGGATCAGCTTCTCAGCATCACTCTGAGACAAGATGCTCCTAATCTTGGCAATATTACGCAAATGATAGAAGGCAGTCTTAGAAACAAATTTAATATGTGAATTGAAGGACAAATCCTGATCAAAAATAACTCCAAGGTTCCTCACAGAGCTATTAAGAGAAAGAGTAACTGCATCCAAACTGAAAGTTTGATTTGGAAAGGAATTTCTAAGGTTTTTTGGACCAACAAGAATGACTTCAGTCTTATCTGAATTTAATAGCAGGAAATTACAAGTCATCCAAACTTTGATTTCCTTAAGACAGGCTTCTAACTTGGCTAATTGATTAGTATCATCTGGCTTCATTGACAGGTATAATTGTGTGTCATCTGCATAACAGTGAAAATGTATACAGTGCTTTCTAATAATGTTGCCTAACGAAGCATATATAAACTAAAAAGAGTAGGGCCAAGCACAGATCCCTGTGGAACTCCATGACTAAGCTTTGAGCAGAGAGAAAACTCATCATTTACATGAACAAACTGGAACCTATCAGATAAATAAGATCTAAACCACTGCAACGAAGTTCCATTAAGTCCAACATAGTGGTTCTAATCTATCAAGTAGAATATTATGATCAATAGTATCAAAAGCTGCACTAAGATCTAAAAGGACAAGTACAGAAACTAGTCCATTATCAGATGCAATGAGGAGGTCGTTAGTGACCTTCGCTAAGGCTGTTTCAGTGCTATGATGGATTCTAAACCCAGATTGAAACTCCTCAAATAAACCATTTCCCTGCAGGTGGTCAAATAATTGCATAGCAAACAACTCTTTCTAAGATTTTTGAAATGAAAGGGAGATTAGAGATTGGTCTATAGTTAGCTAAAGCTCCTGGATCTAGCGTTGGCTTTTTGAGTAAGGGTTTAATTACAGCCGTTTTAAAAGCCTGCGGTACATGGCCTAAAGTTAATGAAGAATTGATTATATGAAGAATAAAGCTACCAATAAGTGGGAAGACTTCTTTAAATAACCTGGTAGGAATAGGGTCTAAAAAGACAAGTTGAAGGTTTGGATGAGGAAACTATTTTGTCTAACTCACAAAGGTCGATTGGAGTAAACTCACAAGACAGACATCAATAGAAGGAGTTGTAGTAGTTACAGTATTTAAGTTAACTGTGGGAAGAATCTGATTGATTTAATCTCTGATGGATGAAATTTTATTATTGAAAAAGTTCATAAAGTCAGACTAGTAAGCTCTAAGGGGATGCTAGGATTGACAGAGTCCTGACTCTTTGTCAACCTGGCTACAGTACTGAAAAGAAACCTGGGATTATTCTTGTTCTCTTCTATTAATGCAGAGTAATAAACTCGTTCTAGCTTTTCTAAGAGATTTTTTAAAATTAAAAGATGATTTCTCCAAGCTAAATAGATTCATCTAAATAGTAGAGCGCCATTTTCTTTCTAATTGACGAGTCTTCTGTTTTAAGCTACGAATTTCTGTGTTGAACAAGGAGTTAAAAATCTCTGATTAGACTTTATCTTTTTTAAGGGGGCCACCAAGTCTAGAGCCTGATGCAGAGAAGCTGAAACACTATCCACCATTGTTATCAATTACAGAAGGAGCAAGCTGTCTATAGCTTATTTCCGTTGTGTTGACACATGGCATAGAGGAAACAATCTGCATAAATTTGGAAAAACAGCATCATCTGAGAGGCATCTACTGTGATAATATTTTTCTTTAGGAGCCAAATAGTCAGAAATAGTAAAATCAAAGGTTAACAGACAATGGTCTGACAGTACAGGGTTATGAGGAAACACTACCAGATTTTCTATTTCTATGCCATATGTCAGAACAAGGTCCAATGTATGGTGGAGGTAATGAGTAGAATTTCCTACTTTCTGAGAAAACCCAATCGAGTCTAATATTGAATTAAAAGCCACATTAAGGCAGTCACTATCTACATCCACATGTATATTAAAGTCCCCTACTATAATTATTCTATCAGATTTCAGCACTAAATCAGCAAAGAAATCAGGAAATTCGGATAAAAAATTCTGAATAGGTTGATGGGGAACGATAAACTATGGCAAATAAAATTGGGTTTAACCTGGAATTGCTAAAGTGTCCAATGCTGAGGACCAGGCCCTCAAAGGAATTATAACATGTTTTTTGCTTTACATTAACTAGTAATTTGGAATGGTAAATTGATGCTACTCCACCTCCACGACCAGAACTTCTGGGATTATAGACAGTTTAAATAACCAGAGGGAGTTGATTCATTAAACCAACATAATCCTCTTGTCCTAACCACGTCTCTGTAAGGGAAATTAAATCAATCTGATGATCAATTAACAGATCATGGACTAACAGAGACTTGGGAGTTAGAGACCTAATATTTAATAAACCACAATTAATTTTTAAATTATGAGGAGGAACAGAGGCCAAATCATTCAATTTAGGGCTTTATGTTTAATTTGAGTTTTACCAATATTTTTGCTTTATCACTTTGGGATGCTTATACATTATATTTTATAATTTACTTTGGAGGGAGCAGACAACGATTCTCTGATGGGGAAGACAGGGGCTAAAGCCTGAGGGGTGGGCGGAATAAGAAGGGAGCTGCAGAGAGGCGTGTAAGACTGCGACTCTGCTTCCATGGTCCCAACTCTGAGTAAGTCATGGTTTTGGAAATTTGGATAAAAAAGATGCCAGATTGTTAGATAAATGAGAAGCACCATCCAAAGTGGGTATGAATGCTGTCTCGTCTCATAAGACCCAGGTTTTCCCCCAAAAAAAAGAGCTCCAATTGTCAATGTAGCCCACGTCATTTTTAGGACACCACACAGACAGCCAGCGGTTCAAGGATGACGAGCGACTAAACATGTCATCACTGGTCAGATTGGGGAGGGGCCCAGAGAATACTACAGTGGCTGACATCGTTTTTGCAAAGTCACACACCGATTCTACATTAAGTTTCGTGACTTCCGACTGCCGGAGACGGATGTCATTAATGCCGGCGTGAATAACAATTGTGGAATATTTACAGTTACTTTTAGCCAGCATTTTCAAATTTGACTCGATGTCGCCTGCTCTGGCCCCAGGAATGCATTTGACTATGACCGCTGGAGTCTCTAGGTTCACGTTTCTGACTACAGAGTCGCCAATGATCAGAGTTTTTTCCTCAGCGGGTGTGTCGCTGAGCGGGGAAAAACGATTAGAAACGTGAACAGGTTGGTGGTGAACCGGGGCTTTGCGACTAGGCTTCCTTCTCACCGTCACCCACCCAGTCTCCTCGCTGCAGAGGAGAGCCGGGGAACCGGTGATAGGGGGACCTAAGCTAGCTAGCTCCGCTGCAGCTAAGGGGCGTCCGTCGAGATTAACTGGCGCAGACGGTGTTTCAATGCAGCGGAGCCGGGATTCCAAATCAGACAACCTCGCCTCGAGCGCCTCAAAAAGACAACATTTATTACATTTACCGTTATCACTAAAAGAGGCAGAGGTGTAGCTAAACATCTGACAGAGAGAGCACACCAGAGGAGGAGAGGAAAGAGAGCTAGTAGCCATAGCTAGTGGCTCGAGAGCTGGAGAGCAAACCACACAGGCAGACAGCAAAACAGGAAGTGACGATACGTTACCACAAGGAAGTGACGATTACCACCAAGAGTGGAATGCCATGCCTCAGCAGACAATAAGTTGACTTGTGAACAGCATGAGACAACATCAAGCTGTAATTGATGCTCAAGGGCATATGACAAGTTATTGAGATATTAACATTTTTTGTTGTGGTATACCCACCAGTGTTGGCTTTTGTTTCAATAAATTGTTTGAGTTTGTTGGAGGCTTGTAATCCTGCATCCCGCAACCTCAGTGACGGCGAAACTGTATTTGTCACCTCTTTCATTAATGGCCAGCCCCTTTGTTGCACTATTTACTACAGTCTACAGTTAAATTAGTCAGGCTGACTGCACATAGAGAGGTCTGTATTGTTGGGTGAAAACGGAATCAGTCATGCATTTCCATAGACGAAATGTCCGTCTCTGTTTACAATACAGAGAGGCTTGTGTCGGCAGCTAGCATTTTCAAAACGTGACCCATCAAGTAGCAACTAATTAAACTAACACAATATCACTCAATTACCTGATATAGGACGTGATGAGCTGAATATAATGCACTACGACGGGCTGGACAAGCTTGACTGGGTCACGGCAGCTGCCTGGGACTAGGTCGCCACTGAATTGTTTTCACCTAGTACGGCGTTGCCATGTGGGTTGCTAACCGGAAGTAGGCCAAATGCCCGGATGCCCGACTGCGCCCATAGAAGATTTTCATGAAAGCAAAGATTTTTAAAAAAAAATAATACATCAACAAAGCATTTAGAAACGTGCACAATGTAAAGGTACGTTCACACCAAATGCGAACAGGCAAATTTTTCGCGCAGCACGATTACATTATAAATCAATGTAAACACTCCAACAGACATGAATAGTGAGATGCAGACAGGCGGAGTTGTCTTTAAAACTTCTGCAGCTGTGTTCAACCTGCTGTGGAAATTCCCAAAATAACGTCATGCATAGGTTTTACATTATCTGACCGGGGGCTCACCTGAATATGTCGTCTCAAGCCTCCAAAACTTCACAGATGATGGGTGTTTACGTTGCTAGCTTACGAGCTTGCTAGGACAACTGTGGCCGGAAACCATGGGTAAATAACTCCAAAATGCCGATTCAGCTGAAGAGTTCCCAGTCCTCCTGTCTTCTGGTGAGTGAGTTTCATTTTCTAACTAGTTTACTCTGCTATGGTGATAATTTTCTCGGGTGACAGCAGAACCTCACAAGCTAGCAGCTAGCTAGCTAGCTAGCAGATGCGAACGCGCGACTACGCAGAATTCGCACGTACTCGCGTCTTCCCTATTCACTTTGTATGGATTCGCGCTGCCCGTTCGCGTTTGGTGTGAACACATTTTAAGTCTTAATGTTCTTCTAAAAATTAGTATATTGATGAAAAAAAAAATTGACGGCACCAACAATAACGGATTTTTGGCGGACCAACAACTAATATAAATATTTACATCCAGCAGCTGGAGTAAGACAAACACGGAAGTCCAGTGAGGATGTCACAGCTAATAGCATCACTAGCTTGATGTTATGTGCCACATCTCTTTTTGGGTTGTTGGGTTACCGGGTAGTGAATTATTCAGCTAAATACCTGAGTCTCAAGGCAAACGTCAGTTTCCCAGTCGTTCTCAAGTATGGCATGACAAAGGAGCAGGATAAATATGGGTTCTGCTTTTGATGGCTAGTATCTGCTGAAGAGTCTCAAAGGGCTGAAAGGTCAAGCAAAGGTGACCTTTTTTTTTTCTGACAGATAAGCTAATCAGTGCTAGCTATGATGCTAACAAGCTCATTCATCTTCTGCGGCTAATCTGGTGGTTAGGGGCACGGCGGGGGGGGGCAGTCTAAAGTCTATGTAACCAACTAAATTTTATTTCTGACATGTTCACATTATAATTATGAGTGTGTAATAATATCAGCCAATATATGGCTTGGAATAGACCCCACTAACTGCTCCTTACCAAGCTGACACGTATGACAGGTTCATGATATGATCAACATTTGCATTTATGAATGTAACAGCACATACTTATTGTGCAGCAGTCATGTATGCATATGCAGCTACTCAGTCTAATAATTGGTGTACAGTGAAAAAAGTTACAGTTGTTTATTGTTTTTACAGATTAAGATAATAATATAAAACTTTATTGATCACCATGGTGGAAATTGAGGTTAAAAATAGTTTAAGTTCTAATAGTAGAATAAACAGGTCTTAATTTATGTATGTAGTATCAAGTAATAAACCATAACATTTTTTCACCCTCTGTAAGGACTTCCTCCATCATGAGGTGAATAAGTACAGATGGGTGTTTGGACAATGTCATCATGATACAGCAGAGAAGAGCTCCACCAAACAGTGACTGGAGAGAGAGTCAACAGCTTCTGAAGCCCTTACTGATGTGATGGACCAGTGGGGGTTAAGGACAGAACATCAATATCTGACCTTTAGGTGAGTATGATGCAAAGTTTTACATGAAAAAAGTCACAAAAAGGACTATTAATAGGACTGTGTTCTCATAGATCAACATTTAAAAACCACATTCTGATGATGTCAGCAGAAGCTTCTCCTCCACCGCACTTGTGTTTGAGGCCTGAACTCCATTAGCAGCTCAGGATAACAACTACCAGAGGGATCGTCCAGTGAGAAAGACAGTTGGCGGCACACCAATGTAAGTGTAGTCTTATCAAAACATTTTACACACGGTAATATATAAAGGCAAATCCTTTATTATGAATTTTTAAATGTGTTTGTTTAGGAGATTTTTTAACTGTTTTTGAAATGTTAAGGAGTGGGTTTTTTTTTAATATTTAGTGAGTAACCTGGTCAAACCAATCATATTTATGGATAATTTTGTCAAAAATAGATGCAACAAATATATGTTTCTTTCCTTTTTGAATAACTTCTCAAGACAATAGTCAAAATTTGGCAGCTGAAATGTCTTGGACTTTTTATTTTTATTAAAACCACAACCTGCCTGTGCACTTGGTGTTCCAAGAATGTGGAATTAGAAAAAATGTTTTTCCTCTTCTTTAATCAGGTCCAGTCATGCAGCAGGAATGAATATACAACACAGCCATCCATCCATCTTCTACGGCTTTTCTGGTGGTCCAGGTTATGGAGGGAGCAATCTAATCAGAGAAGCCCAGACTTTTCTCTCCCCAGTTACCTCCTCCAGGTCTTCAGAGAAGACACCAATATGTTCTCATATCAGCTGGGAGACATGGTCTCTCTATCGTGTCCTGGGTCTGCCCCGGGGTCTCCTCCCTCCTCCCACAACACACAAATAAGGCACTTTTCCATGGGCCCCGGTCAGCCTCGGCCCGAGAACACGACTCGGGTCGGCGCGGCTCCATGGTCCCTCGATTGGTTTTCAACAGTACTGCAGCCCGGCCGCGGGTGGGTGGGATTTCTTAACAGCAAGGCGGCGCCTCACTCTCGTGACGTGAAGCACGCGACCCAAACAAACATAACATGGCTGCTCTACAAGGCGACTCCTCGGTCTGTGGCTTTTTTCGCCGTAAATACCAAAAAGCACCGCCAGATAAGGGTACAGGCAGCGAGACTAAACACTCTGGAATAGTTCTGCAGCTTCTGGGAGAGCCGAAGACATGAGGATACAAACTAGGTAAGCTAATGGTTGCTAATGCTAGTTTGCTGTAAGTACGTCGTGCTACACTGTAATGTCTGCAAGTTAGGTACTAAAATATGTATGCTGTGTGTGTGTGTTTCAGATGGCTCTGTTGTTGAGAAATTACCTCTTCAAATGGTCGTTCTGGCTCAGCAACGCCTCTCACTGTCATCAGCCTGTCACTAATGACTGCACAGCTTCACCAACGATCAGTGGTTATAGAGCTTAAGAATTTCTGTAGAAACGTTCATTTCCTGTACAACAAATTGCTCTGATCTGTGTGAAAATCATGGAGAGACTGTTCAGGCATCATAGACGTACCTGCTTCTGCAGCAGTCTGAGGTGTGGTCATAGAAAAAATTGATCAGCTGACACAACTTGATCGCCAGTTTAATAACTATATTAGCCACAAAATATCTATTCAAAAAGTAAACAGTACTGAGTTACGTATAAGATATATTTTATAGTTATGATGTATTATAGGCCAAAACAAACTTGATCTAGGATTAAAGGCAATTATGTAAAATAGTTAAAAATAGGTAATGTTAATGAAGGCCTGTCTTTCTCTGTTTTTTTTTTTCTGGGAGGGGGGGGGGGGGTTATTGCCTTCCCTCACTGATATCCTTGCTTTGTAATCACCCACATATACAGTATATGTATACATATATATTTTTTCACCCTATTTATCCTTTTTGGAGACTGATGTGATACTTGGAAGATCAGTATGTGTAGTACCATCTTGTATAAAGTCAATAAAAACTTTAATTACAAAAAGGCAATTAAAATAATGCAGTCATAAGGTCACATGGAAAATAATTGATTTCCTCCATACATGTACTGTAGAAATGTATATTCTCTGCATCAACAATGTACTATACATGCATTCATGGAGTATTGCACTGGGAATTGCACTGACAATAAACCTGTGAAGTTTTGGCAGATGTCTCTTTTTTATATATCTGAAGGTTACCACCATGTGGCACAAATTAAATACTGAAAGAGTGGAAAAGCTAAGAACAATCCAGCATTTTGAGAAATCACTTTTGGTTGGGTGTAAGTCTCATCAAAATTATGAGCCATATTGTATTATATAATATTATGAACCATAAAGCAGTTTGTGTTAAATGTTAAATCCCATTAAACCTAATCCGGGGGCTTCCAATCAGTTGTCATGGGGGGGCAAGACCCTGCAGGTTCTCTCTTCTACCCAGTCGCTTCAGCAGGTGTTGTCACTGATCAGTCAGTGGAAGAAGTTCAGTGGAGTCTGCTGTTGAAGACACTGGTTGGAGGTAAAGCCTGCAGGGTCTTGGCCCTCCATGACACATGATTAGACACCCCCGCCCAAACCCATTAGGATGAAGAGCAGATGCTAATATGACCCAGAATTCCTCCATATACATCCAACAATACAGTGTTCAGTTAATAAAATTATTGTGTTGGTTACTTTTTTCTTAAAAATGAGCCATTATTTTCAAGGTCACAGATAAATCCTTTGTACAGTTGACTCTTTTCCCACCGGTGTCTTAACAGACAAAATGGAAAATCATGATGCAAACACTTAAGTCACTAAATTCTTTATTACAATCAGCAGCAAATTCCAGATTATTCAGAATGTGCAAAATTCAAACTGTAAAAAAGAATAAAATTTGAATGGGTCACACACGGCTGCCACGCTCCCTCACTGAGAAGCAACCGGATCAGCTCCTGGTCCAGCAGATCTTCAGCCTGCATCTCTGTAAATAGTGAGGCAAGGTCCAGTTGGGGTGACAGTTTCCCTCTTGCCTAGACAAAAGACAAATGGGTGGTGGTTAGTTAAAGCAAGTTTAACACATATTTGGGAAATACACTTGTTGCTAAAAGCCAGTGGTGGAATGTGAATTAATGAATGAATCTTAATTTCGGGTTGATTAAAGGTAAAGATTAAAAGAAAATAGAATAATATAACAAAGGGGAAAAAATTTAACAAGGTCAAATTAAACAATAACTCCTCTGATTATACAGTTCAGCATAGGTTATCTGAAATGGGTGATGGCTGAAGCCGCAGCTTATATTGCCCACCATATTTCATCCAAGAATTCAAAAGAAAAACAAAACAGGAGCGATTACAATTTGAATGTGACAATAAATAAAAATAAATAATATGTATGGGCACATAATCATACCATGTAGGATAACTAAGTAGACGGTTATGCTGTTTCATCCCATCTAGCAACAATGCTCTGCACTGTGTGTGTTTATATATTTACATATTTATTCCATCTAGCTACAATGCTCCGCACTGTGTTTTTATATATCTACATATTATTCCATCTAGCTACATTGCTCCGCACTGTGTGTGTTTATATACTTGCATATTTATTCCACCTAGCTGCAATGCTCCGTACTGTGGGTGTTTATATATTTACATATTTATTCCATCTAGCTACAATGCTCTGCACTGTGTGTTCATATACTCATATATTTATTCCATCCAGCTACAATGCTCTGCACTGTGTGTCTGTGTGTGTGTGTGTATATATTTATTTTATAGTAATATGTACATATGTATATTAGCCGCTCTTGCTTGCTTGTTTTTTTCTTGCCTTCTGATTGTTGCTCTGAGTGTTGCTATCCCTGTGCTGTTGCAATCCTGGAATTTCCCCGTTGTGGGACTAATAAAGGCTTATCTTATCTAATCTTAAAGTACTTCGTTGTTGTATTTAACCACAGTTTTCATGTAGCTGCGCTTCGGCAGATTTTTCAGGGGCTGTGTTACATTAAAAATCATTTGTTTTTACTGTGGCTTCAGCAATCAGAATGAATTAATACATTCACTTGAATGGAATCTAATACTTTAACTGATGCTGTGAATCACCAAGTATGGACTCACTCAGTCAAAATCTGAAGTTTTTATCCAAAAACACAAACCAGGACTTTTACTAGGATTAACATATTTCATCGTTTTGCTCTCACAAGCGAATATTTAGGAGAAAACAGTGCGATTCAGCAGTTAGCACTAGCAAAAAAAAAAAAAAAACGTTAGCTAAAAAACGTTAGCCAGCACAGAACAGCACACAATTTAATGCCCAAGACCAAAGTGGAATAAAAAACGCAAACCAGGACTTTAACCAGGATTAACATATTTCATCGTTTTGCTCTCACAAGCGAATATTTAGGAGAAAACATGCGCGATTCACCAGTTGGTACTTGCTAGCTAGCAAATTAAAAACATTAGCTTTAAAACATTAGCCAGCACAGAACAGCACTGTAATGGCTCAAAAAAAGTGAGCGTACCATCAATAGGATAAATAAGCAAGCAGATGCACATTATTACAAATCACTCACCATATAGATGGTTTTCGTCTACAGCTTGTCCATAGTGCGGTTTCTGTGCAGCCATAGGTCCGGGTCACTCCTCACTGTGGATCTGCCACAAAGCAGAGAAAACTCCGCACCTCTTCATTGGACCACGGTGTAGAGTGCCGCAAAACCTACAACGCTGTCTGTATTAATATCATATTTACTCCGTGACCGACTTAGTCCATGACAATATTGCAAATGGCCGTTATCAGAAGACGAGGAAGACCGTCGCTATCGTGATGTTACGACCTGACCAATCAGTGGCGACCAGTCTGTTGACGTCACATCACAGCCCCGGGCCGGCCGAGCCGGGGCCGTGATGGACCCTGCCCTCGATCAGGTACGAAAATAGCGCCTGGTAACCGGTGCTAGGGCTACTGGAAAATGCTCAAGCACGGGGACGGTGGTGCGGTGCTGGGGAGAGCGGGGCCCGTGGAAAAGTGCCTTTAAAAAGTAATTCCATTCCTGTACCTGCTTTTTCCTTCACCTACAGCATATTGTCATTCACATTATGTAGACCAAGCAAACTCATTTGCATCACTGCTGTAGTCCTAAAACTGTATAGTAGTTCACATACTGTCATGTTTTAATGCTGTTAGCCTGTGATGACACTTTCTTAGAGACTGTCCTTTTTTACATCAACAAATTGTACCCGACCATAGTAACAAAGGTCAACACTGACTATGGGAACAACAAAAGCTTTCCAGAGTGTCCTAATCCTGATTTAATTAATTTCTCTATTGCTCTCCCAGGTCTGCCCCATGGACCCTGCATCTGGACTGTTTATTTTTTAATAAATATTTTCCATCCATCCATCTATCCATCTTCTACTGCATTTCCGGAGGTCCGGGTCGCAGAGGCAGCAGTTCAAGCAGAGGAGCCCAGACTTCCTTCTCCCCAGCCACCTGTTCCAGCTCTTCAGAGAGGATACCAAGGCGTTCCCAGACCAGCTGGGAGACATAGTCTCTCCACCGAGTCCTGGGTCTGCCCCGGGGTCTCCTCCCAGTGGGACGTGCCCAAAACACCTCAAGTGGGAGGCGTCCAGGAGGCATCCTAACCAGATGCCTATACCACCTCAACTGGCTCCTTTCAATGTGGAGGAGCAGCGGTTCTACTCTGAGCCTCTCCTGGATGACTGAGCTCCTCACCCTGTCTCTGAGGGTGAGTCCAGCAATCCTACAGAGAAAGCTCATTTCAGCCGCTTGTATCCGTGATCTCGCTCTTTCGGTCATTACCCAAAGCTCGTGACCATAGGTGAGAGTAGGAACGTAGATTGACTGGTAAATCGACAGCTTTGCCTTAGAACTAAGCTCCCTCTTCACCACAACAGACTGGTACAACATCCACATCACTGCAGATGCTGCTCCAATCCGTCTGTCAATCTCTCGCTCCATTTTCCCCTCACTCGTGAATAAGACCCCAAGATACTTAAACTCCTCCACTTGAGGCAGGAGCCTGTCCCCAACCCAGAGAGGACAATCCACCTTTTTCCGGCTGAGGACCATGGACTTGGACTTGGAGGTACTGATTCTCATCCCAGCCGCTTCACAGTCAGCGGCAAACCGTCCCAGCAAGAGCTGTAGGTCATTGCTGGATGAAGCCAACAGGACAACTTCATCTGCAAACAACAGAGATGAGATCCTGTGGTCACCAAGCATGACACCCTCCGTTCCCTGGCTGCGCCTAGAAATCCTGTCCATAAAAATTATGAACGGGATCGGTGACAAAGGGCAGCCCTGGCGGAGTCCAACTCTCACTGGGAATGAGTCCGACCGAGTGTTGGCAATATGAACCAAACTCTCACAACGGTTGTACACAGACTGAATAGCTTGTAACAACAAGTCCGATACCCCATACTCCTGAAGCACCCCCCACAAAAAACCACGAGAGATGTGGTCAAATGCCTTCTCCAAGTCCACAAAACACATGTAAACTGGTTGGGCAAACTCCCACGAACCCTGGAGAATTCTCGAGAGGGTAAAGAGCTGGTCCGATGTGCCATGGCCAGGACGAAAACCACATTGCTCCTCCTGAATCCGAGGTTCGACCAACAGCCGGACTCTCCTCTCCAGTACCTTGACATAGACCTTCCCAGGGAGGCTAAGGAGTGTGATCCCTCTATTGAGTGGTCTTTGTGACTAGAAAAGCGCTATATAAGTGCAGGTTAGTTAGTTAGTTAGTAAAGTTGGAGCACACCCTCCGGTCCCCTTTTTTGAAGAGAGGAACAACCACCCCGGTTTGCCACGCCAAAGGCACTGCCCCCAACCTCCACGCAATGTTGCAGAGGCGTGTCAACCATGACAGCCCAACAACATCCAGGGCCTTGAGGTACTCAGGGTGAATCTCGTCCACCCCCGGGGCCCGGCCACCAAGGAGATTTTTAACCCCCTTGGCGACCTCAGCCACTGTGATAGGTGAGTCATCCCCCTCGTCCACAAACCCTGCTTCCTCTGTGGAAGGCGTATCAGTGGGCTTGAGGAGATCCTCGAAGTATTCCTTCCACCGCCCGACGATATCCCCAGTCAGAGTCAACAGCACCCCATGCGCACCATACACAGTGTGGACAGGGAGCTGCTTTCCCCTCCTGAGCCGCCGGACAGTTTGCCAGAATCTCTTCGAGGCCGACCGAAAGTCTTGTTCCGTGGCCTCACCGAACTCCTCCCATATCCGGGCTTTTGCTTCAGCAACCACCCGAGCTGCACTCCGCTTGGCCTGCCGGTACACCTCAGCTGCTTCGGGAGTCCCACAAGCCAAACAAGCTTGATAGGACTCCTTCTTCAGCTTAATGGCCTCCCTCACCACTGGTGTCCACCACTTGGTTTGGGGGTTGCCACCACAAGATGCACTGACCACCTTGCGGCTGCAGCTCTGGGCCGCCGCTTCAACAACAGAGGTGGAGAACATGGCCCATTCAGACTCCATGTCTCCAGACTCCCTCGGAATGTGGTTGAAGTTCTTCCGGAGGTGGGAGTTGAAGACCTCCTGGACAGGGGCCTCAGCCAGACGTTCCCAGCACACCCTCACTATACGTTTGGGTCTACCAGGTCTGAATGCCTTCCTCCCCTGCCATCGGATCCAACTCACCACCAGGTGGTGATCAGTTGACAGCTCTGCACCTCTCTTTACCCGAGTGTCCAAGACATACAGTCACAGGTCTGATGACACGATAACAAAATTGATCATTGACCTGCGACCTAGGGTGTCCTGGTGCCAGGTGCACATGTGGACACCCTTATGCTTGAACATGGTGTTCGTTATGGACAAACTGTGGTTAGCACAGAAGTCCAATAACTGAACACCACTCGGGTTCAGATCGGGCAGGCTGTTCCTCCCAATCACCCCCCTCCAGGTTTCACTGTCGCTGCCCATGTGTGCATTGAAGTCCCCCCAGTAGGACAATGGAGTCTCCAAGAGGAGCACCCTCCAGCACCCCAGTCACAGACTCCAAAAAGGGTGGGTACTCTGAAACATCATTTGGTGCATAGGCACAAATGATGGTCAGGACCCGTTTCCCAACCCAAAGGCGCAGGGAAGCAACCCTTTCATCCACCGGGGAAAACTCCAATATAGAGGCAGCAAGGTGGGGGGATACAAGAATACCCACCCCTGCTCATCGCCTCTCGCCCGGGGCAACTCCAGAAAAGGCCAAGCTCCAGCCCCTCTCCAGGAGACTGGTTCCAGAACCGGAGCTGTGTGTTGAAGTGAGGCCGACTATATCTAGCCGGTATCTCTCAACCTCGTACACCAGCTCAGGCTCCTTCCTCACCAGAGAGGTGACAGTCTACGTACCAAAAGCCAGTTTAGAAAGCTTGGGATCCGTCCGCCAAGGTCTCCGCCTTTGACCGCCACCTAATCCACATAGCACCGGACCCCCATGATCCCTCCTGCAGGTGGTGAGCCCACTGGAGGGCGGACCCATGTCACTCCTTCGGGCTGAGCCCGGCCAGGTCCCATGGGTGGAAACCCGGCCACCAGATGCTAGCCATCGAGCCCTTCCCCCAGGCCTGGCTCCAGGGTGGGGCCCCGGTAACCCCATACCGGGCGGGGTACACTGAATCCTTGATATAGAATTTATCATGAGAGTCTGTTGGATCATTCTTAGTCTGGCCCTTCACCCAGGACCAGTTTGTCTTGGGTGACCCTATCAGAGGCACATTGCCCTGGACAACATAGCTCCTGGGATCACTGGGGCACGCAAACCCCCCCACCACGATAAGGTGACGATCCATGAGGGGGTAAATATTTTCCCCCAAATAAATTCCTGTTTGTTTTATGTTGACTGACTTGATTTGAGGTTGATTTTCTTTTACATTCTACTCATCCACCTCCAAAAGTTGAATATTGTGGTGAATTTATTTTTAGAAATAACTCAAATCTAAAAAGTAAAACTTTCATATTTTACAATAATCCCATATAAATTTAGCCCTTTTAAGATTTTTTTTTTGTTTGAAATTTGGATGAATATGTCTGAGCTATTTGATATAGATCTGAATGGTGATGTGCTCATTTTTGGAGATGCAGTACTGTTTTTACACAATATTATTTGAAAAAAAATTATTGTTCCACCATAAATTATTTCCAACTTCACTAAGGATTATTGATTACAATGTTATGTATATATCTAATATGTACAGTGTATTTTAGGTTCTTTTTCATCACTACATTATAAAAAGGTTGAAAATACTTTAATTTTGCAGAGGTGAGGTTAACCATTACTTTGTGAATCTGTCACACTGAATAAACAGTAGATTTCATCTTCTACAGTAACTGAAAGGGCACAAATGAATTCAGGCATCCAACGTTTCACAACATTTATTTATACATTTTAAAACAAAAAACTCATTTACAACTTAAAATTAACTGGAACTGACATACAGTAAATAACTGCTGGAGCTTAATAACAACAGCCGTTTTTTTTTTTTTTTTTTTAAGCATGCATAGCTAAAACGGATGAACTTAAACAGACCATAAAAGTGTGATTCAGTATATTTACAAAAACCACAGAACAACTAACAGCAGTCAAAGTCCTTACAATCTGATCTAAAGTGCTGTCATAATTACATTGTCAAAACTAGAGCGCTATTGGGTTTGATCACAGCTGTGCTACATTAGCATAACTGTCAATAACACTGTACGGTATAGTTATTTAAAAATGTTTACCGGAGATGTGCATCAGAGAGGATTACATTAAATTCACGATTCTATACCACATGATTCTATACCACACGAGTCCTCGCTTGGCATGCTGTCTGGCTCATAATAACCAAAGGTCTGAGATGTTAGCAGTCTGCAGTATATTGATGTTAGCCTCCAGGAAGTGCTGTTTATCTCTTCCTGGCAACTAGTACAAGATTATAGTGAGTCAACAGTGCATGCGACACCTACTGGCCAGAAGGTCAGAATCCTTTATATTGCACCTTTAAGAATAAAAAAAAAAAAAAAAAAAACTTACAATAACCCTCGTTGCATAAATATGTACACCCTTAAACTAATGCTTTGTTGCACCACTTTTGTTTTTTATTACAGCACTCAGTCTTTTTGGGTAGGAGTTTATCAGCATGGCACATCTTGATGTGGCAATATTCACCCACACTTCTTTGCAAAAAAAGTCTAACTGTCAGATTGCAAGGGCATCTCCTGTGCACAGCCCTCTTCAGATCACCCCACAGGTGCTCGATGGGATTCAGGTCTAGACTCTGGCTGGGCCATTCCAAAACCTTAATCTTATTCTGGTGAAGTCATTCTTTTGTTGATTTGGATGTGTGCTTTGGGTCATTGTCGTGCTGAAACATGAAGTTCCTCTTCATCTTCAGCTTTCTAGCAGAAGCCTGAAGGTTTTGTGCCAACACTGACTGGTATTTGGAACTGTTCATAATTTCCTCCACTTTGACTAAGGCCCCAGTTCCAGCTGAAGAAAAACAGCCCCAAAGCATGATGCTGCCACTACCTTTCTTCACTGTAGGTATGGTGTTTTTCTGGCGATGAGCAGTGTTGTGTTTTTACCTTTTGGAATTATGGCCACAAAGTTCAACCTTGGTTTCATTGGACCATAACACATTTTCCTTCATGCTTTTGGGAGATTTCAAATTTGTATTTGCAAAATGTAGCTGGGCTTGGATGTTTTTCTTTGTAAGATAAATCTTACATCTTGCCACCCTACCCCATATCCCAGACATGTGAAGAAGACAGGAGATTGTTGTCACATGTACGAAACAGCCAGCTCTTGCCAGAAATTCCTGCAGCTCCTTCAGTGTTGCTGTCGGCCTCTTGGCAGCCTCCCTGATCACTTTTCTTCTTCTCTTTTCATCAATTTTGGAGGGACATCCAGTCCTTGGTAATGTCACTGTTGTGCCATATTTTCTCAACTTGATGATGACTGTCTTCATTGTGTTCTATGGTGTGTATATATATAATGCCTTGGAAATTCTTTTGTACCATTCTCCTAACTGATACCTTTGAACAATGAGATCCCTCTGATGTTTTGGAAGCTCTCTGCAGACCATGGCTTATGCTGTAATAGGCCTATATGACGACAAAAATGTCAGGAAAAGCCTACTAGAACAGCTGAACTTTATTTGAGGTTAATCAGAGGCACTTTAAATGGTGGCAGGTGTGTGCTGACTCCCATTTAACATGAGTTTGAATGTGATTGGTTAATTCTGAAAATGGCCACATCCCCAGTTATAACAGGGTATTCATATTTATGCAACCAGGGTATTGTAAGTTTTTTATTTTTTATTTTTCCCCTTAAAACATTTCAGTTTGTTTTTCAATTGGGTTGTACAGGTTTTAGGTCACATTAATGGTGGAAAAAGTTTTGAAATGATTTGCTTGGTCTTATTTTTTTTAACATCACAAATGTTACAAAAACCTGGCATTTGAACAGGGGTGTGCAGAATTTATATAAGCAATATAATGTGTGTGTGTGTATATACTGTATATACGTATATATATATACGTATATATATATATATATATATATATATATATATATATATATATATATATATATATATATACGTATATATATATATATATATATATATATGTTACACCCGGAGGGCGAAGAAGAGGCCAAGTGGTGGACTTTTCAGCGGTTTATTGACTTTCTTTCACAAACACCAGGCACGGCACTCTGACACGGGACATCACCCGATAACGGCCACATCACTGTTCACCATTTTTCCTTCACACTCTAGAACAGTGGTCTCCAAACTACGGCCCGCGGGCCGGATACGGCCCGCCTCCACATTTGGCCCGGCCCCCTGAACAATACCAGAGACGCATTATGATTTTTTTTTTTTTCAGTCTGGCAACGCAATCGAGACTAATACACGCATAGAACGTGACATTCTATTCCACCCTTCTATTCTACCCTTCAACAGCAATTCTAGTTCGCTACCTGCTCCGGTCGCCTCTCTCTCTACTCACCCGCACACTTCATACACACCATCTGCTCCGCGGGGCCATTCACACGGGGGCGTGCCTCGGCTGCGCGCACCCACTCACTCACTCACGTTCATGCACTGAGGTGCCCTACCTGAACACATGAACCAGACACATCCTACAACACTAGACTCACCCCTGTCAAACGGAATAATGGCGAAAAGGTTAGGCAAGAGAAAAATTGATTCAGAATGCAGGGTATTTAACCTGCAGTGGACAAACGATTATTTTTTGTTCAATGCAAAGAAAAAGCTGTTTGTCTCATCTGTCAAGAGGCTGTGGTGGTATTCAAAGAATACAATCTGCGCCGACACTATGAATCCCGTCACAAAGACAAGTATGATAGCTTGCAAGGCCAAATGTGAGCAGTCAAACTCTCAAAGCTAAAAAGTGGACTGTTAGTTCAGCAGAATAAATTTGTACGCCAAGCTCAGCTGAACCAGTCATCCGTTCGGGCCAGCTTTCGGGTTGCTCAACTGATAGCAAGCAGCGGTAAACCTTTCACTGATGGAGAATTTGTCAAGAAATGTTTGAATGCTGTCGCGGAGGAGGTGTGTCCCGAGAAGAAAGATGTCTTTAATGCCGTGAGTCTGTCGGCGAGTACAATCACCAGACGCATTGCCCAGCTGCAGCAGAAGACGAAAGAATTTGACTTTTTTTCATTAGCACTGGATGAGAGCACGGACGTGCAGGACACAGCGCAGCTGCTCATTTTTATTCGTGGAGTTAGCGCAAACTTTGAAATGTGCGAGGAGCTGGCAGCCCTCCAAAGTCTCAAAGGGACTACGACGGGGGAGGATATTTTCGGCAAAGTATAGGTAAGAGTTTAAGTAAGAGATTCTGCTCTGACAACTAAGCTGAACTTTTAACCTGTTAAGATTGCGCACCGGCACAACAGAAAGTTAATGTTCCATGGACTTTATTTCTGAGAAGAAACCAGAGAGGGTTATTTGGTTATTATTTATTTCATAAATAGTGTTATTTATTTCGGCGCCTTGCATGGCAGTGGTCTTCTGATTCTACACTTGGGGTGTGTGTGATTAACACTGTAGATAGGTAAAACACAATCTCGTTCTACTGTACATGATTGGTTGTACAGTTGAATGACAATAAAGGGTGATTTAATTAATTTAATTCATTCATTCATTCATTCATTCATTCATTAATAGTGTTATTTATTTTCTGACTTTTTTTTCCTGTGAAGATCCCGGAAAGGGTTATTAATATTTGGTTATGTTATGGCTGTGTTGTTAGACATGTATATGTTGGACACTGCATATGTGATTTAACCTCACGATGAAGGAGAGCCACAGAGCTGCAGTCCCCTGCGGTGCGGAGCCGCAGAGCCTGGACCCCCTGCGGAGGACAGGGGACAGAAGACTTCCTGACCGCTGAGGCTCGAGAGGAGAGAAGGGGGAGTTATGTAAATAAAGAGGTTAATGAATGTGAATAAGGGATTTTGGTAGAGATGTGTGATTTCCCCTGCGAGGGAAATGGTTTGATGTGAGAATGTTTAAAAGGGAGAACTTTGGTGTGTTCACCCTCTTTGTTCGCTGCTCAGGAATGAGAGCAGGCAGTGGGATGATTACTTGAAATAAACTGGAATTAAATGCAATTCGGTTTCGTTATTCAAGTCTCCCCACTTGGTGACTGACGACGTTTGAGAATGAACGAAGAAAGGGTCTCAGGGTCCCGGACTCACAGCGCTCAGAGCTGGCGAGCGCAGTGGCCGTTAAGCTGCCTGATTTCTGGCAGGATAACCCACGGTCGTGGTTTCTGCAAGCAGAGTCGCAGTTCGCGCTCGCAGGAGTAACGGTGGATGACACTAAGTTCCACCATGTCATCGCTAAACTGGACAACAGCACAGCTTGGTGCGTGCAGAGCTTGGTGGAGCAGCCACCCGCGACCGACAGGTACGGCAAGCTGAAATCCACCCTCATCAAGTTTTTCACCCCCTCGGCCGAAGTGAGGGCGAGGAGGATCCTGTCTTTGCTAGACCAAGGAGGACACAGGCCGAGCGCCCTGATGGAGGAGATGATACAGCTGAGAGGGTTGGACAACGATGATTTCATTTTCAGTTCATCTTCCTCTCCAACCTCCCGACGCATGCGAGAAGCACGCTGGCCAGCAAAAAGTGTCACACCCTGGAGGAGTTCCGGGAGCTGGCCCAGGAAGCAGATGGGATCCTGGACGCCTGCGGCGGGCAAGCAACCACAGCGGCGACCTGAGACAGCGGGGAGCCAGAGGCGGCAGACCTAGACTGGCCGACGACGGCGGCAGCACGGCCGCGACAAGGTGGAGCCAATGGTCCGGCGGCAGAGGCGCGGACACGACACAGCGGGAGGAGAAGATCTCTGCTTTTACCAGCGGAGGTTCGCAGAGAAGGCATGCAGGTGTGTGCCGCCCTGCAACTTCAGGAGTTCGGGAAACGGCAAGACCGGGGGTCGCTAGCAGCTTCGACCCTCGGAGAACGCAGCAAGCTGCTCTACATCACGGATGCACGCTCCGGACGAGAGTTCCTCATCGACACCAGAGCACAAGTGAGCTTCATCACCCCAACATACGCGGACCGGGTGGCTGGACCCCACGGTAGCGGAGCTACGGCGGCAAATGGCTCGAACATCAACACCTACGGGAGAAGGACCTTGCCTTTGTGCTTACATGGCCGCACATATGAATGGACTTTTGTAATAGCGGCGGTGAGTTTCAACATGTTGGGCGCGGATTTTTTGTGTTCACAACAATCTGTTAGTTGATCTTGCTAATAGACGGCTGGTAAATGCACTCTCTTTTTACTCTCTCCCTGTTCAGCTCGAGTGTCCCCGCCACCAGTACAGACCCACGTCGCTACAGCAGGTGGTAAGTTTCACACACTCCTCACCCAATTTCCAGCGCTCACTGTGCCCACTTTTTCAGCGACGGTCGCGAAGCACGGGGTGAAACACTTTATCCCCACATCTGGTCCTCCCGTTTTGCAAAAGCTCGGCGTTTGGATGCAGTTAAGCTCGCCATTGCGCGCGAGGAGTTCGCCAGCCTGGAGAGGCTAGGCATCGTTCGTAGGTCGAAGAGCCGTGGGCTTCGCCGCTGCACATGGTACCGAAAGCCGATGGCTCCTGGAGACCGTGCGGGGATTACCGCAGGCTAAACAATGCTACGGCGCACGATCGTTATCCCCATCCCGCACATTCAGGATTTTTCCGGTGCACCTGGCGGGGGCGCGCATTTTTTCAAAGGATTGATCTGGTTCGCGGCTATCACCAAGTCCCAGTCCAACCGGAGGACATTCCTAAAACAGCGGTAATAACCCCGTTCGGACTTTTCAAATTTTACGCATGGCCGTTTGGTCTCAAAGGGGCGGCGCAAACATTTCAGCGGATGATGGATGCCGTGTTACGCGATCTCCCTTTCGTGTTTTGTGTATCTTGACGACATTTTGGTCGCGAGTACTTCAGAGGACGAACACGAAACGCACCTCACAGCAGTTTTTAGGAGGCTGGGAGAGCACGGCTTAATAGTTAACCCAGCCAAGTGCCAGTTCGGCGTCGAGCGGATCGATTTTTTGGGTCACCGCGTCCCCCGGAGGGAGCGGTTCCGTTACCAGATAAAGTACGCGCGGTAGCGGATTTTCCCCGTCCACAAACGGTTAAATCACTACAGGAATTCTTGGGGATGGTGAATTTTTATAACCAATTCCTGCCCCACGCAGCTCAAATCATGCAACCGTTATATGCCGCGCTCAAAAAACAAAAACCGACCCAGGCGGTCGAATGGTCCCCGGAGCGGGAGCGTGCGTTCACAGAGGTTAAAAAAGCCTTGGCTGACGCTGCGCTCCTGGCCCACCCAGACCCTGCAGCACGTATCGCGCTGACGACAGATGCTTCAGATTTAGCCATAGGGGCCGTTATTGAGCAACAGGTAGCCGGAGTTTGGCAGCCTTTGGCTTTCTTTAGCAAATCTTTAAGCGCGGCTGAACGAAAATACAGCACGTTCGACAGAGAACTGTTGGCGCTGCATTTGGCCATTCGTCATTTCCAGTTCTGGCTGGAAGGACGGTGCTTCACCGCTTATGTGGACCACAAGCCGCTCACATACGCCATGGCCAAAATTTCAGACCCGTGGTCTGGCAGGCAGCAGAGGCAGCTGGCCGCAATTTCGGAATTTACCACTGACATTAGGCACGTTGCGGGCAAATTCAATGTAGTAGCAGATTGTCTCTCGCGCGCGTTCACGACTCCAACACGCGCAGAGGCAGAACGGGCCACCGTGACCGCGCCGCAGGAGAGCGGCACGGTGGCGCGCGCAGCCCCGGTGCACGTGGGTATAGATTACGCAGCCATGGCAGCGGACCAGGGGGCAGACGCAGACGTGCGCGCGCTCCAGTCTGGACCAACAGGGTTAAGGCTGGAGAGCAAGTGTTTACAAACCGGTATGCCCCCCCTGATCTGCGACATGTCGACGGGGCGCCCGCGTCCGGTGGTTCCGGCCATGTGGCGCCGCCGTGTTTTTGACTCGGTCCACTCACTGGCGCACCCGGGGGTGCGCGCGTCGGTGAAACTAGTGGCGGAAAAGTTTGTTTGGCCGTGCCTGCGCAAGCACGTGAAGGAATGGGCAAAAACCTGCATTTCCTGTCAACGGGCCAAAATTCACAAGCACACAAGAGCCCCGTTAGAACCGTTCCGCATTCCGGCCAGAAGGTTCGACCATGTGCACGTCGACCTTGTGGGCCCCCTACCGGCATCGCAGGGGTTCACGCATCTTTTGACAATGGTGGACCGCACCACACGTTGGCCGGAAGTGGTCCCACTTGCGACGACCACGGCCGCGGAGGTGGCTCGCGTTTTTTTAACGGCTTGGGTGGCGCGCTTCGGGGTTCCGTCGGACATTACGTCCGACAGAGGACCGCAATTCATCTCTGAGCTGTGGTCAGCGATGGCCAACGGCTTAGGAGCCAAAATTCACCGCACTACAGCTTACCACCCTCAGGCTAATGGTTTATGTGAGCGTTTTCATAGGTCTTTGAAGGCAGCACTCAGAGCGTCGCTCACGGATGCAGATTGGGTAAATAAACTGCCATGGGTTTTATTAGGGTTGCGTTCTGCGCCTAAAGAGGACTTAGACGCCTCCCCAGCGGAGCTGGTATTCGCACAAACTCTGAGGCTGCCAGGCGAGTTTTTACCAGAGCCCCCAGAGCCCCCACCTCTCTCTGCTCTGGGACCGTTAGTTGGCACGGGAGCAGACACGCTCCCGGGTCCGGTTCATCACGCTTTTCCACGAGTTTTCGTCCCCAAGGCTTTGAAAAATGCCGACTTCGTTTTTGTCAGGCACGAAGCCCTAAAAGCAACGCTCAAACCACCTTACGAAGGGCCATTTCGAGTGCTGGAGGCAGGTGATAAGCAATTTGTGCTAGATTTTGGAGACAGAAAAGAGACAGTCAGTATTGACAGACTAAAACCTGCTTTTGTCATGAAGGACGTGTCTGTACCGGTCGCAGTGGCGCCTCGACGAGGCAGGCCCCCGCAAAGGGCAAATAATCACTCTCTTCCTCAGTCAACAGAGCCGAAGCAGAAAGGCACCGCAGGCAAGGCGGGGCCAACTCACAGCAGATTCGGCAGACGGCTGAAGCCCAAGCGGCGCACAGACTGAATGTTGGTGTTGATTATTCAGTAGTGAGTAAGGTGTTATTAAATTTTAGGAAATAGTCTGTTCTTCATCGTTTGGGGGGGGGGGGTTATATGGCTGTGTTGTTAGACATGTATATGTTGGACACTGCATATGTGATTTAACCTCACGATGAAGGAGAGCCACAGAGCTGCAGTCCCGCAGAGCCTGGACCCCCTGCGGAGGACAGGGGACAGAAGACTTCCTGACCGCTGAGGCTCGAGAGGAGAGAAGGGGGAGTTATGTAAATAAAAGGTTAATGAATGTGAATAAAGGGATTTTGGTAGAGATGTGTGATTTCCCCTGCGAGGGAAATGGTTTGATGTGAGAATGTTTAAAAGGGAGAACTTTGGTGTGTTCACCCTCTTTGTTCGCTGCTCAGGAATGAGAGCAGGCAGTGGGATGATTACTTGAAATAAACTGGAATTAAATGCAATTCGGTTTCGTTATTCAAGTCTCCCCACAATGTGTGGCTTTCTGGAAAACAATAAATGTTTAAGTTTAGGCACCCCTGCGATCGTCTCAATTTTTCTGTTACAAACTGACCCCGGCCCCCATCAGAGAAGGCAAAAGTTATGTGGCCCTCACAGGAAAAAGTTTGGGGACCCCTGCTCTAGAACATTCTCAACTCTTCTTCTCTCGCGCTCTAACACTTATCAGCGTCTCATCATTACCGAGCGCCACCTGTGGCGCAAAAGCGCTACTGCTTTCACTGACAAACAGTTTAAATTAAAACAGTTCAAATTACAGTCCTTTAGTTACATTTCCTATAAATGCTCATCTTTACCATCAACATTTAAATTACAGTCTTTTAGATACATTTATTAGAAATATCTATATTAGCCATCAGCATCTTATCAAAAATGTTTTCTGGGGTTTCCTAGAGGTTGTCCAAAATTGAATTTTTCCTACACTCACCCCTCGAAAATTTAATGTCGACCCGACATTACAAACAACTTTCCCAAAACTCTTTTTTTTCCTCTTTCACAGTCCACATTTGGTAACCATGTATCTCATGTAAGTAGGATATTACTGTACTAAACAGGAGTCAGAGTTCATTAAAGTCCATAAAGATGCAAACTGGTAATAGTCCATAGTACAGCATGTATCTCCTGTTCCATGTAATACATTCGCAGAAGAGGTCTTTGTGCACGATGTCCATCAACCGCTCCTTCCATCATGGTGGGTATCTGCATCTTTCCTGAGAGTAAGGGTACTCAATCTAGTCATAGCCTACCAAATAAACCTTTATGTGATGCCTGTACCTTAGTAACACACTGAAAATCCTTCTTTTTTTTTTTTTTAAATCAACCATAAAAGTTACTTGGTGATGAGTTTAGTCACTACTCATTTACTTTCCAAAACATTAATGTCTGAACAATGGTTATCTCTAGCTTCTACACACTTTATATTTGTTTTAAACAGATGAAGTGCAAGGTTGGCCTAACTTATCATAAGTAAATATCAACGTCTGTTTTCTCATTCTTGAAGGATACGTTTTAGCAGGGATCTCGACAGGTCCCTCCTGGTCACTGGAACTGGACTCCGACAACACATCACCCTGGTCCTGGTCTGCCTCATCTGGATCTGGGACCACCGGATTGTTGACCTCTGGTGCCAGCTGCACCTGTGTGACGTCATCTGTGTCCTGGTCCTCATCCTCCGGAGTAGTGTCACTGTGCGGGTAGAACTCCGGTGCATCGGCTCTCAGTGGATGGTGATTTTGATCCTTTCCAGCTCGTAATCCGATTATGGCACTCCAGCCCTCTTCATCTTCATCGTCTGTGCTGTTTTGTCTGTCCACATTCCTTTGCCTTTTAGACTCTCTTTCTCTTGTTTTATTAGAGGCAGGCTCCACTGTTTCCATGGAAAGAAAGTCACAGGGTAGCAAAAGGTTTCTGTGCATGACCCGAGTGCGCCCCTTGCCATTTTCAGGTCTGATCTCATACACTGGACTGTCTGGGTACTTCTTGGGTCACAACATACACCTTGTCTTCCCAGAATGATCTTAATTTTCCTGGCCCACCTTTTTCGGTCAAGTTTCGCACCAGTACTCTGGATCCAGGGAGCAACTCAGCACCGTGAACCTTTTTATCATAAAGGGCTTTACTTCTCATCCCTTCTTTGTTTGCTGTTTTAGAGGCAAGTTTGTAAGCTTTAGCCATTGTAGCTCTCCACTTTTCAGCATAGCCCTGCTGAGAAACACTCTGCTCTCTTGTTGTGAGGCCAAACATTAGATCAATAGGCAACTTTGGACTACGGCCAAATAGCAGAAAATATGGCGCGTACCCCGTAGCCTCACTGCGCGTGCAATTATTGGCATGAACCACTTTTGCCAGAGAGGACTTCCAATCTGCCTTGGATGCTTCGGGCAAGTTTCTGAGCATTGCCAACAGGGTGCGATTGAATCGTTCCACCTGCCCATTCCCTTGGGGATGGTACGGCATTGTTCGTGACCCCTGCACACCACTGTACTCCTGGAGTTTTGCAAAGAGTTTATTTTGGAACTCTCTACCCTGATCATGATGGAGACGTGTGGGGAAGCCAAATTTGAGGGCAAAATCCCCAAATATCTTCTCAGCAGCGGTGTGGGCAGCTTTGTTGCGACAAGGATAAGCCTGGGCAAAGCGTGTGAAGTGGTCCATTAGAACCAGGATATACTCATATCCTCCTTTGCACCTCTCCAAGTGCAGGAAATCAACGGACACCAGTTCGAATGGATACGTGGTGACAATGTTAGTCAGTGGTGCCCGTGTTATCTTGTTGGTACGTTTATTCTTTAAACAACTGCAAACTTTAGTGATGTAGTTAAAGATAACACAAGCAAACACAAAATGCAGTTTTAAAATGAAGGTGTTTATTATTAAGGGTAAAAAAAAAATCAATACCTACATTACCCTGTGTGAAAAACTGATCCCCCCCCCCCTCCGGTTAAAACATAAATTAACTGTGGTTTATCACATCTTTGCAAAGCTGAGTTCAATTTCTGTAGCCACACCCAGGCCTGATTTACTGCCACACTTGTTCTCAATCAAGAAATCACTTAAATAGGACCTGCCTGACAAAGTGAAGTAGACCAAAAGATCATCAAAAGCCAGACATCATGCTGCAATCCAAAGAAATTTAGGAACAAATCAGAAACAAAGTAAATGAGATCTGTCAGTCTGGAAAAGGTCATGCCATTTCTATAGCTTTGGGACTCCAGTGAACCACAGTGAGAGCCATTATCCACAAATGGCAAAAACATGGAACAGTGGTGAACCTTCCCAGGAGTGACCGGCCAACCAAAATTACCTCAAGAGTGTAGTGACAACTCATCCAAGAGGTCACAAAAGACCCCACAACAACATCCAAAGAACTACAGGCCTCACTTGCCTCAGTTAAGGTCAGTGTTCATGACTCTACCATAAGAAAGAGACTGGGCAAAAATGGCCTGCATGGCAGAGTTCCAAGACAAAAACCACTGCTGAGCAAAAAGAACATAAATGCTCATCTAAGTTTTGCCAGAAAACATCTTGATGACCCCCAAGACCTTTGTGTAAATACTCTATTGACTGACAAGACAAAAGTTGAAGGTTTTGGAAGATGTGTATCCCATTACATCCAGCGTAAAAGTAACAGCGCATTTCAGAAAAGGAACATCATACCAACCGTAAAATATGGTGGTGGTAGTGTGATGGACTGGGGCTGTTTTGCTGCTTCAGGACCTGGAAGACTTGCTGTGGTAAATGGAACCATGAATTCTGCTGTCTACCAAAAAATCCTGAAGGAGAAAGTTCGGCCATCTGTTCATGAGCAGAAGCGCACTTGGGTTCTGCAGCAGGATAATGATCCAAAACACACCAGCAAGTCCACCTCTGAATGGCTTAAGAAAAACAAAATGAAGACGTTGGAGTAGCCTAGTCAAAGTCCTGACCTGAATCCAACTGAGATGCTGTGGCACGACCTTTAAAAGGAGGTCAATGCTTGAAAACCCTCCAATGTGGCTGAATTACAACAATTCTGCAAAGATGGGTTGGCCAAAATTCCTCCACAGCGCTGTAAAAGACTCATTGCCAGTTATTGCAAATGCTTGATTGCAGTTGTTGCTGTTAAGGGTGGCCCAACCATTATTAGGTTTAGGGGGCAATCACTTTTTCACACAGGACCATGTAGGTTTGGATTTTTTTTTACCCTTAATAATAAACACCTTCATTTAAAATTTTCATTTTATGTTTACTTGTGTTATCTTTTGTCTAATATTTGAATTTGTTTGATGATCTGAAACATTTAAGTGTGACAAACATACAAAAACAACTGAGAAAACAGGAAGGGGGCAAACACTTTTTCACACCACTGTATAGATACACCGTGTTCCAAATTATTATGCAAATAGGCTTTTAGTGTCATAATTCAATTTTTTGTTTTTCAATTAAACTCATGGATGGCATTGTGTCTCAGGGCTTTTTGGATCACTGATATGAATCTCAGACACCTGCCATAATTAGTTTGCCAGGTGAGTCCAATTCAAGGAAAACTGCTTAAGAAGGACGTTCCACATTATTAAGCATGCCACAGGTTTCAAGCAATATGGGAAAGAAAAAGGATCTCTCTGCTACTGAAAAGCGTCAAATAGTGCAATGCCTTGGACAAGGTATGAAAACACTAGATTTTTCACAAAAACTTAAATGTGATCATTGTACTGTGAAGAAATTTGTGGCTGATTCTGAGCACAGACGGGTTTGTGCAGATAAAGGCATAATGAAGAAAGTTTCTGCCAGACAAATTCATTGGATTAAGAGAGCAGCTGTTAAAATGCCATTACAAAGCAGCAAACAGGTATTTGAAGCTGCTGGTGCCTCTGGAGTCCCACGAACCTCAAGGTGTAGGACCCTCCAGAGGCTTACAGTTGTGCATAAACTTACTATTCGGTCACCCCTAACCAATGCTCACAAGCAGAAATGGTTGCAGTGGGCCCAGAAATACATGAACCCTAATCTCAAACAGTCTTGTTTACTGATGAGTGCCATGCAGCCCTGGATGGTTCCGATGGATGGAGTAGTGGATGGTTGGTGGACGGCCACCATGTCCCAACAAGGCTGCAACATCAGCAAGGAGGTGGTGGAGTCATGTTTTGGGCTGGAATGATGGGGAGAGAGCTGGTAGGCTCCTTTAAGGTCCCTGTAGGTCTGAAAAGGATCTTGGCAAAGTATATAGAGTTTCTGACTGACCACTTCCTTCCATGATACAAAAAGAAGAACCGTGCCTTCTGTAGCAAAATTATCTTCATGCATGACAATGCACCATCTCATGCTGCAAAGAATACCTCTGTTTCATTGGCTGCTATGGACATAAAAGGAGAGAAACTCATGGTGTAGCCCCCATCCTTCCCTGACCTCAACCCTATTCAGAACCTTTGGAGCATCCTCAAGCAAAAGATCTTGAAATATCTTTTGATTACAGTAAATATGACCTCCTAATGCTGCAAATTCAACAAATGACCATTTTCAGTTCTTTACAACCAATAAAATGTTTTGAAACTCTGTTGTGCATAATAATTTGGAACAGTGCATCTTGACTTTTTTTTTATTTTTGCAAAAAAAAGTTTTCATTGAGAGGTTTGTTAAATAAAATTTGAATTATGCTCTAACGGTTGATGACTTGAAAATTATACTGACTGTCATTTGCATTGACTATTTAGGAAACTCAGAGACAAATATCATTTGCATAATAATTTGGAACATGGTATATACTGTATGTGTGTGTGTGTATATACTGTATATATACACTACCGTATATATATACACTACCGTGTGCCTCAATGGGATCACCACCTTATCGTGGTGGGGCACTTTGAGCGTCTCCATGACCCCTAGAGCTATGTCGGCCGGAGTCTTGTACTCCTGGCAGGGTCACCCAAGCCGAACAGGTCGAAGGGTAGAGGCCAGACTAAGAGTGATCCCGAAGACGAAGACGAAGATGAAGACCTCAACGGTAGAGCAGGCAGAAGCTGGTAGTAACAATAAACACCACAATGGCTGTAATAGCGGACGAAGGCTAAGGGAGCACACCCTGACAAAAAGCAAGCTGGTGGTGGCACGCTTTGAGGCGGTTTCCCAAAAATCTGGATTCCGGCAGCCTCCTGCAGTTGTGAGAAGATGCCTGTCGTCTAGGGTCTCCCTCGCCACTGGAACCATCTTCTCTACAATCAAGGTAGTGGCATCGGGAAAAGCGCACCCCCCATGCCACTCTAAAAACCATCACTGCGCAGGTATCTTCTTTACCTGAGTCTCCGACCTCTAAAGTCTGGCTGCGATGGAGCATCCAGTAACGCGGGCAGGTTTGAATGAGCTGGAAGCTTCTAGCTGGAACTCTGCACGTCAGCGGCACAGGACAACGGTCGTTAGCAGTTGGGATTGAGTGGCAGCTGCTTCCGGCAGACTCCTGTGCGTTTGAGCAGCCCTATTTAGGGACCGCACTGCTCACTCCAACTGGGGAAAGGCCTAGAAAAGGTGGCCTAAACATTGCCCACTCAGCACAGCACCCGGATAGGAAACCGCACCTGTCGGGACATTCCACTATGCGGTCGAAAAATAAAAACCAATACCATTTAGAATTGCAGCATGGAACATAAGGACACTCCTGGATGCCAGTCCGGACAGACCACAGCGCAGAACAGCACTCGTTGCCAGCGAGCTGAAGCGTTACAATGTGGATGTGGCAGCACTCAGTGAGACACGACTCCTCGAGGAAGGCTCACTCAATGAAGTAGGAGAGGGTTATACATTCTTTTGGAAAGGATACCCCATTGGCGGTCAACTCCTTCATGGAGTTGGTTTTGCAATCAAGAACAGCCTCCTGCACAAGCTCACAGAATCACCAGTGGGTGTTAGTGAAAGGCTCATGACTCTTCGCATCCTCCTTGCAAAATGCAGGTATGTCACTTTGGTAAGTGCCTATGCACCAACTCTGTCATCGAACGCTGAAGAGAAGGACCGCTTCTACCAGGCACTTGATGACATTCTCAGTCACATCCCGAAGGGTGACAAAATCATGCTGCTTGGTGATTTCAACGCAAGAGTCGGAAAGAACTTGCAAAACTGGAATGGTGTGATCGGTGCCCATGGCATTGGAAAAGTCAATCCCAATGGCATGAGACTTCTTAGTCTCTGTGCGGAACATGATCTTACCATCACTAACACAATCTTCCAACAAAAGAACAAATATAAGGCATCCTGGATGCATCCCAGGTCCAAACATTGGCACCTGATCGACTATGTCAGGAGTGTCAAACTCATTCCATGGAGGGCCAAGACCCTGCAGGTTTTACCTCCACCCAGTGTCTTCAGCAGGTGTTTTCATTGATCAGCAATCAGTGAGGGGAAATTCAGTGAAATCTCCTGTTGAAGACACTGGGTGGAGGTAAAACCTGCAGGGTCTTGGCCCTCCATGGAATGAGTTTGACACCCCTGGACTATGTGATCGTGAGGACAGCTGACCTCAAGGATGTGCTCATCACAAGAGCTATGCGAGGGGCAGACTGCTGGACCGACCACCGCATGATTCTGTCAAAGGTCAGAATGCATGTTCGGCCCCTTGCTCGCCATGGTGGCCCAAAGAGGAAAACACTCCACTGTGCCAGACTCTCCAGCAGCGACATCTGTGACAACTTCCGTCGCTCCCTAGCTGAGAGGCTGGCAGGTATTGAACAACTGATCATCTCAGAGTCTGGGATGGATGAGAAGTGGACCGCTCTATCTACCATTCTCTTTGACACTGCAGCCCAAGCCATCGGTTTCAAAACCAAGAAACATCAGGACTGGTTTGACCAGAATGCTGGAGAGATCTCCACCCTCCTGGACAGAATGCACAGGGCACACAGAGCCACCTTGAACAACCCACAATCCCAATTCCATAAGAAGCAATGGCAAGCCCTTCATTCTGAGGTCCAAACAACTCTCAGGAAACTGCAAGATGAGTGGTTGATCTCAAAGGCCAACGAAATCCAGACTCATGCTGATAGAAACGATATGCACAGTTTCTATGATGCAGTCAAAACCATCTACGGCCCCAGAAACTGCTCCCTGGCACCTGTGAGATCTGTTGATGGTTTTTCTTTAATCAAGGATCAGGCCATGATAGTGGAGCGGTGGGCTGAGCATTTTAACACCGTGCTTAACCAGCCCACCTCAGTGGACCCAACTGTCATTGCAGAGCTCCCTGAACATCCTACCTTGCCAGATCTCAACCTCCCCCCAACCTTTAAAGAAATCCTGCAAGCAGTAAAAACCCTGAAAAACAATAAATCCCCTGGACCTGATGGCATCCCAGCTGAACTTCTCAAGGAAGGAGGCTACCTCTGTACTCGGACACTGTATCTCTATATCTCAGAGGTGTGGAGACGAGAGTGTGTCCCACAACAGTGGAAAGACAGCAACATTGTGACCATCTACAAGAACAAAGGAGACAAAGCCATCTGCTCCAATAGTAGGGGTATCTCTCTGTTGGCTACTGCTGGAAAGGTCCTTGCCAAGGTCATGCTCCACAGACTCATCTCTGCAATATCAGAGCGGGTCACCCCAGAGTCACAGTGTGGTTTTCAGAAGGACAGGGGAACAGTTGACATGATCTTTGTGACGCGTCAACTCCAAGAGAAATGTCGGGAGCAGCATAAGGACCTGTTCATTGCCTTTGTCGACCTGTCAAAGGCATTTGACACAGTGAACAGGGAACTACTGTGGCAAGTCCTAAAGAGATTTGGGTGTTCACCCAAGTTTCTCACCATCCTTGCGCAGTTCCATTCTGGGATGATGGCCCAAGTGGTAGTGGGAAGGCACAGCTCAGAACCTTTTGGAGTGCAAACCGGAGTGAGGCAAGGCTGTGTGCTGGCCCCAGTTCTCTTCAACATCTTCCTTGTCTGTGTAACAACTCTGCTACGTAGGAGGGTGGAGAAACAAGCTGGAGTTACCATTGACTTCAGGCTTGATGGTAACCTGTTTAACATCAGGAGGCTACAGGCAACTTCCAAACTGACATCAGAGACCATCATTGAGCTACAGTACGCCGATGACTGTGCCCTGGTTGCTCATACACCAGACGCTCTACAAAACATCCTCTCAGCAGCTGTAACTGCATACACCAGAATGGGACTGACAATCAACACCCAGAAGACAGAGGTACTCTGTCAGTCCAGTACCGACCCCCCACAAAACCCAATAACCCTCACAGCAGCAGGGCAACAGCTGCTCACAGTGCCCACATTCAAATACCTGGGGAGCATAATGTCTGACACCTGCTCAATGGATGACGAGATCCAGAACCGCCTCAAGCAAGCATCAGCATCTTTTGGTCGTCTAAGGAGAAGAGTTCTTCAGAACAGCAATCTCAATCTCCACACCAAAGTGCTGGTCTACAGAGCTGTATGTATCACCACCTTACTATATAAATGTGAGGCATGGACTATTTACAGCTGCCATCTGAGAAGCTTGGAGACCTTCCATGTAAGATGTCTCCAGAAGATCCTTGGCATCACTTGGAAGGACTGCCGCACACAGAAGTGCTGGAGAGAGCTGGCAGCTGTAGCGTGGAATCCATCATGGCCCAGCATCAACTCAGGTGGTTGGGGCATGTCATCCGGATGCCCAGCCACAGACTCCCACGCAGAATCCTGTATGGTCAGTTACACCGTGGCCAACGCAGCGCTGGTGGGCAGAAGAAGCGCTTCAAAGATCAAATGAAGTCCATCCTGAAGAGATGTCAGATCAACCCCTCTTCACTGGAGGAACTCGCTTCCTGCCGAGACATCTGGCGCTTCCACTCCTCACAGGGAGTGGATTATATGGAGGAACAGCGCACACAACACCGGACAGCAAAGCGTGCAAAGAGGCATGCTCGCCAAGTCCCCCCTGCTCCCCCCAGCACCTCCTTCACATGCCCGGTCTGTAACCGAATCTGCAGATCCAGGATCGGACTATTCAAACACCAGCAGACTCACAAATAAAGAAGATGGTCATCATCGAATCGATGGACTACCAGAGAGAGAGACACTACCGTTCAAAAGTTTGGGGTCACCTCAGACAATTTTGTGTTTTCCATGAAAAGTCACACTTTTATTTACCACCATGAGTTGTAAAATGAATAGAAAATATAGTCGACATTGACAAGGTTAGAAATAATGATTTGTATTTGAAATAATAATTTTTTCCTTCAAACTTTGCTTTCGTCAAAGAATCCTCCATTTGCAGCAATTACAGCATTGCAGACCTAACATGATTGCACAAGGGTTTTCTAATCATCCATTAGCCTTCTGACGCAATGAGCAAACACATTGTACCATTAGAACACTGGAGTGATAGTTGCTGGAAATGGGCCTCTATACACCTATGTAGATATTGCACCAAAAACCAGACATTTGCAGCTAGAATAGTCATTTACCACATTAGCAATGTATAGAGTGTATTTCTGATTAGTTTAAAGTTATCTTCATTGAAAAAAAGTGCTTTTCTTTCAAAAATAAGGAAATTTCTAAGTGACCCCAAACTTTTGAACGGTAGTGTATATATATATATATATATATATATATACTGTATATATATATACTGTATATATATATATATATATATATATATATATATATATATATATATATATATATATATATATATATATATATATATATATATATAAAATAGGCTTTATTGTCATTGTACAATTGTACAGTACAATGAAACTGTGGGTACTCCACCAGGCTACTGCGCAATTAAGTATGAGAGAAGGATTAGATAAAACACAGTTACAGAACACAGGATTAAACACATGACTGAAATAAAAATAGCTCAGGATTATGGAAATACACACAGGTATGGTAGTGGTTTCATGGATGAAACTGTACATAAAGGTGTAGAGTGCAGAACACACAATTGAACACGTGATTGAATAAAATAGCCCACGATCATGGAAAAATATATACAGGTATGGTAGTGGTTTCACAGATAGGTCAATATACATGAAAGTACGGAGTGCAAAGACAGGTGTGTTATTGTGATAATTAAAAAGGTCCTCAGTTCTTTGCATGTGAGCGTTTGGAGGGAGAGGGGTGGGGCATCTGACTGTTTGCTGTCCGGATAGCCAAGGGGAAGAAACTGTTTGTTAGTCTGGAGGTGTGGGACCTGATTAATCTGAACCATCGTGCAGAGGGAAGCAGGCCAAACAGGTGGTGTGTGGGATGTGAGGGGTCTCCTGTGATGGCCTTGATCTTTCTGAGACAGGAGGATCTGGAGATGTCCTCCAGGGAGGGCAGAGGACTGCCGATGATTTTTTTGGGCGGTGCCGATGACCCTCTGTATAGCCTTCCTATTCTCAGCCATGGAGCAGGCGTACCACACACTCAGACAGTAGGTGAGCATGCTCTCCACTGAGCAGTGGTAGAAGGCCAGCAGCAGCTTCTTGTCCAGGTTGTTCTTCCTCAGGACACAGAGGTTTTTCAATAGATTTGACCAACCGCCCTCCCCCCTGTCTGCACAACAACCACTGCTGCCTCTAAGAAATCAAGTCCTGCTGCCCACTCCCCACTCCACCGACACCCCCCCCCCCCACTCCCAACACACAGCCCCCCATCCTGACCCTGACCAAGACCCAGGTGAGGACGGAGCTGAGGAAGATCAAGGCGAGGAAGGCGTCGGGACCGGACGGCATCAGCGCAAAGCTCCTCAAGTCCTGTGCAGACCAGCTGTGTGGGATTGTGACGTATATCTTCAACATGAGCCTGAAACTGGGAAGGGTACCACAGCTGTGGAAAACATTTTGTGTGGTACCTGTACCAAAAACTTCCCACCCCAAAGACCTGAACAGCTACAGACCGGTGGCCTTGACGTCCCACTTGATGAAGACCCTGGAGAGACTGCTCCTTGCTCATCTCCGCCCCCTGGTGGAACCAGCGATGGATCCACTCCAGTTCGCCTACCAGCATGGCATTGGGGTGGAGGATGCGGTGATCTTCCTCCTTCACCATTCTCTGTCCCACCTGGAGAAGCCCGGGAATATGGTGAGGATCATGTTCTTTGACTTCTCCAGTGCTTTCAACACCATCCAACCGATGATCCTGAAGGACAAGCTGCTGCGCGCAGGGGTGGACCAGCACCTGTCATCATGGATCCTGGACTACCTCACGAACCGGCCTCAGTTTGTGAGAACCCGGGACTGTGTTTCCGACACGATCATCAGTAGCACGGGGGCCCCCAGGGAACGGTGCTGGCTCCCTTCCTGTTCACTCTTTATACTGCGGACTTCTCACACAACACAACACATTGCCATCTACAGAAGTTCTCTGATGACTCTGCGATCGTTGGTCTCATCTCCAACGGAGATGAAGCTGAGTACAGAGGGCTTATCCAGGACTTTGTGGACTGGTGCCATCGGAACTGCCTCCAGATCAACGCGAGGAAAACTAAGGAGCTGGTGGTGGACTGCCGCAGGCATGGGCAGCCCGTCACAGCACCAGTAAATATACAGGGAACAGACATCGAGATGGTGACATCCTATAAGTACCTGGGTATTCATCTGAACAATAAACTAGACTGGTCACACAATACTGACGCACTCTACAAGAAGGGACAGCGCAGGCTGTTCCTGCTGAGGAGACTCAGGTCTTTTGGTGTACAAGGGGCGCTGCTGAAGTCATTCTATGACACGGTGGTGGCATCAGCCATCACTTTTGGAGTGGTCTGCTGGGGCAGTGGCATTACTGCAGCCGATAGGAAGAGACTGAACAAACTGATTAAGAAAGCTAGCTCTGTCCTGGGGCAGCGCCTTGATCCGATGGAGGAGATAGGAGAGAGAAGGACGGTGGCTAAACTGTCATCTCTGCTGGAGTCCGAGTTCCACCCTATGCAGGACATACTGGATGCACTGAGGAGCTCATTTAGCAGCAGACTACATCATCCCAGGTGCACAACCGAGAGGTTTCGTAGGTCCTTCCTACCAACGGCTGTCAGACTGTACAACCTAAGCAGGGCTGCTCGCAGAGATAGCAAAAAGACGTAACAAACTAATAGTTTTTTTGAATGCAAAAGATGCAATAGACTTACACAATGGTCCTCTCCGGCATACAACTAGGAACATACCGGTCGCTATGGAGGGTGAGAATATGTATGGGCACATAATCATACCATGTAGGATAACTAAATAGACGGTTATGCTGTTTCATCCCACCTAGCAACAATGCTCTGCACTGTGTGTGTTTATATATTTACATATTTATTCCATCTAGCTACAATGCTCAGCACTGGGTGTGTTTATATTTATATTTATATATCTATATATTTATTCCATCTAGCTACAATGCTCCGCACTGTGTTTTTATATATCTACATATTATTCCATCTAGCTACATTGCTCCGCACTGTGTGTGTTTATATACTTGCATATTTATTCCACCTAGCTGCAATGCTCCGTACTGTGGGTGTTTATATATTTACATATTTATTCCATCTAGCTACAATGCTCTGCACTGTGTGTTCATATATTCATATATTTATTCCATCCAGCTACAATGCTCTGCACTGTGTGTCTGTGTGTGTGTGTGTGTATATATATATTTTATAGTAATATGTACATATGTATATTAGCTGCTCTTGCTTGCTTGTTTTTTTTTTTTTTGTTTTTTTTTTCTTGCCTTCTGATTGTTGCTCTGAGTGTTGCTATCCCTGTGCTGTTGCAATCCTGGAATTTCCCCGTTGTGGGACTAATAAAGGCTTATCTTATCTTATCTTAGAGGAAGTGAAGCCACTGCTGGGCTTTCTTCACCAGGGCCTTGGTGTTGACTGACCAGGAGAGGTCAGAGGAAATGTGGTTGCCCAGGAACTGGAAGGTGGGGACAGTTTCCACGCGGTCGCCATTTATGAAGAGGGGTGTGTGGTCCTGTCTGTTCTTTGTGAAGTCCAGTATGAGTTCTTTGTTTTTTCTGGACATTCAGTTTCAAGTTGTTTGCTTGGCACCACAGCAGCAGATTCTCTCCCTCCGCCCTGCATGCCTTCTCATCGTCATCAGTGATGAGCCCAACCAAAATGGTATCGTCCACGTGCTTCACGATGACGGTGGTTGGGTGGGTTGGAATGCAGTCAGAGGTATACAGGGAGTACAGTAGAGGGCTTAGCATGCATCCCTGGGGGGAGCCAGTGCTAAGAGGCAGTGTAGAGGAGTGGTGGGGGCCAAGTCTGACTGTTTGTGGGTGGTTGGTGAGAAAGTTTTTTATCCAGCAGCAGGTGGGGAGGGGGTGGGATCTGGAGGAGGTACAGTTTGTTGATCAGGATGTCCGGGATGATGGTGTTGAAAGCTGAGCTGTAGTTCACAGAGCATCCTCATGTTGCTCTTTGGGTTCTCCAGGTGGCTCAGCATTCTGTGATGGCGATGGCGGGGGTGACAGTGGCGTGTGTCAGGGAGAGATTGAATAGCTTGTTGAGGATCTCTGCCAGCTGGTCAGCACATGCTTTGACCACCACTCCTGGGATGTCGTCAATCAATCAATCAATGCATCAGATTTATATAGCGCTTTATCATAGACACTCAAAGACGCTTTACAGAAATTAAGGGTCATCCACCACCTGGATGGATGAAGCAGCCACAATACGGCGCCATCCCTTTTTAACCATTCACACACACATTCACACCAAGGGCCACTTTAGAGTCTCCAATTAACCTAACCTGCATGTTTTTGGCATGTGGGAGGAAACCGGAGAAATCCCTGGGTAAACCCACGCATACACGGGGAGAACATGCAAACTCCACACAGATCACTGTTGGTCGGGGGCTGGGATCGAACCCACGATCCCACGATCCCCACAATCCCCCGGCCAAGGGTAAACTGTGCTGCCGCAGTGCTAACCCCTGCGCCACCGTGCAGCCCCCCGTCGGGGCCAGCAGCTCTGTGGGGGTTCACTGCTTTCAGTTTCCTCCTCACCTCATGCACCTGTGGAGAGGTGTGGGGGGTGGGGAGAAAGTGGAGCGGGGGGGAGTTTTGGGGGGAGGTGTGCTCAAACTGGGCAAAGAAGCTATTAAGCGCCTCTGCCAGAGTGAGGCTGCTGTCCAATGTTGGAGGGCACTGACCCCTGCAGTTGGTGAGGGCCTGAATGCCTCTACACATCTGTCAGGGGTTATTGTCTGTGAGGAAGCCCTCCACTTTCCTCCTGTAGGTGTTCTTGGCCTGATTTATGCTTCTTCTCAGGTTGGCTCTGGCAGTGCTGTACAGAGAGCTGTCCCTCTGCCTGAAGGCTGAGTTGTGAGCTGTGATTAGAGCTTGGACCTCACTCAGGGTTTCCGGTTTGGAAAGACCCAGATGAGTTTGGTGACTGTCACATTTTCTACACAGCATTTAGTGTAGAAAAGGACAGACTCGGTGTCAGAGGTCATGTCTTGCTGTTCAAATATGTTCCAATCTGTGCAGCTAAAGCAGTGCTGTAGCTGGAGGAGAGCATTTTCAGGCCAGGTTTTAATTATTTGTTTGGTTGGGGGGGAACTCTTCCTAAGGTGGGGTGTAGGCAGGTTTTAGAAGCAGGGAGAGATGGTCTGATTGTCCAAGGTGAGGGAGGGGGTTGCTCTGTAGGTGTGCTTAATGTTCCTGTAAACATGATCTTGTCATGGTTAAGCTGACAGCTCACATACACGATGCTAGCACAGGAAGGGAACCGCACAAGGGGGGAACGTTCAACAGTTTATTAAATATGAAAACAGCGCACAGTTAATTAAACAGCCACTTGCCAGAGGAAACAATCCACCTGTGGAGAGAAAGCGAGAGCTATCAGTGGAGGAACAGAGTGGGGAATATGAGTGAGCCAAATTGCCACTTACTCGAGATTCCGAGGATGGGCTGGCAGGACTCCAGAGGGAAATAGACAAACCAGTAGGGTAGGGGGAATGAGCTAGTAGAGCCCGACTGGGTGAAGATTCATTGTTGTGGAAGTGGTGTGGTGGCAGGAGAGCGCACGCAGACCTGAGACACACCCGCACAATGGCAGCAACCTGTAGAGAGAGAAAAGAGCGAAGTTTAGACAACATGTCTAATCTTAGCAATACGACCTGCTTGCCTGAACTAGGGCAGTATACCCAGACGAGCCAGCGTTGACTGCGCAGAGGAGGCCTCCTTAAGTACGCTGGCTGATGAGCGGGCGCAGGTGTGTCCTCTGCCTCAGGTGCAGTGATGAGTTTGTGAACGTGCGGCAGGAGGGGAGGGGCACACTCTCACTGCCCGTGACAGGGCCCCCCCCTTCTAGGAGCGCCTCCTGGCGGTCCAGAGGGCTTCTCAGGGTGAGTTCAGTGGTAGGCCCGGAGCATCTCCTTGTCCAGAACCCGCGACAAGGGGGTCCAGGATCATTCCTCTGGGCCATAGCCCTCCCAGTCCACCAGGTACTGCAATCCTCGGCCCCGACGACGAACGTCCAGAATACGGCGGACTGTCTAGGCGGGGTGACCGTCGATGATTCGAGGAGGAGGAGGTGGCTGCGGGGGGGGTGGCAGAGAGGACTGACTGAGAGGGGTTTGATGTGGGACATGTGAAAGGTGGGGTTTACCCGTAGAGTAGGAGGAAGTCTCAGTTGAGCCGACGTGTCATTGACAATCCGGGAGATGGGATACGGTCCCAGAAAGCGGGGAGACAGCTTCTTAGATTTCTCCTTCAGAGGGATCTGACTCGCCGCCAGCCAGACTTGCTGTTCCCATGTTGTATTTGGGAGCCGGGACCCGCTTCCTGTCACTGGCGGCCCGAGTGCGTGCCAGGGCAGCCCAGGTGGCCCTCCAAATGCGCCGGTATCAACGAGCATGGGCCTCTACGGATGGAGCCGCCACCTCCCTCTCGGCCATCGGAAGAAGAGGTGGGGTGTATTCCAAGGACTCCTCGAATGGAGTGAGTCCGGTGGCCGTGGAAACGGCCGAGTTGAGGGAATACTCCATCCAGGTCAGGTGTGAGCTCCAAGAAGCCCGGTTCTCGGCTGCTACGCACTGCAGGGTGACCTTCAGGGACTGATTGGCGCACTCTGCCTGCCCGTTACTATGAGGATGATTCCCGGAGGAAAGACTCACTGTAGTACCCAGTGTCCGACAAAAGGCCCTCCAGACCTGGGACGTAAATTGTGGACCCCGGTCAGACGCAGTATCAATGAGGATGCCGTGGACCTTGATCACGTGGTCTGTCAACAGGACCACTGTCTCCAAGGCTGAGGGGAGCTTCGGGAGGGCCACCAAATGCACTGCCTTGGAGAAGTGATCCACAATCGTAAAGATTCCAGTCTTCCCATGGGAGGGGGGGAGTCCGGTCACAAAGTCCACGGTGATATGAGACCAAGGACGACCCGGGGTGGAAAGGGGATGGAGGAGTCCCGAGGGGGGAGAGGAGTCAGATTTCCCCCTGATGCATGTCTGGCAGGCCCTGACATAGTCCCATGCATCCCGCCACACTGTGGGCCACCAGAATGCCCGCCGGATGAAGTCCACTGTGCGGGCGATGCCAGGATGACAAGTGAAGCGGCTGGTATGGGCCCACTGGAGAACGTCACTGCAGAGGGCGGCCGGGATGTAGAGGCGATTCCGGGGGCATCCTACTGGCACAGGCTCCCGGGACTGGGCCTGACGGACCCTCCAGCTCAATATCCCAAGTAAGGGCACCAAGGACACACGAAGGCAGGATGGTGGTTTGGGGGGGGGGGGGGTCTACCTCCCCAGAGTCAAGCTGGGGCGATAGCCCATCCAGTTTGACATTCCGGGCGCCAGGCTGGTAAGTGATGGTAAAATTAAACCGCTGGAAAAATAAAGCCCAGTGAGCCTGCCTGGCATTCAGTTGGGGGGGCCGACTGCAAGTACTCTAGGTTCTTATGGTCGGTCCACATGATGATGGGGTGAATGGCACCCTCCAACCAATGTCTCCACTCCTCCAGTGCCAGCTTAATGGCCAACAGCTCTCTGTCCCCCACATTATAATTTCTCTCGGCTGGCGTAAGCCGACAAGAGAAATATGTGCATGGATGGAGCTTCTGACCCGAGGATGTGCGCTGTGACAGCACAGCGCCAACCCCTGTGTCAGATGTGTCCACCTCGAGGACGAACTGGAGCTGTGTGTCGACCTGTGCCAAGATGGGTGTGTCCGTGAACAGGCTTTTTAATTTGTTAAAAGCCTGCTCTGCTGCCTCGGTCCAGTGAAAGGGGACCTTAACGGAGGTCAGCTGAGTTAAAGGCAGTGCCACCCCACTATAGTTCCTTATGAACCGGTGATAAAAGTTTGTGAACCCGAGGAAGCGTTGGAGCTCCCTGCAGGAGTGAGCAGTTGGCCAATCCAGCACTGCCTTCACCTTGGCTGGGTCGGCAATCAGTCTCCCCTCAGCTACTATGAAGCCTAAGAAGGTGGTTGATGTAGTTGAGAACTCACACTTCTTGGCTTTGACGTAGAGCTGGTTCTCCAAGAGCTGTTGTAGAACGGCCCTTACGTGGGCTTCATGCTCCTCTGGCGAGCAGGAGAAGATTAATTCAATTCAATTCAATTCAATTCAGTTCAGCTTTATTTATACTGCATCTCATCACAACAGAAGCCGTCTCGTGGCGCCACTGTGCAGAAAAAACCACACAGTCTCAGAAAAACCCAGCAATCAGACGATCCCCTATAAGCAAGCACTAAGCGACAGTGGAGAGGAAAAAACTCCCATTTGGCAGGAAGAAACCTCTAGCAGAACCAGGCTCAGGGAGGGGCAGTCATCTGCTGCGACTGGCTGGGGGTGAGGGGATAGGGAGGATGGAAAGGACAGACATAAAGAACATAACAGTAAGATGCCAAGTACATTATTGGAGGTCAACCAGCAGTATGGATCAAATAACAACAGAACAAAAGTGGGGTTAAGAGACACAAAATCTCTCCTTAAATGTAAGCTATATTAAAAAGGAAGGATTTTACCCTGTTCTTAAAAACAGAGACCGAGTCTGACTCCCGGACCCAGAGTGATAACTTGTTCCAGAGAGAAAGAGCTTGGTAGCAGAAGGCTCTGCCTCCCACTGTACTTTTGGAGATTCTGGGCACCACAAGTAAGCCAGCATTTTGGGAGCGTAATGCTCTGTTAGGATGGTAAGGTAATATCAGAACTTTTATATATTGGGGAGCCTGATTATTAAGAGCTCTGAAAGTAAGAAAAAGGATTTTAAATTTGATTCTAAATTCTATGGGAAGCCAATGAAGGGAGGACAGAACCGGGGAGATATGATCTCTTTTTCTAGAACCAGTTAAAGCTCTAGCAGCAGCATTTTGAATCAACTGAAGATTTTTTAAGGATACTTTAGGACAACCAGATAATAACGAATTACAATAATCTAATCGAGAGCTGACAAAGGTGTGAATCAGTTTCTCAGCATCATTCAGAGACAAGATGCTCCTGATCTTGGCAATATTGCGCAGATGATAGAAGGCAGTCTTAGAAACAGTTTTAATATGTGAATTAAAGGACAAATCTTGATCAAAAATAACTCCAAGATTCCTCACAGAACTGTTCAGAGTGAGAGTGGCGGCATCTAAATTCAGGGCATGATTTGAAAAGGAATTTCTAAGATGTTTTGGGCCAACAAGAATGACTTCAGTCTTATCAGAGTTTAATAGTAGAAAATTACAAGTCATCCAAGCTTTGATGTCCTTAAGACAGGCATCTAACTTGGCTAATTGATTACAATCATCAGGCTTCATTGACAGGTATAGTTGTGTGTCGTCTGCGTAACAGTGAAAATGTATACTGTGCTTTCTGATGATATTGCCTAACGGGAACATATATAAACTAAAAAAGAGTAGGGCCCAACACAGATCCCTGTGGAACTCCGTGACTGAGCTTAGAGTTGTAAGAAAATTCATCATTGATGTGAACAAACTGAAATCTATCGGACAAATAAAATCTAAAACACTGCAACGGAGTTCCACTCAGTCCAACAAAGTGTTCTAATCTATCAAGTAGAATGGCATGATCGATAGTGTCAAAGGCTACACTGAGATCTAAAAGAACAAGAACAGAGACAAGTCCATTATCAAATGCGATCAGGAGGTCATTAGTGACCTTCACTAAGGCAGTTTCAGTGCTGTGATGAGCTCTGAACCCAGACTGAAACACCTCAAACAAACTAACTCCCTGCAAATGGTCAGATAATTGCGCAGCAACAACTCTTTCCAAGATTTTTGAAATGAAAGGCAAATTAGAGATTGGCAATAATTGGCTAAAACTCCTGGATCGAGCGTCGGTTTTTTGAGTAAGGGTTTAATTACAGCAGTTTTAAAAGCCAGTGGTACATAACCCAGAGTTAAAGAAGAATTAATTATAAGAAGAATACGGCTACCAATAATTGGGAAGATAATTTTAAATAACCTGGAAGGAATAGGGTCGAAAAGGCAAGATGAAGACTTAGATGAGGGAATTATTTTATCCAACTCTAAGAGGTTGATTGGAGTAAACTTATCTAAGCAGATATCAATTGAGGGAGTTGTAGTAGTTAATGTACTTGAGTTTACGGTAGGAAGAATCTGACTGATTTCATCTCTAATAGATAAAATTTTAAGATTGAAAAAGTTCAGAAAGTCCTGACTAGAAAGCTCGGGGCGGGGGGGTGAGGATTGACCGAGTCCTGGCTCTTTGTGAGCCTGGCTATAGTGTTGAAGAGAAACCTGGGGTTATTCTTGTTTGCTTCTATTAATGCAGAATAATAGCTTGATCTAGCTTTTCTAAGAGATTTTTTATAGATTAAGAAATGATTTCTCCACGCTAAGTAGAATTCATCTGAATTAGATGAATGCCATTTCCTTTCCAATTGATGAGTTTTCTGTTTTAAACCACGAGTTTCTGAGTTAAACCAAGGGGTTAGATATCTCTGGTTAGACTTTTTCTTTTTTAAAGGGGCTACCAAATCTAGAGTCCGATGCAGAGAGGCAGTAACACCATAAACCATGCTATCAATCATGAATGGAGCAGACTCCCCATTATTTATTTCTGTTGTGTTGACCCATGGCATAGAGGAGACAATCTGCAAAAATTTGGCAACGTCATCAGAAAGACATCTGCTGTAGTAGTATTTTTCTTTAGGAAACAAGTGATCAGAGATAATGAAATCAAAAATTAACAGACAATGGTCAGACAGTATGGGATTATGAGGAGACACTACCAGATTTTCGATATCTATACCATAAGTCAAAACAAGGTCCAATGTATGGTGGAAATGATGAATAGAATTTTTTACTTTCTGGGAAAACCCCATTGAGTCTAAAATTGAATTGGATGCCTTATTAAGACAGTCACTCTCTACATCAACATGTATATTAAAGTCCCCTACAATAATTATTCTATCGGATTTCAGCACTAAATCAGCTAAAAATTCAGCAAATTCCAATAGAAACGCTGAATAGGCCGAGGGAGGACGATAAACTATGGCAAAGAGAATTGGGTTCAAGCCAAGATAGCCAACAAGCCCCACACTGAGGACCAAACCTTCAAAGGAATTAAAACATAATTTCTGCTTAACATTAACTAGTAATTTAGAATGGAAAATTGCCACCACTCCACCACCACAACCAGAACCTCTGGGGTTATGACAGTTTAAATACCCAGAGGGAGTTGATTCATTCAGACCAACATAATCATCCTGCCCGAGCCAGGTCTCTGTGAGGAATAGTAGATCGATCTGATGATCGATTAATAGATCATGAACCAGAAGAGACTTAGAAGTTAGAGACCTAATGTTTAATAGACCACATTTAATTTTTAAATTCTGGGGAGGAACAGAGGCAAATGTATTAATTTTAGGGACTTGAGGCTGGATTTGGATTTTACCAACATTTTGTTTAATCAATTTGGGATGTTGATGCATTCTATTTTTATTAATTTTTTTATTAACTTTAGAAGGAGCAGAAAAAGGTTCTCTGAGGAAGGAGACAGGGGCAAAGTTGAAAGGTGGTGGATGAGGAGGAGCAGCAGAAGTGTGTGTGTTTTTCAAGTTGTGTTGTATTTGTCCAGGGTTACAATATTTAGGGCAACGGGAGACAGACACAATCTCTGTAGGATTATAAATCAAAGGCTGATCCAAACGGTAAAGACCACCTGAATTAATGGGATCGATACTAGAAGTGGGAACAGAACCAAAAAAGGGCAGTTTGGCAAACCCAGAAGCTTCAGAGCGAGTAAACACACCAAGTCCCAGTCACTGTACCAAAAAACATCGAATGGAATAGAATAGATTGTCTCTTAAAACACGTGCACCAAGCCTATTTAGGTGAATGCCATCAGGCCTCATAAGTGATGGGCAGTTCCAAAATAAGTTAAAATTGTCAACAAAACCAATGTTAAAAATAGGACAAGTAAAACACAGCCAAGAATTAAGACTGAGAGTTCTGCTAAAACGATTGCAGCCTTGTCTGAGAGGTGCCAAAAGCCCAGAGATGAGCGCACGTCTGCCACAGTTCATAAGAGTGGACAGAAGGCTCCTGAAGTCACTTTTTAAAATCTCAGATGCTTCATCTGGGATGTTATTGCATCCCACATGCACAACGACATTTTGTACATGGGGGAATTCATTTAGCAGGTCAGGGATAAGAGCCTCAATGTCAGAGACTCTAGCCCCGGGAAAAAATTGAGTGATGCAGTACCTGCTTCTGACATTCCTCATGATCGAATCACCAATTACCAGCGTCGTCTGGGGGTTTTTTGTCAGTGGATTCTGACGAGGAGAATAATTTTGTAGAGAGTGATGTTGTTGTTGCGAAGGCGGGGTGATGTACTCTCTTCTATCTGGAGCTGGTGTGTAATTTGACACACCCTGGGTGGTCTTTATCCGGGGTTTGCAGACATGAGCCGCCGCTGAAGGAGAGGAGGGAGGACGAGGGGTGTCCACGGGTGGACGGCCAGCGTCCAGGTGGGGAAAATCCTCCAGGGAAAGGATATCAAATCTGTTTTCCAAGGACACGGGAAGAGAAGAGGCGCAGCCCATTCTGGTCGATCGACGATGGTTGTTAGCTGGTCGAACCAAGGTCCAGGGCGCGCATGGAGGATGAGAGGGACCAACCGAAGCTTTGGGTTTAACCCCGAGACGAAACCAGTGTTTGTTGCTGTGGTCATGGATGTCTGCAGAGGCTGGAGCAGGAGTAGAGGTAGATGGAGAGGCGCTGAGCTCACCCAAGTAAGTAGCAGTTTCTGCCAGCTGCGAATCGGTAGCCGGAGCCGATGATCACCCGAGAATGATGGTGTCGAGGTGGTCTTCGGCCTCCCGAATCTTATGAAGGTTGGAGAGCCTCGTCTCCAACTCAGAGACCTTACCGAGGAGAGATAAACAGCGGGTACATGTCGGAGAAGGAGCCATGGCTTTCCAGGAGCTGAGATGGAAGGATAGCTCACCAGCTAGCCAAAAACGGCTAAAATAGCTAAAAACAAGTTAGCTGAAAGTTAGCTAAAAACAGCTAGAAAGCTAAAAACAGGCTAGCAGGAAGCCTAACCCGGTAAAAAGCAGCCCAGCCGGGGATCGGACCTACTCACGCGTCCGAACAGGCTTTTAGGCAAGGCCAATACCGAGCTAACAGTAGACAAAGACTAGTAACAACAAACAGAGATAAAAAATTTAAAAAATTAAAAAATTAAAAATGAAATCAGTAAAAACAAATAAAAGCAGAGAAAATAGTACTGTGACGCGATGAGTGTGCACAGCGTCAGATGAAAAGAGTTTCAGATGACATTAAAATGATGACATTAAAATGTCATCAAGATAAACACGAATTGATACAGCATATCACTGAGGACGTCATTAATTAACCACTGGAAGACGGCGGGGGCGTTAATAAGCCCAAAGGGCATCACAAGATATTCAAACTGCCCCTGATGTGTCTTAAATGCCGTCTTCCACTCATCGCCCTCGCGAATGCGGACCAAATGATACGCGTTCCTGAGATCCACTTTAGTAAACACCCGTGAACCCTGAAGGAACTCGAGTGCTGAATTGATTAAGGGTAGAGGGCACTTGTCCTTAATGGTAATAGCATTAAGCTCCCGGTAGTCGATGCACAGGTGCAGCGAGCCATCCTTCTTTCCAACAAAGAAGAACCCAGCTCTGAGAGGAGCCGAAGATGGCCGAATAAGGCCGGCGTTCATGGACTCCTTTATATACCTCTCCATCGCCTCCCTCTCCGGCCCTGAAATGCTGTATAACCGACTGGTCGGCAGCCTCGCCCCCGGGATGATGCGGTGAGGCAGCAGCGACAATGCTCTAGACTTGCTAAAGACCTCTCCAAGATCGTGATAAGCCCAGGGGACGAGGCTGAGGTCTGGCAGCTTGACCGGGGAGAGGGAGACAGATAGAGAGGGGGAGCACTCTGCTGAGCGCATACAATGGGCTATGCAAAAGGGGCTCCAGGAGGAGATGGTGTTTTGGACTCGGTTTATAATTGGGTTATGCCTCCGGAGCCATGGATACCCGAGGACCACCGGGGAAGATGAAATAGGGAGAACTAAGAAAGTTAGTTCCTCTCGCTGGTTCCTGGAAAGGAGGATAGAGATCGGCACCGTGCTACGAGTGACTACTGTGACCTCCCGGCCAGATATGGTTGTGATTCTTTGATCACGGGCCAAGAGAGCTTTACCAGCTTGGGCGAGGAGCCGGCGCCGCCAGTGTCAGCAAGCACGGCGGGCATCCGCGCAGCGCACAGGCTAGGGGAGGACTCGCGCTCCTTTGCGCGTTCATGGTGCTGGTTATCCAAATCGACTGCTTGAGCTATAAGATCATCGAGGGTCTTAGGGAAAGGGTGAACCGCCAATTCATCCCGCAGCTGTTCGTTCAACCCATGGAGGAATGCACTGTGTAAGGCAATTTCATTCCACCCCGAGTCTGCAGCAACAACCCGGAACTCCACCGAGTACTCGGCCGCTGACCAGGTGTCCTGGAAGACCGTCATTAGGCGGCTCATCACATTGCCCTCACTCTCGGACCAATCGAACACGCAGGTGAAGGCGTTAACAAACCGATTGAACGTATAGCGCCGCTCCTCGGGGTTGTCTAATGGGGAGCGTGCCCAATCAAGGGCTCAGTCCTTCAGTAACAGCATAAAAAGCTGTATCTTGGCCGTGTCCTCCAGATACTCCTCCCCGACCTGCTCCAAATATTTATGTACCAGAATTAGAAATCCTTTACATTTCCCCACCTCCCCTGCATATGGGGTAGGCATGGGAATGGTGGTGGTACGCCACACCGAGGTGCGGGGAGCGGGCTGGGGAGGCGGAGCCGGGGGAGACGAATTAGACCAAAGCTGGAGGTTTGTTACCTGCTGTGTCAACACAGCAAGCTGGTGCTCCATTGCTGATAGGCGATCCAGAGCTGACAGCTCCTGTGGCAAAGCACCAGCTGAGCTATCATCCAGGCTGGCTCGTTCTGTCTTGGTTAAGCTGACAGCTCACGTGCACGATGCTAGCACAAGATGGAACCACACGGGGGGGGGGGGCGTTCAACAGTTTATTAAATATGAAAACAGAGCACAGTCAATTTAACAGCCACTCGCCAGAGGAAACAGTCAACCTGTGGAGAGAAAGCAAGAGCTGTCAGTGTAGAAACAGAGTAGGGAATATGGGCGAGCCAAATTTCCACTTACTCTGGATTCTGAGGATGGGCCGGCAGGACTCCAGCGGGAAATAGACAAACCAGTAGGGTAGGGGGAATGAGCTAGTAGTGCCTGACTGGGTGAAGATCCGTTGCTGTGGAAGTGGTAAGGTGGCAGGAGAGCACACGCAGACCTGACACACACCCGCACAATGACAGCAACCCGTAGAGAGAGAAAAGAGCGAAGTTTAGACAATGTGTCTAATCTTAGCAATACGATCTGCTTGCCTGAACTTAGGGCAGTATACCCAGACGAGCCAGCGTTGACTGTGCAGAGGAGGCCTCCTTAAGTATGCTGGCTGATGAGCGGACACAGGTGTGTCCTCTGCCTCAGGTGCAGTAATGAGTTTGTGAAATTGCGGCAGGAGGGGAGGGGCACGCTTTCACAGCCCATGACAGATCTAGTGTTCTTTTTCCTCTTGTGGTGCGCTTAACGTATTGGTGGAATTTGGGGAGTGTAGTCTTTAAGCATGCTTTGTTACAATTCCCTGCAATAATATGGACTGTGTTGGGGTGATCTCTCTGCTGCCTGCTGACAATGTGCTGGAAGTGGCTCAGTGCTAAGCTAGTGCTACCATCAGGAGGAATGTAAACAGCTGTGACAACTACTGCATTTAGCGTGTGGGGGAGGTAGAAAGGCCTACACAGAAAGGGCATGGCCTCTAGGTCCGGTGAACAGTGGTTGTGAATTATTCTGCTTTTATTACACCAAGGCTGGAGCACATAAGCGCAGAGCGCACTACCCCTTCCTTTACCAGAGTCAGTATTGCGGTCGTAACGGTGTGTAGTTTGGCTGGGTAATTCCACAGTGGCATCTGGGATGAGCGGATGAAGCCGAGGTTCGGTCACAATCAGAATACCACAGTCCCGGACATAGCGACTAGGCAATCTCCGATCGCAGCTCATCTATTTTGTTGGCAAGGGATCTGGCATTGCTGAGGAAGATTGAAGGTAGCGGAGGCTTGGTATGTAGTTTGCGCAGCTGGGCATGGAGGCCATCCCTGCAGCCTCGTTTCTGCTTCCTCTTTCTCTCTCTCTCTAAATAGGGAACTCCGTGTTTTGTTTGGACTTTTTTTCTTTTTTATTACTGGACGCATATTCGGTTTTTGGTTTTTTTGGCTGGAGGATGCCGACCTTTGAGAGGCCACCTCCGTCTATCCAGGAGGGAGTGAGGATTGTTCCCCCGGACAGCAGCGTTACTGTGGAGGAGGTCCTTCTTGCGGTGGCTGAGAAGGTGGGATATGATGCGATCTGCTTTGCGTCCTGAATGAATAAAGCTGTAGTTGTGTTTCTGGCTGGGGAGGAGTGTTTCCACAGTCTGGTTGGAAGCGGTGTTGTTATCGGGGATACGTATGTACAGGTGTCCCCCTTATCTGTCCCATCAACGCGTATAACCGTCTCAGGTGTTCCTCCTTTCATCACTGACGAGCAGTTGGCCACGGAGCTCCACAGGTTTGGGAAGTTTGCGGGCCCGTTTAGAACTGTGGGTTTGGGATGCAGGGATGCCAACTTGAAACATGTAAAATCACTCAGGCGACAGGTGTTCATGTTTTTGGACTCGCCCACTCAAACACTGGAAGTGTCCTTCTGGGTCAAACATGGGGACGGGTCCTACATGGTGTATGCAAGCTCAGGAGAGATGAAGTGTTTTGAATGTGGAGACGTGGGCCATAAACGCTTCGCTTGTCTGCACAAGCAGCGGGCGGGAGGCTCTAATGGTGCCGTAGCTGACGCCGGCGGTGCGGCCTCCGCTCGAGCCGCTACTGCGGACGCCGTTGCAGGGCCTTCCGCTGGCCCTGCTCTGGAACCTGCTGCTATTGCGGGGCCTTCCGCCGATCCCGCTCCGGAACCTGCTGCTGTGTCTGTGGACAGCCCGGCTGTGGCGCCCGCAGCCCAGCTTACGGTTGGGAGCGTCGCTGGCGATGACGCCCAAACTGTCACTGATAGTGTGTCACAACCTAGCTGTGAGAAAGAGCTTGTGACATCGGCTGACTGGCGTTGTTCCAGTGGCTGCTCCGAAACGGTAGCAGCCACCGGAACAACGCCAGTCAGCTGTTGTAGGTGGCGTTCAGGAAAATGAATCAGCTGGGACAGCTGAATCAAACAGTCAGCCACGTTGTGCTGATGAGGAAATGGATTCTGAATCTGACACTGTGTCTATTGGGGCAGCATGCAGTAGAAACACGAGTTTGTATTCACTGGAAGAAATAAATGTTTTTCTGGATGAAACCTATAACAGACCCATTAAAGTCACTGATTACTTCAGTGACACTGACAAATTCATTAGGTCTGTTAATATGCTGAAAAGGCAGGTTGGTCTGGACCTCCTGGATGAAAGAAAACATTTTCGCCTTAAAAAGCACCTAACAGCCCTGTGTAAATCAGCAGGGGGACAAAAGGTCAAGCGCGCCCGACAGATGGAATAACTTACATGGGCACAGCACGGTGTTCCTTATATCTATCTCTCTATGCAAACCATAAAATTAGGATCCTTAAACATCAATGGTGGGAGGGCCAATCATAAGAGGGGATTAATTAGTGACCTGTTCAGACAAAAAAATCTTAACATTTTGTTTTTGCAAGAAACTCATACCACTTCAGCAGATGAAGTGGACTGGGGCTTGTGGTGGAAGGGTCCTTTTTCACTCAGTCATGGTACAAATTTTAGTGCAGGAGTAGCCATTTTGTTTGGGGAATCTGCAAATGCAACAGTTTTATCTGTGGTGGAGGTAGTGAAGGGCCGGCTGCTCCTTGTTAGGGCCGAAATAGGGAATTCTGTGTTTTGTTTGGTCAGCGTTTATGCTCCAAATCAGAGTTCTGAAAGGGTTGCCTTTTTCGATACACTGACAAATGAATTGCAGAGCTATCACCAAGACCAACTTATTGTTGCTGGTGATTTCAACTGCACCTTGGACTTCACTCTGGATCACACTAATGCAGAACCTCATCTGCAGTCTTCTCAAGTTTTAAAAAATATCACTGTACAGTTCGACCTCTTGGATACATGGAGAGTTAAACATGCAAACACTAGACAGTATACCTGGGTCAGAGTCACTGATGATGTGGTCAGTGCTGCTAGATTAGACAGAATATATGTTTCTCAGACCTTTGGTCCAGGAATCCTCCACAGTAACATAAATCCCGTCGGTTTTACAGATCATCATCTGGCCTCTGTGGTGTTAATTAGCTCACCTGGGGAAAGACATAAATCTTATTGGCACTTCAATAACAAGCTCCTTCAGGACACCACCTTTTGCCAATATTTTGTGTGTTTCTGGGAACACTGGAAGACCACAAAGCCTCGTTTTAGTTCCCTGGAACAGTGGTGGGACATTGGCAAGGTGCAAATTCGCATTTTTTGTCAACAGTATACTGCAAACTCGACTGCCATCATCAAAACCAAAGTCGGTGAACTTGAGGACACTGTCAAGAGGCTGGAGGCCAGTTTGGTTAGGGATCAGGATTCTACCGCAGGTCCTTTGTTGCAGGAGAAGAGATCAGCCCTGAGCTCTTTCCTGCAGGAAAGAGTGAAGGGGGCACTTGTCAGGTCACGGTTTACTCGCCTGCAGGACATGGATGCCCCAACATCTTTTTTCTTCAATCTGGAGAAGTCTGCTGCAAAAAAGAAGTTGATGACTTGCTTAAAACTCCCACATGGTCAAATGACTACCAATCCATCTGAGATGTGGTGCCATGCAGTGGATTTTTACGGGGCCCTGTTTGGTGCAGAACCATGTTGCATAGAATCTCAAAACCAACTCCTTGAAGGTCTTCCCATGCTCAGCCCAGAGGACAGGGCTGCTGTGGACTGTGAACTGACTTTGGATGAGTTAACTGTAGCAGTTAATCAGATGGCTCTGGGATGTGCACCGGGAATTGATGGTCTTTCTTCTGACTTTTTTAAGCATTTTTGGGATATTATTGGATCAGGCTTTTATGACCTTTCTAATTGCCTGTTACAGAACTGGAACTTTACCTGTCTCCTGCCGGCGTGCAGTACTATCTCTGCTGCCTAAGGAAGGGGACTTGGCCTTGCTTAAAAACTGGAGGCCTGTGGCTCTTCTTTGCATGGACTACAAGGTGCTTTCTAAAGCCCTGTCCAATAGACTGAAAAATGTATTGGGTTTCATCATAGATAGAGATCAAACATATTGTATTCCTGACCGAACCATTATGGACAATATTTTTCTCGTACAGGACGTTCTGCATCTCAGTAAATGTTACGATTTACAGTTCGGTATTATGTCTTTGGACCAAGAAAAGGCTTTTGATAGGGCTGACCATTCTTATGGTCCTCACTGCTGTCATGGGAGCAGCTTTCTCATTTTTCACGGAATCGAGGTGGAAAAAGCATTTTATTTGCCCGTCACTATCTGCCTTGCTGGTTTCTGCAGCAGGGGACGCCATGTTTACTCGTTGCTTGGAGAGGAAAGCTGATCAGTGATTGGTCCAGACGGATCACGTGGCGATCATCTTCGCGTTGAAAAAATTGTAAATGTTAAATTTTTTCTCGAGTTAGATTTCGTTTTTGTGCATATTTTTCGAGTTGAACTATGTGAATTGTTCTTCAATATATTTTTTACAACATTACTGTGTGAAGATCATTTAGACCGGTTTTACTGGAACGGGAATTTATTTCTGGGTATATTTCTCGCGTTCAACTGAACGACTAGCATGGCGACTCTTCACCGTAGCCCGCTTCCATGATGAGACACCGGGCATGTGGCTGTTCGAGGAACCACTGTTTTTCAATCGATTCATAGACGCTAAGGTGCTGCAGTTGGTCAGTCTGCAGACTTGTTTGCGATAGGCACGCTGTACCAAGCTTGGTCATCTTATGAAGATGTCGACCACATTGATGGAAACGCTGAGGCGGAGTGCCAACATTACATCTGTCAGACTGCTGCAAAGGATGGTGGGGGAAGTGTGCACTGCCCTGCCACAACCGCTTCGAGCGTTTGCGACAAACCGCACTCTTTCCAATCAATGGGATGACGACACTGTGTCCAACTTTCCTGCCATTTCCATAAGTCCAGCTGTGGGGGGGTGGCAGGGAGGGGAGGATCACCTGCTGACCTTCAGAAATCCTCGCCAGGCCAGGTTCCAGTTTGTCGGGACGAGGACGGTGTATCACATCTGTGTGAAGGTTCTGAATCTGCGCTCTCTGATGGACGTGACAGAGTCGAGGTGGGCGGGTTGTTTGGGGCCAGAGGTCTCCCCGAAAGGCAGCTGGCGGTGCATGTACAAGCTCCCTATTGAGAAATGGACAGCAGATCTCCAGTGGAGGATTGTGCATGGGGCAATAGCTACAAATAAATACAGAGCACGCCTGGATCCAACTGTGGGGGGAGGAATGTTTGTTTTGTTCCCAAGTTGAGACCCTGGAGCATCTGTTTGTTCAATGTTTTCGTTTATCTGGCCTTTTTGATCTTTTGCGGGAGTGGTTTCAGGCTTTGGGTGAACGTTTCTCTTTTGGCTTGTTCATTTACGGTCCAAAGTATAAAGTGGCAAGGAAGTCTGCCCACACTTTGCTGAACTTCCTATCTGGTACTGCTAAACTTGCCTTCTGGCTGACAAGGAAATATCGGACTACCAACACTGGCAATGTGGATCCTGTGTCTGCTTTCAAGGCCTTGTTGAAAGTCAGACTCCAGGTGGAGTTCTCTTACTACCAAATGGTGGACAATTTGGAGGCATTCACCAATAGATGGACTGTAGGGAACGTTTTGTGTTCTGTGGGTCAGGGGGATGAGTTATGTTGGCACTTTTGAGATGTGACACACTTGGGGCCGTGATATTGGTGTTCTTGCATTTTTGAATTGTACAATAAAGCATTTTTTTAAAAGTCAAAGTCTCTCTCTCTCTCTCTCTCTCTCTCTCTCTCTCTCTTTCTCTCGCCATCTGGCTGACAAGGAAAAATCGGACTACCAACGCTGGCAATGTGGATCCTGTGTCTGCTTTCAAGGCCTTGTTGAAAGTCAGACTCCAGGTGGAGTTCTCTTACTACCAAATGGTGGACAGTTTGGAGGCATTCACCAATAGATGGACTGTAGGGAACGTTTTGTGTTCTGTGGGTCAGGGGGATGAGTTATGTTGGCACTTTTGAGATGTGACACACTTGGGGCCGTGATATTGGTGTTCTTGCCTTTTTGAATTGTACAATAAAGCCTTTTTTAACAGTCAAAGTCTCTCTCGCTCTCTCTCTCTCTCTCTCTCTCTCGTGCGCATGCGTGGGCGTTTGTGGGAGCAGGGGTGTGGAGTGGTGTCGAGTGAGTACTTTAAACTTTGTATTTTCTAACTTTTTCTCTATCTTGTGTGTTTGAGGTGTGTGTGTTTAATATAGTGGGTTGAGTGTGTGTGTGCTGGGGTGTGAGTGTTGGAGTGAGTGTGTTGGGGAACGGTAGCTTCTGCTGCCGGTTTTTCCCGGCCGGCATCATGCCGGTGATTGATGGTGGTGTGGAGTTTGAGCGCTTAACCCGGCGTCATGGTGTGAGAATCCTCCCGACAGTTCCCTGTTCTGTGGAGGAGGCCAGCCTCGCTGTAGGACAGGTGGTTGGGCATGGCAGCATAAAATCAGCATCGAGGATGAACAGCGCAATTGTGATCTTTCTGGATTCGACTGAGAAAGCTGATCAGGTGGTGGCACAGGGAGTGGTCATAGGTGACACTTTTACTCCCGTTTTACCGCTGGCGAATCCGTCTAGGAGGATCACCATCTCAAACGCTCCTCCTTTCGTTAAAAATGATCAGCTGATTAGAGAGTTGTCCCGTTTTGGCCAGGTTGTGTCCCCTATCAGAATGGTCTCTCTGGGTAGTAAATCACCCCTGCTGAAGCATGTTGTATGTCATAGGAGGCAGTGTTTCATGGTGTTGAAAGACAGCTCTGCTGAACTGAACGCGTCTTTTAATTTCAGGATTGATGGCTTTAGCTACTTGGTGTTTGCAACATCTGAAACCATGAAGTGTTTTGCGTGTGGCGCAGAAGGCCATCTTATTAGGTCATGTCCTGAAAAGGCGAACACAAAGAGCACTGGCGGTAAGAAAGGTGACGCCGCTGTTTCTGGTGGTCCGGAGGGTAGCGCTACATGTGGTGCGGCGGATGCCGCTGCGGCGCCCGCTTCTGCTGGGGCGGTCGTGGCCGCGACTGCGGCCGCATCCGCGTCCGCGGCCGCGTCCGCTTCTACTTCTGCGGGGGCGTCCGCGTCCGCGTCCGCGTCCGCGTCCGCTTGTGCTGGGGCGGCCGCGGCCGCCTCTGCTGGGGTGGCCGCGGCGGGCGCGGTAGTTGTCCCCCCAAACAGTGATGGTGGGGAATTTCTGTCTGGCGGCAGCTCTGATCATTGTGACGAGCCTGTCGCCCGGGGTAGACAGGTGGAGGGTGTAAGTAAAAGTGCAGTTAAACGAAGGAACGTGAATGAACAGACTTTGCAGGCGGGGGAGGAGCGGTTTGAGGCTGTAGCGGACACACAGAGCAAACACTGCGTGACAAACGTTGCGTTTCATGAAGAAATGCAGGAATGTAGTTTTGTTGAAGAGGATCCTTTTAAAGCTGCACAAAAAAGGAAAAGTGCGGAAAACTTGCAGAGCTCTGCTAAATCTAGTAGGGTTGGGAATTTAGATTTACTGAATGAGAGCGCTTCTGACGAAAGTGGAGATGAGTCTGAACTGATGCAGACGCAGACGCAGGAGGAGCAAAGCTCCTATTGTTTTGCTAAAATTAGACAATTTCTCCAGGTGACTAAGGGGAGCAGAGCTGTGAAAGTGGAAAATTACTTTCCAGATCTGGAGTTATTTGTGGCATCAGCTCGCAAGCTGATGAAACCGAATGATGGGAATGAGACTTTTACTGATCAGGAAATTTTTCGTTTAAAGAAACTGGTTGTCAAACTGAAATCACAAATTACTAACAGTCATGTTGACTCTTAGTTTGTTTCTTCCCTTTTATGCTATGTGTGTGTTTTTTTACTGTACCTTATTTTTATCCTTTTTAATGCCCCACCTTAGAATTGGCACTCTTAATATAAACGGGGCCAGGGATGATGTAAAAAGGGCCTCTTTATACAAGCTTTTTAATTTAAAGGCACTTGACGTGCTGATGGTCCAGGAGACTCACAGCACTGTAGACATTGAGTGCCAGTGGAGAAAAGAGTGGGATGGCTGCATTTTTTTTAGCCACAAATCCAATAATAGTGGAGGGGTGGCTGTACTTTTCTCTCGGGGTTGTGTGCCTGTCTCTTATGAGGTAGAAGAGGTGGTGAAAGGACATGTACTCTTGCTAAAGGTACAGCTTGAAAATGTAAACTTGGTTCTTATAAACGTGTATGTGCCAACCCAGAGAGCAGAAAGGATCAGGGTCTTTAATATGCTATCAGATACGGTTAGATCCTGTAATCCAAATAGTTTTTTATTTCTGGGGGGTGATTTTAACTGTACATTAAACCACAGACTGGACAGGAACCATCAGGAACCTCACCCTGCTTCTGCCAATAGGCTGAGGGAACTAGTGAAGGCGCATGAAATGGCCGATGTGTGGAGATCACATCATGGGGACCAGAGGCAGTACACCTGGAGCCATGCTAAAGATAACCTCTTATCTATGGCTAGGTTAGACCGTTTCTATGGTTTTAAACACCAAATGAGTGTTTTTAAAAATAGTTGTATCTGTCCTGTTGGTTTCACTGATCACTGCCTGCTGATTTGTTCTGTTTTCATTGAAAATGTAAAGTGTAAGAGTGCTTTTTGGCATTTTAATAATACACTTTTAAATGATGTGTTTTTTAAGGGAGTTTTTCATGATGTATGGAAGTCACACAGGGAACAAAAACCCTCTTTTAGTTCTCTCCAATTGTGGTGGGATTTTGGTAAGGCCCAGATAAAACAACTCTGCCAACAGTACACTCAAAATGTCACTCGTAGCTTGACCCAATCCTTGAAAGTTCTGGAGACTGAGGTGGTAGAACTAGAGGAGTTGCTCAGTTCTACAGGAAAACAGGAGCACTTAGAGGCTCTCAAGTCAAAAAGGTCAGCCTTGGCTAGCTTGCTAGGGGTCACCGCACAGGGTGCTCTGGTCCGCTCACGCTACATGGATGTAGCTCTGATGGACTCGCCCTCCCAGTACTTTTTTGGACTGGAGGGGAAAAATGGACAGAGAAAGCTCATTCACTCCTTGTTGGGCGATGACGGGAGAACAATCTCCACAGCAGCAGAGATCAGGAAACACGCTGCTAGCTTTTACAGTGAATTGTTTAGAGCAGAGTGGAGGGAGGACACGTCACTGGGCCAGGTTTTCCTTGATGGTCTTCCAGTGCTCTCAGAGGACCTTGTTGCCGGCTTGGATGCTCCACTGTCTCTGTCTGAGCTGCATACGGCGCTAATGAGCCTCCAGAATGGAAAATCACCAGGCATAGATGGTCTCTCTGTGGACTTTTTTAAGGAATTCTGGCCCCTGCTTGGTCCAGACCTGCTGGAGGTTCTCCAAGATAGCTTGGAAAGGGGGACCCTACCCACGACCTGCAGGAGGGCCATCATCACACTGTTGCCGAAAAAGGGGGACCTCCAGAGCCTAAAGAACTGGAGGCCAGTCTCTCTGCTCTGCACAGACTACAAGATTCTCTCAAAAGCTCTGGCCCGAAGACTGAGAAAGGTGATGAGCGAGCTCATTCATGTAGACCAGACTTACTGTGTGCCTGGCAGGCTGATTAGTGACAACGTCACTTTAATTCGGGATATTTTGGAGGTCTCTGGTTCATTGGCGGTAGAAACTGGTTTGATTTCAATTGACCAGGAAAAGGCGTTTGATCGGGTTGAACACCAATATTTATGGACAGTTTTAACAGCTTTTGGGTTCAGCCCAGGCTTCATAGCCAGGATACGGGTCTTGTACAGTGACATTGAGAGTGTGCTGAAGATAAATGGGGGCCTGTCTGCCCCTTTAAAAGTCCAGAGGGGGGTTCGGCAGGGCTGCCCTCTCTCAGGGATGCTGTACTCCCTCGCCATAGAGCCTTTGCTTCACTGCCTGAGAAGGGATCTATCAGGAGTTACTTTTCCTGGCTGTGACACCACGTTCAAGCTGTCGGCCTATGCAGATGATGTAGTCATTCTGCTAAACAAGCAGAGTGACATTGACGTTCTGGTTAGGAGTGTCAATCTTTTTGGCCAACTTTCCTCTGCAAAGATAAACTGGGGAAAAAGCGAGGCTCTGATGGTGGGGGAGAAACTAGAAAATCAGCTTACGCTGCCGGGTGGGTTGATTTGGAAAAAAGGAGGTTTTAAGTATCTTGGTGTCTTTATTGGAAATCAGCAGTTTGAGCAAAAAAATTGGGATGGGGTCATAGAGAAAATTAACGGGAGACTAAACAAGTGGAAGTGGCTAATGCCAAGAATATCTTTTAGAGGAAGAGTGCTCATTTTAAATAATCTTGTTTCCTCATCCCTGTGGCACCGCCTCATGTGCATGGACCCCCCTGCTGGTTTGTTGTCCAAAATTCAGTCTGTTTTGGTGGACTTTTTTTGGGGGGGTGGACTCCACTGGGTTCCTCAAGCCCTGTTATTTCTTCCCAAAGAGGAGGGGGGGCAAGGAGTGATTCATTTAGCTAGTAGAGGTGCTGCTTTTAGACTGACTTTCATACAGAGACTGCTGACGGGCCCCCAGGACCTGGTATGGAGGCCTTTGGCCTGTGTTATTTTACAGAGAGTCCTTGGGCTTGGGCTAGACCTCCCTGTGTTTTTAATGGATTTTAAGAACTCTAATGCACTGTCTTTACCCAGTTTTTACCGCAGTCTCTTTTCAGTGTGGACTCTTTTTAAAAAACAAAGAGGGCCATGCGATTCCCTCTACTGGTTGTTGAAGGAGCCGCTGGTTTTTGGTGGTCGCCTTGGTGTCCTGCCGGGAGTTGGAAGGACCTTCCTTGATAGGCTGTGTTCCAGGAACATTCTCACTCTGAAGCAAGTGGTGGAACTGGCTGGTCCTGGCCTCAACAACGCCTCAGCTTTAGCAGCTCATCTTGGTGTCAGGTCGAATCGTTTCATCGATGGTCTTCTTGCACACTGGAAACAGGAGCTTCATGGACTTGAGCACTCCCTACTCTTGGACTTTTGCAATGGCACGCTGCAGCCAGAAAGCACTGACCCCTTTCCCTCTCTCACGCTCTATATGGACTTTGACGTCGCTCCTTGCTCCTTACTGGCATTCTGTGCTCCCACTGGTGTGGACTTTGGAGGAGCCAGTGGTAAGGCACTCTACAGACTGGTGGTGATGGCACTCAACAAGGACCGATTGAACACCTGTGTGGACACTCCTTGGAGAGCCTATTTTAAACTAGGAAAAGGGCATCGGCCTGCCTGGAGGGCTCTTTACAAAGCCCCTCTCCCTAAGAGGCATGGAGACTTACAGTGGAGGGTCCTGCATGGTATTATAGCTGTCAATGCTTTTGTTTCTGTGATTAACAGCAGTGTCAGTGATCAGTGTGTTTTTTGTTCCTCTAGGGAGACAGTTTTTCATTGTTTTATTGAATGTCAGCGCCTGAGTGGCCTCTTTGAACTTCTCACAAAACTTTTTCATATTTTTAAGGAAGTTTTCTCTAAGCAGGTTTTCATTTGTGGTTTTATGTACAATCGTCGTTTTAAGCAGAAGTGTCAACTACTGAACTTTGTTTTAGGGCAGGCAAAGTTGGCTATCTATGTAAGCCGGAGAAGAAAACTTGAAAATGTTGAGAATGATGTTGATGTCAAAATTTTATTTGTGAGGCTACTTAAAGCCAGAATCAGGCTGGACTTTCAGTTTTTTATGGGGAATGGGGATGTGGAAGGTTTCAGGACCCTCTGGTCCCTGGAGAATGTCCTCTGTTCAGTTCATGATGGACAGCTTTTTTTGGGGCGTTTTTTGGGGGATTAATTTTCTGTGTAACATAGCATGATATAGAAATTGTATTGACTGATGGACAAGTGTGTTTATTAAAGATCCTTTAAAAATCAAAATCTCTCTCTCTCTCTCTCTCTCTCTCTCTCTCTCTCTCTCTCTCTGAGTGGGTGTGGTCGTGAGTGCGAGCTGAGAGCGTGTGACAGCGTGAGTGATTTATCTCAAATTTTTCTCTGTCTTTTTGTGTTAAAGGGTTTTTTTCTGCTAAATAATCTTAATTTTTGTTGTTTTCTGTAGCTGGGGTGGGGTAGGCGTTTTGGGAGGGGGGTTTCTGCTGCCAGCTCTGCTGGTCAGCATGGTTTTGGAGCGAGGCTCCAGGTTTGAGAAGCTGACACGCCGGCATGCTGTCAAACTGACACCGGCTGTCAGCTGCTCAGTGGAGGAGTGTAGTCTGGCTGTGGGGGAGCTGGTCGGTTATGAAAGCGTTAGATCAGCTTCGAGAATGAATAGTGCCGTGGTGATTTTCCTCGATAGTGTGGAAAAAGTTAACCGGGTAGTGGAGAGCGGGGTTGTGATTAAAGACACACTGGTTCCTGTTCTGTCTCTGGTGAATCCCGCGAAGAGAATTACCATCTCAAATGTCCCACCATTTTTAAAGAATGAGCTGTTGGAGAAGGAGCTGTCGAGACACGGGCAGCTTTTGTCCCCGGTTAAGCACATCCCTCTCGGTTGTAAGTCCCCGCGTTTAAAGCATGTCATGTCTTTTAGGTGACAGGTGCTCATGATTTTAAAGAATAGCGAGGAAAGCCTCAACCTCGTATTTAAATACCGGATTGACGGCTTTGATTACACCATCCACGTCACCTCCGATAATATGAAGTGTTTCGGCTGCGGAATGGAGGGACATTTGATTCGATCATGCCCTCAGGGAGTGGGGGGTGATCACTCGGGGGAGGCCGCTAGTGCGGCCTCGGGGCCGTCTGGTGACGGAGCGGCTTTGCCGTCCTCCGAGGCTGACGGCGCTGCCGCGCCGTCGGGCATTTCGGCCAGAGCCGCGGGGCCGTCTGGTGGCGGCGCTTCGGCCGAGGCCGCGAGGCTGTCTGGCGGCGGGGCGACTTTGCCGCCCTCCGCAGCCGGCCTGTCGATCATAACTGAAACAGCAACAAAAGTTAAAGCACATCGCGGGGCTGCTGCACAGACCAACATTGCAGACAAGGGTGAGATTACCGAGAGGGATCACGCTGAGGGTCAGACAGATGAGCCAAATGAGGCCCAGGTAGATGGTGGGACTAGAAAGATGAATATAAAAGCACAGCACAGGGTGAGCGAAAGACAGGAAGAGACAGCTACCAGGGTGGCTGAGTCAGTGTTGGAGGATGAGGATGACATTGAAATAGATGAAGAATTATGTAAAATCTCAATCAAGCGAAAGAATTTGGAAACCAAACAGCAGAGGAGCAAAGTAAAAAGGGTTGTCAAAGACAGTTCTGAGGTTTCTCTATCTCAGCCAGATTCTTATGCTGGGTCTGAGATAGAGAGTGATGGTGAAAGTAGTGATGATGGGGCCAGTGGAGGCTGTTACCCCTTCACAAAAATACAGAAGTTTTTGCAGGACACTAAGGGGTCCAGAATGGTTAAAGTTGAAAGCTTCTTCCCCGATCTAAAACATTTTGTTGACTCTGCTCAGGCCTACATGAAAAATAGGGGAGAGCTTGAGCAGGAAAGTTTCACTGATCAGGAGATCTACAGACTAAAAAAGCTTGTGCTAAAAGTTAAGAACCAAATTGCCCAGGATGATTAGTCTTTTATCGCTCATTCTTTCTTTTCTGTTTTTGTATTGGTTTTACCCTTTTATATGCATGTGCAGTTTTAATTTTGGCACACTCAACATCAATGGGGCAAGAGAAATGTCCAAGCGAGCGAGTGTTTTTACTCTTGCAGAATGCAAGAAAATTAATGTTCTGTTTGTTCAGGAGACTCATAGTTCTGAGGACAATGCTGCTGACTGGAGGAGGGAATTTCGGGGTGAAATTATTCTTAGTCATAAAAGCAGCAACAGTGGTGGAGTGGGTATTTTATTTTCTCAAGATTTTATTCCACTTTCTTATGACATTGATGAGATAATTGCAGGCCACATTTTAAAAGTTCGAGCTGTTTTTGAGAATGTGAAAGTTGTTTTTATAAATGTGTATGCTCCAACCGTAGGCACAGAAAGATTGGCCTTTTTAAATATTTTAGATGACACGATCAAAAATTGCAGTAATGATGACTTTTTATTTGTGGGAGGTGATTTTAATTGTACAGAAAATCCTCTTATGGATAGGAATCACCCAGAGCCACATGCTGCATCCAAAAGAGTTTTAAAAGGTCTCATAGAAGCTCATGAGCTGTGTGATGTGTGGAGAAATTTTCATGGCAAGGCTAGACAATACACATGGAGCCATAGAAAGGACAATATTTTGTCCTTAGCTAGACTGGATAGGGTTTACAGTTTTAAGCACCATTTTAGCATTTTTAAAAGTGCTTTTATAGTCCCTGTTGGCTTCACAGATCATTCCCTGGTTCAGTGTTGTGTTTTTATCAAGAATATAAAGTGCAGTAGTGCATACTGGCATTTTAACACGTCACTTTTATCGGATAACAGTTTTAAAACTGCTTTTATGTTTTTTTGGAGTAATTTTAAATTAACAAAATCAAATTTTAGTTCTTTGCAGCAGTGGTGGGATGTAGGGAAGAGCCAAATAAAGAATCTGTGCCTACAGTATACTCACAATGTCTCTGGAGACTTGGCCAGGTCTGTCAGGGACCTGGAGAGAGAAGTAGTGGAGCTGCAGTCTTTGGCAGGCTCCACAGGAGAAAGAGGACATTTTGAGGCCCTCAATGGCAAAAAGTCTGTTTTAACTGACCTACTGGGTGTGGCTGCCAGGGGCGCTGTGGTACGCAGTAGGTTCCAGAACATCGCACTAATGGACGCTCCATCTCATTTTTTCTTTGGTCTGGAGAGGAAGAATGGTCAGAGGAGGATGATCCACTCTCTTAGCTCCGAGGACGGGCGGCCGATCCATGAGTCTGCGGAGATCCGTCGCTTTGCAGTTGCTTTCTACAAGGATCTCTTTAAGAAAGAATTTGTTGAGAATCCACATGCACTGAGTCATTTTTTGACGGACTTGCCAAAGGTGATGGCTAGCGTGAATGCGGAGCTGGAGAGCGGGATCACTCTGCAAGAACTGGCAGTGGCTGTCCAGTCTCTTCAGTGTGGAAAAGCCCCAGGGATAGATGGCCTACCAGCGGAGTTCCACAAGGCGTTCTGGTCTGAGATCTGTGAGGACTTGCTGGAAGTACTGTCTGACAGTCTGCGGAAGGGTCACCTGCCCCTAAGTTGTAGGAGAGCAGTCCTCACCCTCCTTCCAAAAAAAGGCGACTTGAAAGACATTAAGAACTGGCGTCCGGTGGCCCTCCTCTGTACTGACTACAAAATTCTCTCCAAAGTGTTGGCTACCAGACTGAGGAAGGCGATGGAGCAGGTCATACATGTAGACCAGACCTACTGTGTACCTGGTAGGTTGGTTACAGACAACATTTTTTTAATTCGTGATGTTTTGGACCTCTCCAGCTCATTGGTGAAAGAACTTGGTCTTATTTCAATAGACCAAGAAAAGGCGTTTGACCGAGTTGAACATCCATACCTTTGGCAGACATTAGAGGCCTTTGGTTTCAGCTCAGGGTTCATCGCCATGATCCAGGCTTTGTATAGAGACATTGAGAGTAATCTTAAGATTAATGGTGGTTTGAGTGCTCCTTTCAAAGTTGAGAGGGGTGTCCGACAGGGCTGTCCCCTCTCAGGTATGCTGTACTCTCTTGCCATTGAGCCCCTCCTTTGTAAACTAAGGCAAGGCCTCACTGGTTTTAAAGTCCCCAACTCTGACTCTGTTTTTAAAGTGTCTGCCTATGCTGATGACGTTGTTGTTTTTACAAGAAATCAAAATGATGTAGACTACCTTTTAAGAACTGTCAATCTTTTTGGTGAGTGCTCCTCAGCGAGAGTGAATTGGGGTAAGAGTGAAGCTGTTGTGGTGGGGGGGAGACCACAAAAAATTGCCCTACCTGGTGGCCTCTCGGGGACACAAGGTGGTTTTAAATATCTTGGTGTGTTCTTAGGGAATCAGACTTTTACTGGGAAAAATTGGGAGTGTTTTTTAGAAAAAGTTGAAGGAAGACTGAAAAAATGGAAATGGATTCTGCCAAACTTGTCCTTCAGAGGTCGTGTTTTAATCATCAGCAATTTGATTGCTTCGATGCTGTGGCATCAACTGTCTTGTCTGGACCCTCCACCCAATTTGCTGGCCAGAGTGCAGTCTATAGTCGTGGACTTTTTCTGGGACCGTCTTCACTGGGTTCCACAGAGCATCCTGTTTTTACCGAGGGAAGAAGGTGGTCAAGGGCTCATCCATCTGGCCAGCAGGGGGGCTGTCTTCCGCCTGCAGTTCATTCAGCGACTGCTGAGTGGCCCCCTGGACCTTGTGTGGAGACCTATTGCCAGGGCTGTCCTGGCTCGCTGTGGAGGGCTTGGACTAGAGGAGTCGCTGTTTTTAATGGACTTAAGGAGCCAAAAACTCCCAGAACTTCCCCAGTTTTACCAAAGTGCTTTTAAAATCTGGGGACTTTTTAAAAAGAACTCTCCCCAGGCTTCCTTGTCACCTTTCTGGCTTTTAAAGGAACCACTTGTGTTCGGGACCCGTTTTGATGTGGGCAATGCTTTAGGACCTTCTGTTTTAAAAAAGTTCATTTCTGCAAAGGTCACAACGCTGGGACACTTGGTAAATTTATGTGGTCCTAACTTGGACAATGCTGTTGCCCTGTGCTCTGCTCTTGGCGTTTCTTCAGTCAGAACTATAATGAATTTGCTGAAAGATTGGAGAGACTGCCTGTCTGCAGAAGAACACTCTGCTATTGTTTTACACTGCAAAAACTCTGTGCGAACTTCTGATGATCCTTTTCCTTTTAGTGTTTTATCTCCTGATTTTAAAGAGGGCACTGGTGTGTTTTTAAACTCTGAACACATTAACATTTGTGACTCTCCGGGTAAAAAAATGTATGGACTCTTGGTGAAAGTTTTAAATGCAAATAAGTTAAAAGGTCGAGCTGATACACCATGGAGGAAACACTTGGGTTTGGGTTCAGAGGTGAGGCCTGCCTGGAGAGCACTCTATAAACCACCATTAACTAAGAAGGTTGGAGACCTACAATGGCGAGTTTTACATGGTGCTGTGGCTGTAAATGCTTTTATCTCCATTTTAAACCCAAATGTTGTTGAGGTTTGTCCTTTTTGTCCTCAGAAAGAGACTGTGTTTCATTGTTTTCTGGACTGTAACAGACTGCATTTGTTGTTTGTTTTTTTGGGGAAGCTGTTTTATCTGTTTGGAGAAGTCTTTTCCCTGCAGATTTTTATCTTGGGTTTTCCATATAGGCAGAGAACTAAGAAAAAGAGTGAACTTTTAAATTTCATCCTGGGTCAGGCTAAAATGGCTATCTATGTTAGTAGGAAAAGAAAAATTGAACAAATACTGGATTGTAATGTAAAAGACATGCTGGTTGGCATGATTAAGGCTCGAATAATGATTGATTACAATTACTATCATCTGATGCAGAATGTTGAAACCTCTGAGGCTATGTGGTGCTTTAAGCACATCCTGTGTTGTGTTAAGGAGGGGAAAATTACCTATGGTATAATCCTGATGTAAGAAGCAAGTTTTTTGTTTTAGTTTTCCTGGTTTGGTTACTTGTGTCTTTGATTTCTTGTCAGTGAGACATTTTCTTTTCCATTGCTTCTTTTAGTTGTTTTAGTTGTTGTGTTTTTCTGTTGAATTTGTAACAATAAAGGTGTGTTGAAAAATCAAAAAAATCTCTCTCTCTCTCTCTCTCTCTCTCTCTCTCTCCGAGGAAAAATCGGGCAAGCAATGCTGGCAATGTGGATCCTGTGTCCGCTTTCAAGGTCTTGTTGACAGTCAGACTCCGGGTAGAGTTCTCTTACTATCAAATGGTAGACAATCTGGAGGCGTTCATCAATAGATGGGCTGTAGGGAATGTTTTGTGTTCAGTGGGTCAGGGGGATGAGTTATGTTTGCACTTTTGAGATGTGACACGCTTGGACACCTGATATTGGTCTTTCTGCAATTTTGAAATGTGCAATAAAGCCTTTTTTTAAAAGTCAAAAGTCTCTCTACGCTGTACCAAGCTTGGTCATCTTATACATATGTCGACCACATCGATGGATACGCTGAGGCGGAGTGCCAACATTACATCTGTCAGACTGCTGCAAAGGGTGGTGGAGGACGTGTGCGCCGCCCTGCCACAACCGCTTCGAGCGTTTGCGACAAACCGCACTCTTTCCAATCAATGGGATGATGACACTGCGTCCACCTTTCCTGCAATTTCCATAACTCCAGCTGTGGGGGAGTGGCAGGGAGGAGAGGATCACCTACTGACCTTCAGGATTCCTCGCCTGGGCAAGTTCCAGTTTGTCGGGACAAGGGCGGTGTATCACATCTGTGTGAAGGTTCTGAATCTGCGCTCTCTGAAGGATGTCACGGAGTCAAGGTGGGCGGGTTGTTTGGGGCCAGAGGTCTCCCCAAAAGACAGCTGGCGGTGCATGTACAAGCTACCTATTGAGAAACGCACAGCAGATCTCCAGTGGAGGATTGTGCATGGGGCAATAGCTACGAATAAATACAGGGCACACCTCGATCCGACTGTGGGGGGGGAATGTTTGTTTTGTTCCCAAGTTGAGACCCTGGAGCATTTGTTTGTCCAATGTTTTTGTTTATCTGGACTTTTTGATATTTTGCGCGAGTGGTTTCGGGCTTTGGGTGAACGTTTCTCTTTTGGTCTGTTCAGTTACGGTCCAAAGTATAAAGTGGCAAGGAAGGCTGCCCACACTTTGATGAACTTCCTATCTGGTACTGCTAAGCTTGCCATCTGGCTGATGAGGAAAAATCGGGCTAGCAACGCTGGCAGTGTGGATCCTGTGTCTGCTTTCAAGGTCTTGTTGAAAGTCAGACTCCGGGTGGAGTTCTCTTACTATCAAATGGTGGACAATTTGGAGGCATTCATCAATAGATGGGCTGTGGGGAATGTTTTGTGTTCTGTGGGTCAGGGGGATGAGTTATGTTGGCACTTTTGAGATGTGACACACTTGGACCGGTGATATTGGTCTTTTTGCATTTTCGGAATGTGCAATAAAGCCTTTTTTAAAAGTCAAGTCTCTCTCTCTCTCTCTCTCTCTCTCTCTCGCTCTCTCTCTGGCCTTTTTGATCTTCTGAAAGTGTGGTTTCATAATTTGGGTGAATGTTTCTCTTTTGGTTTGTTTATGTACGGTCCAAAGTATAAAGTGGCAAAGAAGTCTGTGCACACTTTGATGAACTTCCTATCTGGTACTGCTAAACTTGCCATCTGGCTGACAAGAAAAAATCGGACTACTAACACTGGCAATGTGGATCCTGTGTTTGTTTTCAAGGCCTTGTTAAAAGTCAGACTCCAGGTGGAGTACGCTTACTATAAAATGGTGGACAATTTGGAGGTATTCACCAATAGATGGACTGTAGGGAATATTTTGTGTTCTGTGGGAGAGGGGGATGAGTTATGTTTGCACTTTTGAAATGTGAGACACGTAGTGGGATGATGGTATTGGTGATCTTACATTTTTGAAATGTACAATAAAGGGATTTTTTAAAACTCAAACTCTCTCTCTCTCTCTCTCTCTCTCTCTCCTCTCTGTTTCCGGCGGCCGAAGGAGGAGGGCAGAAATAGGGAACTCCGTGGTTTGTTTGGACTTTTTTTCGGTTTTCTACTACTGGCCGCATTTTCGGTTTTTGTTTTTTTGGGTGGAGGATGGCGACCTTGGAAATGCCACCTCCATCTATCCACCAGGGGGTGAGGATCGTTCCCCCGGACAGCACTGTTACTGTGGAGGAGGTCCTTATGGCTGTGGCCGAGCAGGTGGGCCATGATGCGATCTGTTTTGCGTCCCGAATGAATAGAGCTGTAGTTGTGTTTCTGGCTGCTGAAGAGGATGTCCACACCCTGATTGTAAGCGGTGTTGTTATCGGGGAAACGTATGTACAGGTGTCCCCTTTATCTGTCCCATCAACGCGAATCACCGTCTCAGGTGTTCCACCTTTCATCACTGACTAGCAGTTGGCGACGGAGCTCCGCAGATTTGGGAAGTTTGCGGGCCCGTTTACAACTCTGACTTTGGGATGCAAGGAGACCAAGTTAAAACATGTGAAATCACTCAGGCGACAGGTGTTCATGTTTCTGGACTCGCCCACTCAAACTCTGGAAGTGTCCTTCCGGGTCAAACACGGGGACGGCTCCTATATGGTATATGCGAGCTCAGGACAGATGAAGTGTTTTGAATGTGGAGACGTGGGCCATAAACGGTTTGCTTGTCCGCACAGGCAGCGGGATGGAGCCGCGGATGGTGCCGGCGGCGAGCCCTCCGCTCACGCCGCAGCTGCGGACAGCGGCGCGGCCTCCGCTCCCGCCGCTACTGTGGACGACGTTGCGGGGCCTTCCGCCGGCCCTGCTCCGGAGCCTGCCGCTGTGTCTGTGGATGGCCCGGCTGTGGCGCCCGTGGCCCAGCTTACGGCCGGGAGCGTTGCTGGCGATGGCGCCAAAAATGTCACTGATGGTGCGTCACAATCATCTCGCTGTGTGACGTCAGCGGCTGTGCCTCCGGAAGCTGCTACCGTTTCAGAGCAGGAGACGGAGCACCGACCTGATGGTGCGTCAGAATCTCGCTGTGTGACATCAGCGGCTGTGCTTCTGGAGGCTGCTACCGTTTCACAGCAGGGGATGGAATGGCGACAGTCAGCTGCTGTGGGTGGCATCCAGGAAAATGTGGCCCATGATGAATCTACTGGCCCAGGAGAACCAAACAGTCAGCTGAGTTGTGCTGACGAGGAAATGGAATCTGATAACGACACTGTGTCTAATACTGAGTCTATTGAGGCAAAATGCAGTACAAACACGAGTTTGTATTCACTGGAAGAAATAAATGCTTTTCTGGATGAAACCTATAACAAAGCCATTAAAGTCACTGACTACTTCAGTGACACTGATAAATTCATTAAGTCTGTTGATGTGCTAAGAAGGCAGGTTGGTCTTGACCTCCTGGATGAAAGGAAACGTTTTCACCTCAAGAAACACCTGACAGCCCTGCGTAAAGCAGCAGGGAGAACAGGGGTCAAGCGCGCCCGACAGGAGGAATAAATGGCGGTCGTTCCTCTGCCTGTTTTACACATTTTGGGATATTGTTTGATCAGACTTTTATATGACGTTTCTAATTGACTGTAATTGACTGTCACGGAACTGGATCTTTACCTGCAGGGCATGGATGCCCCACCGTTTTCTTTCTACACTCTGGACGAGCCTGCTGCACAGATGACTCGCTTGAAAATCCCGCATGGTCTAAGGACTCCAATCCATCTGAGATGAGGAAACTGTCTCTGGGATGTGCAACGGAACTGGCTGCGGCCGCACAGTGCTATCTCTGCTGCTGGAGGAAGGGGACTTGGCCTTGCTTAAGACCTGGGGGCCTCTGGCTCGTCTTTGCACGGACTACGAGGAGGACTCGCACTACTGCCACTGCCAATGTGGAATAGGTGGACTGCAAGGAATACTCTGTGTTGTGTGTGGGGGGGAAGACTTATGTTTGCACTTTTTCCAATGTGAGACACTTGGTGGAATGATGTTGGTGTGCTTACTTTTTTTTGAATTGTGCAATAAAGGCTTTTTTTAAAAGTCAAAGTCTCTCTCTCTCTCTCTGTCTCTCTCTCTCTCTCTCTCTCTCTCTCTCTCTCTCTCTCTCTCTCTCTCTCTCCAGACATGGACAAAATTGTTGGTACCCCTCTGTTAATGAAAGAAAAACCCACAATGGGCACAGAAATAACTTGAATCTGACAAAAGTGCTAATAGATAAAAATTCTATGAAAATTAACCAGTGAAAATCAGACAATGCTTTTGAATTGTGGTTCAACAGAATTATTTTAAAAAACAAACTCATGAAACAGGCCTGGACAAAAATGATGGTACCCTTAACTTAATATTTTGTTGCACAACCTTTTGAGGCAATCACTGCAATCAAACAATTTCTGTAACTATCAATGAGACTTCTGCACCTCTCAGCAGGTATTGTGGTCCACTCCTCATGAGCAAACTGCTCCAGTTGTCTCAGGTTTGAAGGGTGCCTTCTCCAGATGTCATGTTTCAGATCCTTCCACAGACGTTCAATAGGATTTAGATCAGGGCTCATAGAAGGCCACTTTAGAATAGTCCAATGTTTCGCTCTTAGCCATTCTTGGGTGTTTTTAGCTGTGTGTTTTGGGTCATTACCCTGTTGCAAGACCCATGACCTGCGACTGAGACCAAACTTGTCTGACACTGGGCAGCATATTTCTCTCTAGAATACCTTGATAGTATTGAGATTTCATTGTACCCTGTACAGATTCAAGACACCCTGTGTCAGATGCAGCTAAGCAGCCCCAGAACATAACAGAACCTCCTCCATGTTTCACAGTAGGGACAGTGTTCTTTTCTTGGTATGCTTCATTTTTGCGTCTGTGAACATAGAGCTGATGTGCCTTGCCAAAAAGTTGCAGTTTTGTCTCGTCTGTCCATAGGACATTCTCCCAGAAGCTTTGTGGCTTGTCTACATGCAGTTTGGCAAATTCCAGTCTGGCTTTTTTATGATTTATTTTCAACAGTGGTGTCCTCCTTGGTCGTCTCCCATGAAGTCCACTTTGGCTCAAACAGCGACGGATGGTGCGATCTGACACTGATGTACCTTGACCTTGGGGTTCACCATGAATGTGTTTAGAGGTTGTTCTGGGCTCTTTTGTTACCATTCGTATTATCCGTCTCCTCCTGCGGCCACATCCAGGGAGGTTGGCTACAGTCCCGTGGATCATAAATTTCTGAATAATATGTGCAACTGTAGTCACAGGAACATTAAGCTGCTTGGAGATGATCTTATAGCCTTTACCTTTAACATGCTTGTCTATAATTTTCTTTCTAATCTCCTGGGACAACTCTCTCCTTTGCTTCCTCTGGTCCATGTTCAGTGTGGTACACACCATGTCAACAAACAGCACAGTGACTACTTGTCACCCTTTAAATAGGCCGACTGACTGATTACAAGTTTGTAGACACCTGTGATGTTAATTAGAGGACACATCTTGGTTGAACATGTCCCTATGGTCACATTATTTTCAATCTTTTCTAGGGGTACCATCATTTTTGTCCAGGCCTGTTTCATGAGTTTGTTTTTTTAAAGTAATTCTGTTGAACCACAATTCAAAAGCATTGTCTGATTTTCATTGGTTAATTTTCATAGAATTTTTATTTATTACCACTTTTGTCAGATTCAAGTTATTTCTGTGACCATTGTGGGTTTTCTTTCATTAACAGAGGGGTACCAACAATTTTGTACACACACACACACACACACACACACACACACACACACACACACACACACACACACACACACACACGCACATATATATATACATACTGTATATATAAGGTGCTTAATATATGGTGTTTAACAGCAAAATTCACAACAGGTATTTGAGCCATGAATTGACCAATAAATTTTCTGGTTCAGTTAGAATTGGTATTTAAACAGTCCTCTTCATCATGCTTTTCACATTTTGACATCATGAGACTAAGACGACACCTCACAATTGATCAACAGTACCTCGCCATTTCGAGGCTTCGAATGGGATGTTCTCAGAGGGAAGTGGCCACTTAGCTTAGAGTGTCACAGAGTGTCATCAGCAGGTTGCAACAGAGATACAGAGAGACTGGAAGAGTCACAGAAAGGCACAGAAGTAGACATCCTTTGGCCACATCCCACGCTGATGACCACTTAAGTGTGAACAGTGCACTGCGGAACCCGAGGATGAATGCCATTCAACTCCAGGCACATTGACGGGAGATGACAGGCACCCAAGCCCCCCCAAAGTCGGAGTGTCCACCTCAAAGTGGTGGGTGGGTGAAACTCAGGTTGCGTTAAAACAATCTGAGGCTAACGGGCATGCATGAAGCTTTTGGGCCAATCACCCACTAGTGAATTCATTTGATTACGAAACCTTCAGAACGAACGCCAACTCCAGCTCGAGAGCAGTCTCACTGGAGGACCCTAGGATCACTATATAATGATTATAGGGGGCAGCCTTCATTGCCGGAAAGGCTGAAGTTTCTGTCCCCTACTATTCCTAAAAGGATTGCAACTTGGAACGTCAGAACACCCTACCAAAAAGGGAAGCTCAAGGAAGCCACTGCTGAAATGAAACATTATGAGTCAACATTACCATCATGGGAGTCAGTGAAACGAGATTGCTTGGCACAGAGAAGACAACACTACATGGAGGAGAAACCTTCATCTACTCGGGTCTACCAGAAGAACACAAGGATCACAGCCGAGGTGTAGGCATTGTCATTACCAAAGAGACTGCAATGAGCCTAATTGAGTGAGACCCCGTGTCTGAGAGAATCATCACCACCAGATTCAAGTCTAAATTCCTGAATGTAACTGTCATCCAGGTGTATGCCCCCACAAACAAGGCCACAGATGAGGAAAAGGATGACTTCTATCAGCTACTTCATGCAACCATGAACAAGAGGAAGAGAAGAGACATCACAATTGTGATGGGAGACCTCAACGCTAAAGTGGGTGATTCAAATCAAGGTTACGAGGACATCATGGGAAGGCATGGAGTTGGGCTTATGAATGAGAATGGCAAACGGCTGGCAGACATCTGTGCAGTGGAGGGGCTGATGATTGGTGGGACCCTCTTCCCTTACAAGTTAACGCACAAGCTCACTTGGCAGTCACCTGACGCCAATGTTGAAAATCAGATCGACCACATCATGATCCCTAAGAGATGGCACGGAACTATGCAGGACTGTCGGGTGAGGAGAAGTGCAGATATTGGATCTGGTCATCGTATGGTAATGTGTACCCTAAGGATAAGGCTAGCTGCACAGAGGAAGAGAACACAGATGACCAACAAGTACCAAGTGGAGAAGCTCAACAAGAAAGAAGTGAAAGACGACTTCAAACTGGGGCTGGCAAACTGCTTTGACTACCTGTGCATAGACTCAGACGAAGAGGAAGAAAAGGACTACAATGATGACATTGAGACAGACTGGAAGAAGATCAAGAAAGTCTACATAGGAGCATGTGAAGAAGTACTTCGGAAGAGGAGAAGGGAACAGAGAGACTGGATGAGCGAAGACACTTGGAAAGAGAGAGGAAAAATGCAAGTTAAAAGCAAAGGTGGACAATGCAAAGACTTGAGAGCAGAAAACAAATGCCCAGAGACAATACAATGAGGCCACTAGAAGGGTGAAAAGATGCTGTAGGAAGGATAAGACGGAGTAGGATGAAGGAATAGCTACCAATGCCGAAGAAGCAGCAGCCAAACATGACTGAAAGACACTATACCAACTTACAAGAACTCTCAGTGGTAAAGGGGCCAAGCAGTGTAAACCAGTTCACTGCAAAGAAGGCATACTAATCCGGGTAACTCAGGAGCAACTCAAGAGGTGGCACGAACACTTCAAGGAAGTCTTAAATAGACCCCCTCCAGAGAATCCCTCACAACTAGAACAGCAACAGAACCACTCCCCATAAGGACAAGCATCATCACCAAGATGGAAATAAGGAAGGCGATGAAGTCCCTCAAAAATGTAAAAGCAGCAGGTTGTGATGGCATTCCACGAGAAGCGTGGCTAGAAGGGGGCGAGCAAGCCATGAAAGCCCCACAGCCACTACTTAGCAAGATCTGGACTCAGAAACATATTCCCAAGGACTGGAAAAGAGGACAGATAATCAAACTGCCCAAGAAAGGCGACCTGAGCCACTGCAAGAACTGGAGAGGGATCATGCTCCTTTCCACAGCCAGCAAGGTATTGTGCTATGTCATCCTCAATTGCACAGCCAATGCCCTGAAAAGCAAACTTCGCAACAATCAAGCCGGGTTCAGGCCGAATCGCTCTTGTTGTGACCACATAGCCACCCTTAGAATTATTATAGAGCAGTCCATTGAGTTCAGTCTCCCAACTATACCTTCTCTTCATCGATTTTGAAAAAGCTTTCGACTCTGTAGACAGAAATACTCTTTGGAGCGTGCGTCGACACTACGAAGTCCCTGGAAAAATTGTCAACATGATACAAATCTTCTATGAAGGATGTCAAGCACAAGTTGTACATGACGGTCAGCTTACTGAACCCTTCTTCATGACCACAGGTGTAAGGCAAGGGTGCTTCCTCAGTCCCATGCTCTTTCTAGTTGTGCTGGATTGGGTGATGAGAGAGATCACAGAAGGGCAGGCAACAGGAATTCAGTGGACACTTACAGAGAAGCTCGAAGATCTAGATTTTGCTGACGATATTGTCTTGTTGAGCCAAAGCATTCGGCATATGAGGGAGAACAGCAAAAACCTCAAAGCCAATGCCAAGCACGTGGGATTGAAGATCATCACTAAAAAAAACAAAGAAATGAGGATACGCCCAACTGGAAGAGCTAACCCTATTGAGTGCTCTGGAGACATTTTTGAGCAAATGGAAGAGTTCACATATCTGGGCATTATAGTAGATACAGAAGGAAGCACAACAAAGGACATCAGTGCCCATATCAGCAAGGCTCAGACTGCATTCTCCATACTCCAGCCAATCTAGAAGCTAAAGAGTCTATCCACGAGAACCAAGCTGCGAGTCCTTAACTCAAATGTCAAATCAACCCTCCTCTGTGGGTGCGAAACACGGAGCCTGACAAAGGAACACCTCAGGAAACTGCAGACCTTAATCAACAAGCGACTCCTTCACATTCTGAGGATCTGGTGGCCCGTCAAAATTACAAATAAAGAGCTGCTCCAATGTGCACAGCAAGAATCAGTAGAAATCTCCATCCGTAGAAGAAGATGCTGTTGGCTGGGCCATACTGTCTGGAAACCACAAAATTCCGTCACTAGACTAGCAGTGCAATAGAACCCACAAGAGAAGCGTAAAAGAGGCAGACCAAGGCTTTCATGAAGAAGTGGAAAAGGACATGAAGTCGATGGACGTGACCTGGACAGAAGGTAAGACCAAGGCAACTAGAAAAGACCACTGGGGTTTGTTCGTCGAGGCCCTATGCTCTGATTGTGATCAGTGCTGTTCTCTGGTGAAAGTCAATTCATGGTGAGCAGAAATGATGGTCGCCAACGATGTTGGAGACGTCAAGGAGAGCGCTATGCATCAGCCACTGTTGTCACCAGACAAGCCTTTACTGGTGGTGGCCTTATGGTCTGGGCAGGTGTGTCTAGTCCAGGCGTGTCCAATCATGTGCCATGAAGGGCCAAGACCCTGCAGGCTTTACCTCCAACCAATATCTTCAACAGCAGATTCCACTGAACTTCTTCCCACTGATTGCTGATCAGTGAAAACACCTGCTGAAGAGAATGGGTAGAAGAGAAAACCTGCAGGGTCTTGGCCCTCCATGTCACATGATTGGACACCCCTGGTCTAGTCAATACAGAACTGCTCTAGACCTTGTGAATGGTACCCTGACAAGCCAATACTACCTGAATAACATCATTAATCCAGTCATTGTGTTCCTGCATGAACAACACAGGCCTAATTTCATTTTCATGGACGACAATGCTCCAGCTCATCTAGGTGGCATCATTGGGGAACGGCTGCATGAGCCTGGGGTACCTCAAATGGAGTGGCCTGCACTTTCTCCAGACCTGAATCCCATAGAAAACCTGTGGGATCAGCTCAGTTGCCCTGTAGAGGCTCGTGACCCTGCACCCCACAACCTCAATGACCTGAGGGCCACCCTTCAAGAAGAGTGGAATGCCATGCCTCAGCAGACAATAAGTCGACTTGTGAACAGCATGAGACAACATCAAGCTGTAAGTGATGCTCAAGGGCACATGACAGGTTATTGAGATATTAACATTTTTTGTTGTGGTATACCCACCAGTGTTGTTGGCTTTTGTTTCAATAAATTGTTTGAATGAGGAAATCACCATTGCATGCTTCTACTTGACATAACGTTCGGCTCAGGAGACGCACACACACAGGCTCAGAGTAGTTCAAACTGTTTATTAACAGCAGGGGTGTATGGGTGTGTGTCAGCGGAATGTAAATGTATTGGTGATGGCGTCTGCTTCGGGCACAGAGGCAGGAGACCATTCAGCCGGCAACCCTATGGGAAAGAACAGACACAGGGTGACAGGCACACACCAATACAGGAGGAGAATAGGCGAGGGAGAGAAGCTTACTTGTGTTAGACTGATGGAAGGCACTTCAAGGACGGAACCCCGGGAGACAGTCACCTGCAGGACTCGGTGCAGCAGCGAGGAAGGACGAGGGACGGAGTTGTCCGCCGCCGAGGAATCCACCTGTGCACAGGGGAGCAGACTGGGAGAGGTAAGGAAAGGAATCTTCTTACCGCTTAGCTTGACGCTGAAGAGGGAGTTGATGCTTCGCATGGAAGGCGATGAAGTCTAACGGCTTCAGGCCGAAGCTCAGGGCGAGGCGGCTTTTATCCCTCGCCGCTGATGAGTAGCAGGTGCGTGAGCAGGTGGCGCCGCTGATGAATGGCACGGCGTGACACTACTTAAATGCCCTACTTTCATGATATACTAATATCACTGTAGTGTGAACTTTTTACATTTTCTATAAATTTCACCCGAAAGCCAAATATCCCTAACTTTTTGTGAGTAGTGTATATAAGAAACATGGCTACTATTGTACTAATTTCTGAACTTTGGGCATTCCTGAATATCCAGTACTGCATGTATTACCCTCAGATGGGCCCAAAGAAACCTGTTAAACAAGCCTTTATTTTCACAAAGTTCTGCATACAGCACAACTTAGAGACACCATGTTCTATGTCAGGGGTGTCAAACTCATTCCATGGAGGGCCAAGACCCTGCAGGTTTTACCTCCACCCAGTGTCTTCAACAGGAGATTTCACTGAATTTCCCCTCACTGATTGCTGATCAATGAAAACACCTGCTGAAGACACTGGGTGGAAGTAAAACCTGCAGGGTCTTGGCCCTCCATGGAATGAGTTTGACACCCCTGTCTCTATGTAAAAGCGCAATAATTGCTGCAGCCACTGTGAGATTTTCAAAGATACTTTTTTCTCTGAAATTTGCAATGTTTTTCTACATTTGCAACTTTTCTTCATTAATTTGCAACTTGCTCTTCAGTTGTGACTATTTCCTGCTTTTTATGACTTTTTTAATTTGCAACTTTTTCAACATAAGTTTGCATTTTTTTCTTGTTAATTTCTGTCTTTTTCTTTTTGACTTTGACCTTTTCCTTTTAAATTTGTTAATTTTCTCCTCAACAGTTTTCCATTTTAATTTTATTTTCTCATATTTACAGCTTTTCATTATAAAACTGATTGCTTTTGCTGGACGCCATGGCGACTGCAGCTTAACACTGAAGCTCTCAGACCCAATCCAGGATAACACCTTGAAAATCAAACTTAACGGATTTTTGGAGGAGTGAAAATCAAAAGACAAAATCATCATGTCTAAAGGAAAACAGAAGAAACTGAAATTCTCCAGGCCAGGACACGTATCGGCCGGAGAATCTGAACTGGAAGATCTCCATTCAGAAGACGAGGAACTGGTGATAGCTAACAAAAGGGTTAGCCTGAAATCACTATTTGAGGAGCTACGACGATTTCGCCGAGATGTTACGGCCGAATTTCAGGAATTCAGAGAAGAATTGAAAAGGACAAACAGCAGAGCGGACCAGGCCGAGAACCGAATCTTGGAAACAGAAGATCGAATAAAAGTGCTCGAAGATTCTGTGCTAGACCTACGCAAAAGACAAGCAGCTATAGAGGCTAAGCTAACCGACCAAGAAGGAAAACAAAGAAGAGACAACATAAGAATTCATGGTCTGATAGAAGGAACCGAAAATGGTTTTAACTCAATGGCAGAATGCGTGGAATCCTTACTAAGAGAGAAATTGGATATTCCACAAACCACCGACTTGAAGATAGAAAAGGCACATCGTTCATTAGCCGCTAGGCCGGCGGCGGAAGCGCCCCCACGTTCGGTGTTGGTAAGATTTTCCAATTTCAAAATAAAACAAGAGGTTGTAAGACTGGCCTGGCAGAAAAAAGGATTTATGCACCAGGAGAGAAAAGTCTATGTGGAACACGATTACGCCCCGGAGGTCCTTAAAAAGCGCAGGGAATACAATGACGCGAAAAAGGTGTTAAGAGAGAAGAAATTGCGCTTTCAGACACCATTTCCTGCGAGGTTAAGGGTCTTCTACGGCGATGAAACGTGTCTCTATAATTCGGCGGAAGAAGCAACAGCTGACATGGCGAAAAGAGGGCTCCCGGTAACGGTATTTAAACCCGCAGCAGACCCGAGTGAGAAGATCAAAGCGCAAACATGGACAACACAAAGACCCTCAAAATCCACGGACCAGCAGCGGGAAACCCAGCACCAGAGCGTCGCGGATAAACTATTCGTTTTCAGGTTGGAATAGCGACCTTTTTTTTTTTTTTTTTTTTTTTTTTTTTTTCCTTTTCTCTTGAATCAATCCGCACATCCAACCCCCCTCATACAAGGTAACAAACATTAAAGGAGATGCATATTCAGCATGTGGTAAAACATTTCATGGAACAATCATATTATTTGAAACAAATAAGTCTTTGTAATAAAAAAAAAAAAAAAAACTTGTTAAAATAGAAATGTGACAATAATCCACATGTTCTCCTCATACTAACAAATACTGTTTTTGCGTGAATGTTTGATGTGATGGGGGTGGGAGGGTGCACACAATTTCACAGGGTTTAGGCATAAAAGGAAAAAAAAAAAAATCATTACAAGTTTGGATTGGGTTCTGAAACTCACGTTAAAAGCATGGGACTACTTTCAGTGGTAAGAGAGGGCCCTCAACACGTAACAGAGTTTGAGGAATTTCCCTCAGAGCCTTCACTCCATCAAGGCTCTTACAGGGTCTTTAAAAAGACCTCAGCTCAGGAAGTTCTTATGACAGCTTTTTGTTTTAAAGTTTTTTACACTATGTTCTTAATGTTTTTCTTGTTTTTAATGTTCTTTCAGTTTCTGAGTAGCACAAAAGAGGGCCACCACACAGTTATACTAAACAAAACAACACAATGGAGAAACAGGGTGTAACCAAAATAATTTCATATAATGTAAAAGGAATCCTGAATCCAGTTAAAAGATCCAAGATTCTAGGCAAAATGAAAAAAGACAAAGCAGGAATAATACTTTTACAAGAAACCCACCTAACAGACGTGGAACACAATAAACTCAGTAGACAAGGGTTTAAAATGATCTCTTCATCTTCATATAAATCAGGGAGGAGGAGGGGAGTAGCGACATTGATATCAACCAAAATTACATTTGAAAAAAAATCAGAACACAAAGATAAAGAAGGGAGATACAGTTTGGTAACTGGGCGGCTAGAGGGAGAAGATATCACCCTGCTGAATGTGTATGCTCCCCCAGGGGCTAACTGGAAATTTTATAAAAATGTATTCGACCTAATGATAACTAAAGCTCAAGGTTTAGTGATATGTGGTGGGGACTTCAATCTTAGACTGAATCCATACTGGGATGCTTCTGGTAATTCCCCACATCAAAATAACACCCAAAACAGGAAGACTCGGATGCTACTAAAAGAATTGGGAATCTGTGACGTGTGGAGGGAACTCAACCCCAGTGTAAAAGACTATACATTTTACTCAACTCCACATTCATCTTACTCAAGGATTGACTATTTTTTTATGTTTAATAGAGACATTGGAAGAGTAAAAACATGTAAAATAGGACTGATGGATCTCTCCGACCACAGTCCGATCTACATGGACTTAAATATCCAAAAATACACAAATAATACATTTTCTTGGAGGTTAAATTCAAATGTCCTGAAAGGACCATTGAAAGATGAATTGGAATCAGATATTCTCAGATATTTGGAAGATAACGATAATGGAGAAGTATCCCCTTTAATACTGTGGGATGCATGTAAAGCTGTAATAAGAGGAAAGATTATTGCAAAACTGGCAACCCAAAAGAAACTAAGACAAGAAAAACTATCCACATTAGAGTCAGAACTTAGGAACCTAGAAAAAGAACACAAAGGCAACACTCATTCTACTGACTCGCTCAAGATTAAGGAAATTAAAAACCAAATAAATGAGATCTACACAATAGAAATCCAGAAGAAACTTACATTTCTGAAACAAAAATACTATGAAGCAGGCAGTAAATCGGCAAAATTGCTAGCCTATAAATTGAGGAAACATCAAACAGAAAGAGCAATCTACAAAATCAGAGACCCAGTATCAAAGGAAATAAAATTCAGAATTCAGGATATTCTTAAAAACTTCGAGAATTACTATAAGAACTTATACTCCCACAAAAAACATAAAAACGCATCCGAGGCATTCCTAAACACATTAAACCTTCCCCAACTTACGGAGTCACAAAATAAAACACTACTGTCAGAAATACATCCTAAAGAACTGGAAAAAGCAATTATGAAACTTAAAGCTAACAAATCCCCAGGAGCTGATGGCTATACAGCAGAGTGGTACAAAACCTTTAAACAGCAACTATCTCCTCTCCTCCTGAAAACATTTAATTATGTCCTCCACACAGGGGAAATCCCCCCCTCCTGGAGAGAAGGGGTCATTGCAGTTATACCTAAACCTGAAAAGGATAAACTAGAGTGCTCCAACTACAGACCAATCAGTGTACTAAATCAGGACTATAAGCTTTTTACCATTATCCTTGCCAAAAGGTTAGAAAATATACTGACAGACCTAATTCATTTAGACCAAACAGGTTTTATAAGACAAAGACAGACACAAGACAACATTCGACGCACTTTACACATAATTCATCATATAAAAAAATATAACTTAAATGCAGTCATATTGGGATTAGATGCTGAAAAAGCATTCGATTCGGTTGACTGGTCTTTTCTATATAGAATCTTATCCAGTTTCAATTTTCATAACAACTTCATTAGAACTATACAGGCATTATATAAAAAACCAACAGCTAAAATAAGGATTAACGGTAATTTATCATCATCTTTTGAACTGGAAAGAGGATGTCGTCAGGGCTGCCCCCTGTCTCCACTGCTCTTTGCAATCTTCATAGAACCTCTGAGCCAATGGATAAGACAAAACCAAAAAATTCAAGGTATTACACTTGGTCAGAAGGAACATAAAATAGCACTCTTTGCTGATGACATTTTAATATACCTAGGGCAGCCGGACACTTCTTTACCAGAACTAACCTCAGTTTTTTCAGAGTATGGAGATTTATCGGGGTACAAATTAAATATGCATAAAACCCAAGTTTTAACATTCAACTATGACCCAAATCATTATTCACTAAGCAAACTCAAAACTAACTGGGAGTCGGAATCTATGAAATATCTGGGGGTCAATATCCCGAAACAACTCAACAAAATTATATCACTAAACTATGATCCACTGGTGACAAAAATAAAATCTGACCTAGCAAGATGGAATATGATACCATTCTTGGGTACTGCACAAAGAATTGAAGCAGTCAAAATGAATATACTTCCACGTCTTCTATACCTTTTCCAAACAATACCGGTAGAACCTCCCAAAAAAACATGGCAGGAGCTGGACAGAAGGATCTCAAGATTCATATGGCAGGGCAAGAGACCTAGAATCAGATATAGAACCCTACAGCTAAACAAAGACAAAGGTGGGCTCGCGCTGCCAAATATCAGGGACTACTTTAAAGCCGCACAAATTAAAACTTTAGTAGAGATATGTAACCCAGTCTACACTGCACAATGGAAGGAGATCGAATGCCAAATAACAAGTGACATCCCCCTACAGGCGATAATAGGGAACAATGCCTTACCTAAGCTTTTGAATAACACTAACCCGTGGATAGAGACCCCGCTAAAAATTTGGTTTAAGATAGTCAGAGAGAATCAAACTAAAGAGCCCTATCGACTTCTGCAATGGATCGCCTATGATCAGGACTTTACTCCTAATAAAACAGACACCAGATTTAAAAAGTGGAAGGAGAAAGGGCTGATAAAATATTACGATTTTTTTAAAGGGCAAATCTTAAGAAGTTTTTGAAGATTTGAAAAAACAAGGCCTAATAAATCAAGACCTTTACAGGTTCTTCCAGCTTAGACACCACATAAACAATATACTTAAAAAGGAGGTTTTGGAAAGGGCCCAGTCAGGTGTTCTGAAGGTCTTCTTAATGGCATATAAAGGGATCCCAGGGATCAGATACATTTCTAAAATATACCAAGGTCTTCAAGACTTAAAAGGAGACAACACATCTTATATAAAAGAGAGATGGGAAAAAGAGGGGAATTTCACTTTACAACTGGAAATATGGGAAAAGCTAAATAAACAGCAATGGAAAAGTACCTCATCCCTGCAGTGGAGAGAATTTGGATGGAAAAACTTGGCAAGATTTTTCAGAACACCTGCACAAAACAAATTTACCCATAAGGGATTGAACTGTTGGCGCTTGTGTGGTGAAAAGACTGCAAATCATTTTCATGTGTTTTGGTCATGCCCAGTTATCCACCAATATTGGACCAAGGTACAGACAATATTGGGGAAAATATTCAAAATTACAGTTCCCTTTTCTTTTGTAACTTTGTATTTGGGTTTACTACCGGACTCACTGGAAAGACGAGGAGAAAAATACTTATTCAATGTTTTAATATTGGCAAGCAAAAAAGCTCTAACTAAAAAATGGATGTTGAAGGACTGTCCTACACCTGAAGAATGGACTAACGTGATCCAAGACATTTACTCGATGGAAAAGTTGACATTCGCACTGAGACAGGACATGGATGGGTTCATGAACTTTTGGCAACCCTGGACCGCATATGTGTCTTCCATTAGATCTAATCTTTGACAAATACCATTTCAATAATGGTTCCGCTCTTTGTTCCAACGCTACTCAGATGCTCTTTTATCTTTATTTACTTACTTTTTCTTTTTGTTTGTTTTTTACTGGTTTGTTTGTTTTTTTTTGTAAGTTGTTTTTTTTTTCTCTTTAATTTCACTTTTTCTTTCACTTTAAAAAAAAAAAAAAGGGGTGTTGTAAGAATTAATCTTCCAAAGTTGTCAGATATCAGAAAATAAGGGAACATGTGATGAAAATGTAAACACTGCATTGCTGTAACGACCTGTATACCCTTTACAAAAACTTAAATTAAAAAAAAAACAAAAAACTGATTGCTTTTTTTTTGGTCAAAGTGAGGGAGTCACTGAACATATTTGCAAATGCATGCTATATTGATACTACTGTACTAATTTCTGGGCTTTGGACAGTTGTGAACATCCAGTACCGCATATATTACCCTCAGATGGGCCCAAAGGGACCCGTTCTGTGTGACTCATACAAGCCTTTTATTTTCACAATGTTCTGCGTAGGTGTCAAGGACAAAACAAGCACCATCCCTCGGGTCCGGTCAAGGCTGAAAAAATATTTACAGCATCTCTCACACTGAAAGGACCTGCCTACATCATAAGTGCTGTTACCCGCATGAGCCTGACTCCAAAACTGTTCTTGGGTGGAAGGATGTGGCTAACCTGGACAAAGAGTAACTGATCACATAGTTTTGTCACGTCGCATGACCTGAGTCTTTTTATAAGTTAGCACTCCTGAAGTCAGGGCTGGGTGTAACCTGTGACCACTGAGGTTTTGTTTTGTCTGTTGTCCTCTCCTCTTCTGAACGTCATGGAAATCAGTGACCCAAAAGTTTACTCTGTATATGTAAAATTGTGTATCCATCACATTCTATATAGTAGGAGCAGAAGACCAGATATGTAAAGCACAACAAATCTTTTACACAAACAGGAAGCATGTGAGAGATGGGAGGGAAAGTGGTGGGAAGGCCTGCGACAGGCCTCTGAGAGGTACATTGTTTAGCTCTGGGCTCCCCAAGGTTGTCTTTTTACATCTATGCAGGCATGGATGTGCAGGAATACAGGCTATTGTTACTCAAGCAACAGTGCATTTGCTTTCTTTGGCTGAGATGCCCCTCATGAGGAAAAATTAGAAAAAAGTGTAACTGTTGAGCCTTGTTATATTATTATAGTAGTGGTCCCCCCCCCCCCAAAAAAAAGAAAAAAAAAGCCCAAAAAGAAAACTGTTTTATTAATTAATTAATTAATTTATATTTATTAAAGTTCAGATAGAAAGTCAGATTTCTGAGCGTAAGCAAATGCAGCATCAGATTGCATCAAGTGACAAGTGTGTGTGTACGCGTGCGCGCACAGAGGGTTGATGCCAACCTAGACTTTTATGATTATTATTCAAAGTTATGAATAATTTTGGGTCTATCACAAAATAGTGCAAAACAGATAATACGATAATGTCTTTTGGTTAAATTAAATCACCCTTTATTGTCATTCAACTGTACAACCAATCATGTACAGTAGAACGAGATTGTGTTTTACCTATCTACTGTGTTAATCACACACACACCCCAAGTGTAGAATCAGAGGGCCGCTGCCATGCAAGGCACTGCCACAAATTTCCCTCCTCCATTCCATTATTGCTGAGCACCAAGCTGGACGGCAGGAAGTTCCACTTTTATATGGTCTTCGGCATGACCCAGCCGGGATTTGAACCCCTGCCTCCCGGGTGTGGGGCGGATGCTCTACCAACTGAGCCACCACTCCGGTTAAGCCAAAAGACTGATTATAAGCAGACCATTTTGAGATTATACTGCATAAACAATGCATATTACACTTTATAATAACTCAGCATGAACACACCTACGTATTCATTTTGAAGGAGTAGATGTCTCCCGACTCATGATGTGTTTATGTATTTTCCAAAATACTATCATACTGCAAATTATACAGTATTTGTCAGTCATCTATGTTGCTGTATGCATTATTGTAGAAATACTAAATTATCATCTGTATACTGTATTGCTTAACCTCCTCATGGTAGTAACTGGACATACAGTAAAACAGTCATGGAGAGTAGCAGCAGTGAGTATGATAGTCAGGTGGAAATCCATCTAAAACCCTTTAAAAACAAGTCATAGAGATGTTTCCATTCTTGGCATCCTTAGGACATATCTTCATGATAACATTGAATTTGGGTGGTGGAATTTTTTTATCTGCACATTTTCAAGATGGCTGCCACCTGCAGTCACCAAAACCAAAGAGTAACACATTTTTTTGTATTTTTATTCTAGTATTTTTTTTTCCATTGAGAGAGTAGGGATGGGAAGGGGAAAAAACATTCATATTAGTAATTTACTCATGCGTACTTAAATTATATGATCAGAGGTAGGTATAGTAGGCAGGAATTCTACTCATGTAAAAACAGTGCTTTGAAATTAATATTTAAAAGTAGACAACCAAAAATTTCTAGCTGAATTAAGGGTACAAGGAGCACCCACCTACAGTAAAACCTTGAGTAATGACTTTAGTCTTGAAGGTTTGAGGTTTTTCTCCAAAATTTATAACAATTTTCTTATAGTTTTCTACTTTTTTCAATAAATTTATCTAAATTTGAAACCATTTTCCTCAAATTTGTAATCTTCTCTTATAAAATTGACTTTTCTTGTACATTTGAAACTTTATTATAAATGTTTTGATTATTTCATGGCTAATTTTGGTCTATTTTTTAAAATAAAATTGCTGTTTTTTTTTTTTTGTTTTTTTTTTTTATAAATTTGAAAGAGACTGTGGTATTTTTTTTCACTTTTTCCTTATAACAATATAATTTTACAGAGCCAGAATAGAACAATAATTTAACTCTGATTTCAAAGAAAAAAAATAATAAAATTGTATTTAATGAAAATTAACTTGATGATGCAGTTATTTCTGTTATAATATTTCTATTTATTTATTTATTTATTTTAGAAATCTCCTCACCACCCAGACAGCAGGAAACACCTCCCTTATTTTGAAATCCAAGTGTTGGCATGTTTAGTTTGTCTGAAGCCTGCTGACGGATTAAAGTCATTGACTTTGTGAATTTTGGTCTTTTTTCATCTTAATTTGCCAGGTACATAATAATGAACATAAATTAGTTAATATTGACTAAGGTAAAGGTAAAAACATCTCCTTTTTATTCTTGTCTGACATAAGACAAACAAAAACTAATAATTAAAAAGAAGACAAAATAAACCTACTTGAGTTCCTAACCACATCTGTTAGCTAAGCGACGCTTCCATTATTGCTCCCGTTACCAGCGGGTTAAAACCACGATAAACTCCTCCAGTGCTTACAGACCTCTTCTGCTTTTTTTCCCCAAATTTAAAATACTTTAATAAGCTTATGTTTCTCTCGGACAGTGATGCTAGCGAGACACTCTGCCTGGTGACTGGAGTGGTCATGTGGACAAGGCGCTTCTGAACTCTGCCCAGATGACGGTCACGCGTGTTGTTCATGTGCACGCTTGCGAACTGTCATTCCTTCATATTTTTTTCTTAAATTTATATTTCCTCTTAGAGTGGAGGAATAAATTCAAGCGTGGTGGGCCGCCACCCGGAAATGTTACCAGAGAAAACCTTGTTTCGGCAACTTAGGGGCCAATTTTGGATGATCATTCTACGAAACTATTGCAGTATGGGAGTATTAAGTCCATATCCAGGGTATTTAGGGTGATTTGAAGTCAATGTCACATAGTCAAGGACAAAATCAAAGTCATTTTCATTTCATTTTAGTGCCCAGAGGCATGGTGTGACGATGGGATGTCACTACTGTATGTCTGGTTATATTGTGTGATTATGTTGTATCTGTATTGTTGTATGATTGTTTGTTAAGTTGCACATAGTAGTTTAGGATTTGTCTTTGTTAATTTGAATGCCCTGGGAGATAATTAGTATGATTAAGAATCTGGTAAAATAATTGTTAAAGGATTTATTGCACATATCTTTGCCAACATGCTTCCTGTGCGTGTCCAGGCAAAAGACTCCGTTAGGAGTTGAGGGCCTTATATAGGACACCAGCAGGGAGCAAATATGTCTGGTAAGTCAGAGAGGTGGTTTAATATTTGTAAATAGGGGTTAAGGTTATTTATTGAACTATTTATATGACTATTTATTTGTATGTTATTTATATTTATATTGTGTATATTTGGGGAAAGTTTATATATTCCTTTCGTGGCGCCGCGAACGGCGGCGCCACACGAGTCGGCTGCCTGTTGCAACAGCCTTTTTTTTATCTTCCTTCTTCTTTCTACACCTTTCACTCTGTATATATATCACGGACGCACGGATCACCCCGGGGGTCTCCCGGGGTCGGCGGACGGAGCCACGGTTTGCAGAGGGAGACGTTACAGCGGGGAGGAGCTAGTGCTAGCTAGCACTTGGCTGCTGCCCGGTGCTAATGGGAAAACTCGACATACCGGGAGCTGTAGCGAAACTGACGCGAGTGCCGGGCTGGAGTTTAGGCGGCGTGAAAGAAATATAAGACAGAATAATAAGAGCGATGGCAAGAACCAAGCAGACACCGCCCGTTAAAAATCTACCTGGAGGGGATGAAGGCCCCCCCCCCCCCCTCCCCCCAGGAGGTCAGGCTAGCCACCAGGGCTGGCTCGGTAGAGGGCGCATCCTGGCACACCGGCAGAGTAGTGGAGAGGCCATCGCCATCACAGGAGGCCCGGGCTCTGAAGAGAGATCTGTCCGCTGCCTAGAAATACCACGGAGCAGTGCTCATCCGTAAGCTGCCCGTCCAGCGCCTGGTGAGGGAGATCCGCTCAGGACTTCAGAGTCCCTGCGTTTCTGAGCTTCGCCCGTCATGGGCTCTGCAGGGAGACCTAAGCGAGGCCCACCTGGTGGTCTCTTCTTCGCTAAGGGGGTCACCATCATGCTCCAAGAGTACTTCCAGCTGGCCCGCTGCATCCGCAGAGAGAGAGCTTAGACTTTCTGCTGCACATTCACCAGCCATAATGCTCTGCACTGTGTGTCTATATATATATACATTTATAGTAATATGGACATATGTTTACTAGATGTTGTTCTCGTTCTTTGCCTTCTGATTGTTGCTCTGAGTGTTGCTATCCCTATGCTGTTGCAATCCTGGAATTTCCCAATTGTGGGACTAATAAAGGCTTATCTTATCTTATCTTATCTTATCTTATATTTTTAGATGTTAGTTGGTATGTGTTTAGAATAGGAATGATGACTGTTTTACCTGGGATTATGGTAGGGGCTAATCACCTCTAATTATCCTGTCCATTATATAACAGGTGTGAGATATCGAGTATTAAGTTGAATTGATGATATTGGATTGCATCGCTGATTTCAGAATGTTTATTGCTTGATATGCTTTCTTGACTGAGGAAGTACATTTTGTGTTTGAAAGACTGTGTCATGATTTTCCTGAGAGACTGGAGATGACTACTTGTAAGTAAAAATAAACTGGACTAATTGACAAAATTGAATTCTGGCCTCGTTCGCTGCCCACCATTTTATCACATTTGGTGGCAGCGGTGGTCCGTGCTGTGGACGCCGTGGCGTTCGGTGGATGGAGGAATCCATGGCCAGAAGAAAAGTGAGGCAGGAGGAGCGGTCTGACCTGGATGCAGGAATGACGGAGGAGGAACCGGGAGTCAGCGGACTGGGCGAGCTCGAGGAGCTAACGAACCTGGTGAAATCGGTGGTACGTTCGCTGACGGTCAGAGACCGGCAGATGGAGGAGGAAGCCGCTCTCCATGACCAAAGGTGACAGGCTGTAAATGAACAAATTTGTCGGGTACAGTCGCAGGTTGCGGAGCTGAGAGAGGAGTACGGGAGCCGGGCGGAACATGGTGGTGACGACGGCGCTCCGGGGGAGGACCCCAGGATGACGGCCAGTCGGGTCGGCCCGCAGGAGGAAGATTTGCCGCTGCAGGTGCAGCCGAGGAGGACATCACTGCACCACGAGCCCAGGCTGAATCCTCTCTCACCCGAGGACGACATAGAACAATACCTGACAACATTCGAGAGGATCGCTACAGTCTGCCGCTGAAGGGAAGAAGAGTGGGCTATCCATCTTGCTCCTTTACTCTCAGGTAAAGCGTGGAGCGCATATGTTTTGATGGATGTGGCTGACACAGACAATTATGGGAAAGTTAAAGAAGCTATCTTAAGTAAATTTGAAATAACTTCTGACACTTACAGGAGGAGGTTTCGTTCCTTGGACATTTTTCAGGACGAAACCCCTCGCGAACTGTATGTAAGCCTGAAAGACCTGTTGTATAAATGGATTAAGCCAGAGACCCTATTGTTAAAAGATATTATGGAACAGCTTATTTTGGAACAGTTTTTGCGTATGGTGAACCTGGAACTGGGAGTCTGGATACAAGAGCGGGACCCGAAGACTGCAGAGGACGCTGCTCGTCTGGCAGAGGTTTTTCTGTCAGCCAGGTCTGGGAGCAGGAGACCTACTCTCGGCCGTGACAGATTTTTCACCACTCGGATTGAGGTTAATGAGGGTGAAAGGGGTGGTCCAGCTAGAAATAGGTTGTATTCCAGGCCCAGTCAGATCACAAACAGCAAATATAATAATAGCAAAAAGTCACGAGTGGTTGCAAATAAGGATATACGCTGTTATCAGTGCAATAAAATCGGTCACACTCAATACTCATGTCCTGCCATAAGAAATCAGAAACCGTCACTTTTATGTTCAGTTCCTAGACCCACTTGTTCAGCCTCAGTGCATAGTGGAGTATATAAAACAAAAGTGTTGCTTAATGGTCAGTGTGAAGAGGCCCTGTTAGATTCAGGTTGCTTTCAAACAGTGGTGCTACCTAGTTTGATTCCTAGGGATTTATGGAATGACTCAGAAATAAACATCAGTTGTGTCCATGGGGATAAGAAACTGTACCCGGCCGCTGAGGTTTATTTAACAGTAGGGGGTCAAACTTATCTACTTCCTGTAGCTCTTGTGCCTGATTTGATTTGCCGTATCCTGTTATTCTTGGCAATGATGTTCCAACTTTGTTAGACATCATACAACAGGTTAGAGAGGAACAAACGGAGGAGAGACAGGCAGGTGGCGCTGTTGAACAGAGTAAATACACCTGTGGTGTAAAAATTGTATATGGTGACAACTAGGGCACAGAGGGTGCCAATGCTCTTAGGAATTACCTTTTTATGATTCTGAGCTAGAGGTAGGCCCTATTAAGCAACACAAATCCAAGGCTCAGAAGAGAAGAGAATAAGGTGTTAGTGTCAGCAAAGAATTTTGGTGATGAATGAAACACCACAATTAAGCCCATTCAGTAGAGTTGTTGACATCCCCTCCTGACATTGCAGAAAGCTGACCAACACTTAAGCCCTTGTTTGATAAAGTCTCGGAGATTGAGGGTGTGAAACAGGGTAAAAACTGATTGTTTGGACTGAGGCCTTGTATGTCATAAAAAAGGGCCCCATTCTTATATCAACAAGCACGGTGGAGTTACTGGCCATACGCTTTACCACAGCGACCTCGCACCAAAAATTATGGAACTAGGACATGTTATTCCTTGGGCAGGTCATCTAGCATTCCAAAAAACTCTACACAGAATTGCTAGAAGGTTTTGTGTGGCTGGGAATGTATACCCAGGTAAGGACTTCTGCACGACATGGTTAGGTATGTCAGATTACAGCATTCTAGAGGGAGTAGCACGTGCCCAACTGCAACCATTACCCATTATTGGAACACCATTCGACAGAATAGGGATGGATATAGTTGGCCCCTGAGAGAAGCTCCTCGGGTAATAAATACATTCTTGTAATTTGTGACTATGTGACTCGGTACCAGAAGCCTTTCCCTTGAAATCTATTAAGGCTAGGCAGGTTGCCAACTGCCTTATCCAGTTGTTTTCAAGGGGTAGGCATACCTCGAGAAGTTCTGACAGATGTGGAACAAATTCTTGTCTAGGACTGTTGCAGCAAGTGTATAAGCTGTTGGGGATTTAAGGGCATTAAGACCACCCCTTATCACCCGCAGACTGATGGACTAGTGGAGCGATTTAATCAGACTCTTAAAATATGCTGCGGAAATTTGTTTCTGAAACGGGCTCAGATTGGGATCAATGGGTACCTTATTTACTGTTTGCTTACCGGGAGGTGCCCCAGGCTTCAACAGGGTTCTCACCTTTTGAACTACTCTATGGTCGTCAGGTGAGGGGCCCACTGGATTTATTAAAGGAACACTGGGAGAGTCCACCGAGTGATCAGGACAATGTGGTCTCTTATGTCATTAAAATGAGAGAGAAACTGGATCGAATGACTGCTTTGGCTCAGGAGCACATGAGGACGGCGCAGGCCAAACAAAAAACCTGGTATGATAAGAAGGCCAGGAAAAGGGTTTTTCACCCAGGACAACAAGTTTTGTTATTGCTGCCCTCGTGTGACAGTAAGCTGTTGGCTCGATGGCAGGGGCCTTATGAAATTTCCAAAAAACTAAGTTCACTGACATATGAACTATATATGCTTGACAGGAAGGTAAAGTATCAGACCTTCCATATTAACTTATTGAAAGAGTTTCAGCAGCCTGGTCATCAGCAGCAGCAACCTGCTCTTCAGGAGATACATCAGCTCTTGATCTGTGCGACGGAAGTGGATGAGGAGAAGGAACAGTCCTTTCCCACAAATGTGTCAGAGCCTTATTTATTTCAAGTGTCTCATTTGCAGGTGGATCAGCAGAGAGAGTTAGAGACATTACTGGATCCAGATTTGTTTCAGGAGAGACCTGGTTTCACGACATTGGTACGTCATAAGATTTATTTGAAAGAGGAAACTGTTCCACATAGAAAATTGTATAGGATCCCGGAACGATTGGTCCCAAAAATGAAAACAGAAATTGACTTGATGTTGCAGCTGGGAGTGATTGAGGAGTCAGTCAGTGAGTGGTGTAGCCCGATTGTGCTGGTTCCAAAAAAGGATGGCTCATTAAGATTTTGTATTGACTTTAGATACCTTAACTCAGTATCTAAATTTGAGTCATACTCTATGCCCCGGATTGATGAATTATTAGAGAAAGTGGGCAAGGCTAGATTTATTTCTACTTTGGACCTATGCAAGGGGTATTGGCAGGTGGCATTGGCACCAGAAATAAAGGAACTTACAGCCTTTAAAACACCATATGGCAGTTTTCAATTTAGGGTCATGCCATTTGGCCTTCAAGGGGCACCTGCAATGTTTCAGCGGCTGATGGACCAAATATTAAGGAGAGTATCAAACTTTGCGGCTGCCTATTTGGATGACGTGGTCATTTATAGTCAGACCTGGGAAGAACATCTGATACACCTTAGGCAGGTCCTTCAGCTAATTAAGAGGGCAGGACTGAAAATTAACCCACGCAAATGCGCATTCGGACAACAGCAGGTGGAGTACCTGGGTCATGTGGTTGGTCAGGGGGTCATTAGACCACGAATAGGTAAAGTGGATGCCATTAAGACCTACCCTGTACCCACCACTAAGAAGAGAGTGCGATCATTTATGGGAATGGTAGGATGGTATAGTAAGTTCATCCCCCACTTTGCTGAAAGAGCCACAGTATTGACTGACCTCACTAAAGCTTCAGCACCGAATAAGGTAAAATGGACAGAGGAGTGTGACAGAGCGTTTGAGGATCTGAAGAGGGCTATTTCTGGGGAGAAGGTTCTCTACAGTCCAGACTTTGCTCGCCCGTTCATTTTACAGACTGATGCTTCAGGGGTTGGCATTGGAGCAGTACTTCTCCAGGAGGAGAAGGGAGAGAGACACCCAGTACTGTTCTTGAGCCGTAAATTGTTGGACCGGGAGACAAGATACTCTACGATTGAAAAAGAATGTCTTGCCATAAAATGGGCAATAGGGTCCCTAAAATATTATTTATTAGGGCGTCATTTCTTGTTAGAGACAGATCATCGGGCTTTACAGTGGCTAGACAGAATGAAGGATGTGAACAGTCATCTTACAGGGTGGTATGTGTCCCTCCAACCATATAATTTTACTGTTTGATATGTGGCAGGGAAAACCAACCTTGTGGCTGATAACCTCTCTAGAATACATGACTCATAAGAGTACTGTATTCTCGGGAAAGGGGGGAGGAAATGTGACGATGGGATGTCACTACTGTATGTCTGGTTATATTGTGTGATTATGTTGTATCTGTATTGTTGTATGATTGTTTGTTAAGATGCACATAGTAGTTTAGGATTTGTCTTTGTTAATTTGAATGCCCTGGGAGATAATTAGTATGATTAAGAATCTGGTAAAATAATTGTTAAAGGATTTATTGCACATACCTTTGCCAACATGCTACCTGTGCGTGTCCAGGCAAAAGACTCCGTTAGGAGTTGAGGGCCTTATATAGGACACCAGCAGGGAGCAAATATGTCTGGTAAGTCAGAGGGGTGGTTTAATATTTGTAAATAGGGGTTAAGGTTATTTATTGAACTATTTATATGACTATTTATTGTATGTTATTTATATTTATATTGTGTATATTTGGGGAAAGTATTTATGTATTTTTAGATGTTAGTGGGTATGTTTTTAGAATAGGAATGATGACTGTTTTACCTGGGATTATGGTAGGGGCTAATCACCTCTAATTATCCTGTCCATTATATAACAGGTGTGAGATATCGAGTATTAAGTTGAATTGATGATATTGGATTGCATCGCTGATTTCAGAATGTTTATTGCTTGATATGCTTTCTTGACTGAGGAAGTACATTTTGTGTTTGAAAGACTGTGTCATGATTTTCCTGAGAGACTGGAGATGACTACTTGTAAGTAAAAATAAACTGGACTAATTGACAAAATTGAAACTTTGGCCTCGCTTTCGCTGCTGCACCAAATTATCACACATGGCCTGTGGGAATTGCTGTTCGCAGACGACCTAGTCTTGATGGTAGAGAGCGAGGAAGAGGTGCAAAGAAAGTGGTTGAGCTGGCAAAATGGGATGGAATCCAAAGGCTTGAAGGTTAATACTGAGAAGACAGAGGTAGTGGTCAGTAGTAGAAGAGAGACAAGTGCAGACATCAAAGACAGGAATAATGTCAGTCTGAAGCAGGTGGACAAGTTCAAGTATTTGGGAGTGACAACTGATGAGAAAGGTGGATCTGAAGCAGCTGTAAGGGCAAGAGTGACTGCAGCATGGGTGAAATGGAGAGAACTGTCAGGGGTTATTATAGACAAGAAAATGCCAAGGAAGTTGAAAATAAAGCTGTTTAAAACCATCATAGAACCAACCCTTCTGTATGGCGCAGAGTCATGAACAACAGGAAAAAAGGAAGAAAGGATATTGGAAGCAACAGCGATGAGGATGTTAAGAAGAATTAAGGGAGTAACACTGAAAGATAAAGAAGTGAAAACATCAGGAAAGAGCAAGGTGTAGATGATATTATTGAGCAGGTGAGGGAGATAAGGATGAGATGATATGTCCATGGGATGAGGATGGATGATGGAAACCCAATGAAGAGTGTGATAAACATCAAAATTGAAGGAAAAAGGCTGAGAGGAAGACCAAAGAAGAGATGGATGGATAATATTAGGCAAGATATGGACCACTTCCAAGTGACACAAGAGGAAGCCATGCCCAGACAGCTGTGGAAGACCAAAATGAGGGCAGCCACCCCTGCAGGTTTGTGGGACTATGTGGCTTGGGGGTGGTGGGGGTGGTGGGGGGGGGCGTGGTTAGGGTGCAGGACTCATGATTGATAGGTTTGAATCTCACACCAGGCAACAAGTCTGGTGGTCCCAGTGCAGTCTGACTGGGTTGTCAAAGGCAAGAGCATAAACAATCTATGGTCCTGGCACAAGAAACATCCCTTGCAGTCTTTCAAAAAGAGTAGGGGATATCCCCATTATCGAGTTTCTAGCATCTCCTCTGTTAGCATTCACAGCGCTCTGAAATTTTCAGGGTACATTTTCCCGCTTGATATTTTGTCCACACTTCCAAATGTTGCATAAAGAATGGCTTTAAGGTCAGGAGAGAAGATTATGCAGACAGCATAAAAGAAAGCCATGAGATTGAGCGTATTCCCTAGTAGAGGGATTACATTCCTGAAGTAGGAATGTGTGTGGAACATTATGTCTACTGTGACCTTGTTTCTGAGCTACAGTAAATACAGTATTAGGACCTTCTGTCCAGTCCCTGATTCACTCAACAGAATGAGTCTTTCTCAGTTGTTGTGAGTATAGTTGATGGGGATTCAGAAACTTTGTTGATCAAAGGGGGGTAGACCACTTTAGTGTTTGCTTCATCGCTGCACCAGATTTTTGAGCTAGTTGAGTATTGTGCCCACTCCACTCTGGACAGGATTCAAGTGTCGACATATCCTTCATGAATTGGTTGTCCAGGCCATGAGACCAATGAATGAATATCACCTTGGAGCACAGAAATGAAAGGGGTGGGATTTAGTACAAGGCTTTTTCTGATGGCATGGGGGGGGGGGTGTTTCTTGGTACCATCATAAAAAATCTTGGGCACTTCAAAGTCCATAAGTTTGTGCCTTTTCTCCATATTCTGGTGTATAACACTTTTCTGTTCACCTGCAACAGGGTCTGAGCTGACAGAGTCCTCAGTTTGAGTGAGAATCATGGCTAGAGAATGGTAGTTTATTAAAGTTCTGAGATGAGATTTCACATTCAAAGTTGTCTGCACAGCAATGGATCAGGCTGTCTCCATTAAACTTCACTTCCTCCACCTCATCAGCTACTGCAACAGCTGCCAAGTGCTTGAATGAGGTAACCCCTCCAAAGTTATGCAAAAATGTTGTCATGCTTTTCTTTCTCCTCATGGCACATGCAGGGAAATGGTTTACTTGAAGAGTTTCAATCTGGGTTTAGAATCCATCATAGTACTGAAGTAGCCTTAGCGAAGGTCACTAACGACCTCCTCATCGCATCTGATAATGGACTGGTTTCTGTACTTGTCCTTTTAGATCTTAGTGCAGCTTTTGATACTATCAATCATAATATTCTACTTGATAAGATAAGATAAGATAAGATAAGCCTTTATTAGACCCACAATGGGGAAATTCCAGGATTGCAACAGCACAGGGATAGCAACACTCAGAGCAACAATCAGAAGGCAAGAAAAAACAACATCTAGTAAACATATGTCCATATTACTATAAATGTATATATATAGACACACAGTGCAGAGCATTATGGTTGGTTGGTGAATGTGCAGCAGAAAGTCTAAGCTCTCTCTCCGCGGATGCGGCGGGCCAGCTGGAAGTCTTTGGGCATGATGGTGACCCCCTTAGCGAAGAAGAGACCACCAGGTGGGCCTCGCTGGTCTCCTGCAGAGCCATGACGGCGAAGCTCAGGAAACGCAGGACGGTCTTGAAGTCCTGAGCGATCTCCCTCACCAGGCGCTGGACGGGCAGCTTACGGATGAGCAGCTCCGTGGATTTCTGGTAGCGACGGATCTCTCTCAGAGCCACGGGCCTGTGACGGCGAGGCCTCTTCACTCTGCCGGTGGCCGGAGCGCCTCTCCGAGCAGCCCTGGTGGCTAGCTGTCTCCTGGGGGGCTTCTTCCTCCAGTAGATTTTACGGGCAGTCTGCTTGGTTCTTGCCATCGCTCTTTATTATTCTGTCTTATATTTCTTGCACGCCGCCTAAACTCCAGCCCGGCACCCGCGTCGTTTTCGCTACAGCTCCCGGTATGTCGAGTTTCCCATTAGCACCGGGCGGCGGCCAAGTGCTAGCTTGCACTAGCTCCTCCCCGCTGTAACGTCTCCCGCTGCAAACCGTGGCTCCGTCCGCCGACCCGGGAGACCCCCGGGGCGATCCGTGCGTCCGTGATATATATACAGAGTGAAAGGTGTAGAAAGAAGAAGGAAGATAAAAAAAAAAGGCTGTTGCAACGGGCAGCCTACTCGTGTGGCGCCACCGGTCCGGCAGAACCGGAACCGGATAGATTAGATAGATAGATAGATTAGAACACTATGTTGGACTTAATGGAACTTCGTTGCAGTGGTTTAGATCTTATTTATCTGATAGGTTCCAGTTTGTTCATGTAAATAATGAGTTTTCTTTCAACTCAGAGCTTAGTCATGGAGTTCCACAGGGATCTGTGCTAGGCCCTACTCTTTCAGTTTATATATGCTTCCCTTAGGCAACATTATTAGAAAGCACTGTATACATTTTCATTGTTATGCAGATGACACACAATTATACCTGTCAATGAAGCCAGATGATAGTAATCAATTAGCCAAGTTAGAAGCCTGTCTTAAGGAAATCAAAGCTTGGATGACTTGTAATTTCCTGCTATTAAATTCAGATAAGACTGAAGTCATTCTTGTTGGTCCAAAAAACCTTAGAAATACCTTTCCAAATCAAACGTTCAGTTTGGATGCGGTTACTCTTTCTCTTAATAGCTCTGTGAGGAACCTTGGAATTATTTTTGATCAAGATCTGTCCTTCAATTCACATATTAAATTTGTTTCTAAGACTGCCTTCTATCATTTGCATAATATTGCCAAGATTAGGAGCATCTTGTCTCAGAGTGATGCTGAGAAACTGATCCACGCTTTTGTTAGCTCAAGATTAGATTATTGTAATTCTTTATTATCAGGCTGTCCTAAAACATCTTTAAAAAGTCTTCAGCTGATCCAAAATGCTGCAGCAAGAGTTTTAACAGGTACTAGAAAGAGAGATCATATCTCTCCAGTTCTGGCCTCCCTTCATTGGCTTCCCATAGAGTTTAGAATTAAGTTTAAAATCCTTCTTCTTACTTACAAAGCTCTAAACAATCAGGCTCCTTTTTATTTAAAAGATCTGATACTACCATATTATCCTAACAGAGCACTACGCTCCCAAAATGCAGGATTACTTGTAATACCTAGAATCTCCAAAAATACATATATTTTGGTAGCAAGATAATAAAAAATTTGCCAATTACTAGCCAAAATTTATTGTTTTATTGTTTGTTTGTTTTTTTTTTTAGCCAAAAATGACCCTAGTATTGACCATGGTCATGTGATCCTGACCTTGAATTGCTTCAGTGACCTCAGAAATTGACTCAGCACCCAAGAAAACCTATATTTGATTAAAAAAAAGAAAATAATCAAAATCAACCCGTTAGTTTGCTGAGCTATGTCACTCTTTGGTTTTGGTGAACGTGGGTGACAGCCATCTCTAAAATATGCTCATTAAAATTTTGCCACCACCCAAATTTAATGTTATTACACAGAAATGTTAAGATAAGATAAGATAAGATAAGATAAGATTGATAAGCCTTTATTAGTCCCACAATGGGGAAATTCCAGGATTGCAACAGCACAGGGATAGCAACACTCAGAGCAACAATCAAGAAGACAAGAGAAACAAGAGCAGCGAATATACATATGTACATATAAATATATTATATATATATATATATATATATATATATATATATATATATATATATATATATATAAACAGTGCGGAGCATTGTAGCTAGATGAAATACATATATAAATATATATACACACAGTGCGGAGCATTGTAGCTAGATGGAATAAACAGCATAACTGTCTACTTAGTTATCCTACATAGTATGAATATGTACCCATACATATTTTCACCCTCCATAGCGACCGATATTGTCCTAGTTGTATACTGGAGGGGACCATTGTGTAAGTCTATTGCATCTTTTGCATTCAATACTATTAGGTCGTCACGTTTTTTTGCTATCTCTGCGAGCAGCCCTGCTTAGGTTATACAGTCTGACAGCCGTAGGTAGGAAGGACCTGCGAAACCTCTCGGTTGCGCACCTAGGATGATGTAGTCTGCTGCTAAATGAGCTCCTCAGTGCGTTCAGTATGTCCTGCATAGGGTGGTACTTGGACTCCAGCAGAGATGACAGTTTAGCCACCATCCTTCTCTCTCCTATGTCCTCCACTGGGTCAGGGCGCTGCCCCAGGACAGAGCTAGCTTTCTTGATCAGTTTGTTCAGTCTCTTCCTATTGGCTGCTGTAATGCCACTGCCCCAGCAGACCACTCCAAACGTGATGGCTGATATCACCACCGTGTCGTAGAATGTGTTCACCAGCACCCCTTGTACACCAAAAGACCTGAGTCTCCTCAGGAGGAACAACCTGCGCTGTCCCTTCTTGTAGAGTGCGTCAGTATTGTGTGACCAGTCTAGTTTATTGTTCAAATGAACACTCAGGTACTTGTAGGATGTCACCATCTCAATGTCTGTTCCCTGTATGTTTACTGGTGCTGTGAGGGGTTGTCCTTGCCTGTGGCAGTCCACCACCAGCTCCTTAGTTTTCCTCGCGTTGATCTGGAGGCAGTTCCGATGGCACCAGTCCACGAAGTCCTGGATAAGTCCTCTGTACTCAGCTTCATCTCCGTTGGAGATGAGGCCGACAATCGCAGAGTCGTCAGAGAACTTCTGTAGATGGCAGTGTGTTGTGTTGTGTGAGAAGTCCGCAGTATAAAGGGTGAACAGGACGGGAGCCAAAACCGTTCTCTGGGGGGCCCCCGTGCTACCAATGATCGTGTCGGACACACAGTCTCGGGTTCTCACAAACTGTGGCCGGTTACTGAGGTAGTCCAGGATCCATGATGACAGGTGCTGGTCCACCCCTGCGCACAGCAGCTTGTCCTTCAGGATCATCGGTTGGATGGTGTTGAAAGCACTGGAGAAGTCAAAGAACATGATCCTCACCGCATTCCCAGGCTTCTCCAGGTGGGACAGAGAACGGTGAAGGGGGAAGATCACTGCATCCTCCACCCCAATGCCATGCTGGTAGGCAAACTGGAGTGGATCCATCGCTGGTCCCACCAGGGGTCGGAGGTGAGTAAGGAGCAGTCTCTCCAGGGTCTTCATCATGTGGGACGTCAGGCCCACTGGTCTGTAGCTGTTCAGTTCTTTGGGGTGGGAAGTCTTTGGTACAGGTACCACACAAGATGTTTTCCACAACTGTGGTACCCTCCCCAGCTTTAGGCTCAGGTTGAAGATGAGCTCCACAATCCCACACAGCTGATCTGCACAGGACTTGAGGAGCTTTGCGCTGATGCCGTCTGGTCCCGTCACCTTCCTCGCCTTGATCTTCCTCAGCTCCGTCCTCACCTGGGTCTTAGTGAGGGTCATGTTGGGGGGCTGTGTGTTGGGAGTGGGGGGGTGTTGGTGGAGTGGGGGTGTGGGCAGCAGGACTCGATGTCTTTAGAGGCAGCAGTGGTTGTTGTGCAGTCGGGGGGGAGGGCGGTTGGTCAAACCTATTAAAAAACAGGTTCAGATTGTTCGCCCACTCCCTGCCCCCTGTGGCCTGGGGGGAGGTATTCTGGAGCCCAGAGATGGTTTTAAGGTTTCTCCAGACCCCACCGATGTCGCTCTGTTGCAGCTTGTCCTCCATCTTCTTTCTGAAGCTGTCCTTGTCTTCTCTGATCTTCCTCCTCAGCTCCCTCTGTACGGACTTCAGCATCTCCCTGTTCCCCGACCTGAAGATCCTCTTCTTCTCTCTCAGAAGTGTTTTTATCTCAGGGTTGATCCAGGGTTTGTTGTTCGAGCAACACCGTATGGTCTTGGTGGGTACGGTGTTGTCCACACAGAAGCTGAGGTAGTCCGTGATGGTGTGAGTGAGGCCATCAATGTCCTCACCATGTGGATTGCAGAGCTGCTCCCAGGCAGTGGTTTCAAAACAGTCCTTTAGAGCGTCCATTGCCTCCTCAGACCATAACTTCACTGTGCACATGACTGGAGGTTGTCTGTGCACTAGGGGTTTGTACACCAGGAGATGAACCAAGTTGTGATCCGATCTCCCGAGTGGGGGGAGTTGTGATGAGGTGTACGCCTCCTTAGTGTTTGCGTAGAATAAGTACAGTGTTTTATTGTCTCTAGTGTGGCATGTGACATACTGGGTGAACGTGGGTAGAATGGGAGACAGTGAAATATGGTTGAAATCGCCTGAGATGAGGAGAAGAGCATCTGGGTGTTCTGTCTGCAGCCTACCAGTTACTGAGTGGATGACGTCACGCGCTGTCCCAGCATTCGCCGTCGGATTTGCATAAATAACAATGCAGATCACGTGTGAGTATTCCCTCGGGAGACATGTAGGCCATGCTAACAGCTAGCAACTCATTGTCTTTGTTGCAGTGTTGTTGTTTAACCGTGATATGTCCCGGTCTGCACCAGCTGTTATTGACATACATTATCACTCCTCCGCCCCTTGTCTTCCCACTGTCTGGTGTTCGGTCAGCCCGTATTGCGTGGAAACCCTCCAGTTCAATGTTAGCATCTGTTGCTAGTTCTGTTAGCCACGTCTCCATGAATAACATCAGGCTACACTCCCGGTATATACTCTCGTAGCGGAAGATAGCCGCTAGCTCATCTGTTTTTCTGAGTAGCGATCGTACATTCCCCCATAATAACAGATGGGAGGGCGGGTCTGTACCTTATATTCCTCGCCCGCCGTCTTATTCCAGCACGACATCCACGCATCCACGTTAACTGAAGGTCCCAAGGATACCAAAAATGTAAACATCTCTATGATTTGTTTTTTGAAGGGGTTTGGGTGGATTTTGCATGTTTTTCCCCTGACTAGGAAAGATTTTGAACTAAAACACATCTGTAGCAATCATTTCATTTCAATTTATAACTTTTTTTTTTACAAATTTTGTTCATCTTTTAAATGCATTTCTTGTTTTCCTATACATTTTAGTGATTGTTATTGTACCTATATATGACTCTTTTATCCATAAATATGCATCTTTTCCCATGATTTTGTGGCTTTTATGTTATAAATTCACATTTTGTTCTTGTAATTTTGCCCTTGCTTCAGGTTAGAACAACAGCCCCTCAAAATGTCAGTGCACATCTCTATACACTGGGAGGGATGGGAAAGTGCTTACAGGCTACTGAGGGAGACTTAGTACTGCTCTTTTAATGTAACCTCTCCCATGAATATTTTGAGCTCTTCATTAGATCTATGAGGGCTAAAATTGCATTTATACTTCCTTTGAGTCCTGTGAGGTTTATCAGTTGGATGACATTTGAATTGAATAAAACAAGTGAGCTGTCATACAGATGTATTTCACTTCCTTCAAGGTACTATCTGTTTATCCAAAGGAGCATTATAGACTAGGATAATGGCGGAAAAGGCAGTGCTGCCTTCAATCCAGAGAGTGAACATGTCACTTAAAGGCTTGCTTATGTTTTATTAAAGTGATTTATCATTTCATTTAGATCTCTCAGGTAGAGATTAAACAAATACATTTGTCAATTTATACATTTTTCTCGACAGCAGTGTGCTGTCAGTATGGCTGTTCTATGTCAAATGCTCAAATATAATCATTCTCTGCTTGTGCCCATATGAGGCTTCTGTTGTAAAGTTCAACATATGTGTGTGTGTGTGTGTGTGTGTGTGTGTGTGTGTGTGTGTGTGTGTGTGTGTGTTGGCACGTCAAGTTCTTACATGTGAACATGTGTGGCTAAGGCAGAGAAGTTTCACAAACACATAAGCACACTAAGGAGCTGGAACCTGTTCTTATCCCCTGCCAGCCTTTCCTTATGTAAACAGTATGTGAACAGCACTGAGTTGTTTTTCTCACCCGTGACCATCTCTATTCTGGAAGAGCCATTACCACATAGGAAAACATTCACAAGGAGTTAAGTGCAATCCAAATTACAACAGGTATCGAAGTATTTAATTGCTCATTTCTCATGTAACATGAATTTTTATGCAAGTAGGTTAAATAAAGTACCTTAGCTTGTGCCCAATTTCCCTTAACCTCTTGCACTCCGGGATACCGTGGGCGATCACGTCTCTGCATCCTAGTGCGCCCTCGCCACAGCTCCCTCAGCTGGGCAGACGAGGGCAATCACAGGCCAGTGCCCTGCAGCCAAGAAACAGGCACAACCCCCACAGGAGGGCCCCCCATGAGGAAACACCAGAGCTTGGACAGTGATTAAAAAGTCGCTGATTAAAAGACTAGGCACTTGAGATGACTAGGAAAATAAAAGAACACCTAAATACAGTCACAGCCATATATTCATAAATAATAATTCACAGTAAGATAAGTGATTGTGACATAAAATAGATTTAAAATGGGAAACTGTAGCAGAGACAAAATGCATATTATAGAGACTTGGGTGAGTCAGCAGACAGCGTCTCAGTCAGGATACAGTGATTAAACGTAGGAGGACAATAGTCAGGGACATCATGGGGAGTTGGCAGGAAGAAGGAGCCGGGGGTTTAAGGGGAAAGTATTGTGAGGTTAAATGTTATGTAGTGTGATGTGAAATGTCATGCAGATGTGAGATGAGCTGTTGGGTTTATAAGGAGAAACCGTGCTTGGCTGTATCATGCTTTTTCTGTGTATGACTGATGAGAGAGTGTAATAAACTTCGTCTGTTCGTAAACCTGCCTCCTCATTTCCCGCACTCTCTACACAGACCGGACCGTGCACCGCGCTCCTCTGTAGCGGGGGGTGGGGGGGTGGGAGTCATTATCCTCTACATTGCAGATATTTTAGTACAACTGTGCGTCATCGCCACATGACGGACCGCGGCGCACGGTCCTCTGTAGCGGGGGGGGGGGAGTTGTTATCCTCTACATTGCAGATATTTTAGTACAACTGTGTGTCATCGCCACATGATGGACCGCGGCGCACGGTCCTCTGTAAGGGGGGGGGGGAGTTGTTATCTTCTACATTGCAGATATTTTAGTACAACTGTGCGTCATCGCCACATGACGGACCGTGGCGCACGGTCCTCTGTAAGGGAGGGGGGAGTTGTTATCCTCTACATTGCAGATATTTTAGTATAATTTTTATTGCACTGTAGGTTATTTTTTCTTGTAAAAAAAGGCCACATATTTTTTACGTGGCATGCTTCTTTGTGTGTGGGGGGCTTGTTTGTTCATTCATTCATTCATGAATAAATAAACAACCCCTCCCCCCCACACACAGCCCTACGTGTCACCTTTCATTAGAGCCCAAGATCAAGCTTCTATATTGAATCATTCAAAAGTTATAGACGTTTTTCCAAACTGTGCCATTTGGCACAATTTGACACAGTTCAAAAACGCCTGGGAACAACCTGAGGAAAAAGCTGTGTACTATATTCATTTTTGGTGGTATTGTTACAAAATTTTGACCTCAGCTGGATAACACTTGGTTCTACATTTCTGTTGCATTTTCCAGCCCGGATCTGACAGCTGTGTCTTATTTGCAAGCATTTGTATCCAAAAAAACACCCAAGCGAACTTTATTTTCTTCAAGTTCAGTATGTTTAGATGACTGTTACTCAGTGGCAGGAGCACTTAGAGAGATTATGACTGTTTTGCCAAAAAATTCAAAGTGTTTTCTTTTAAATGAGACCAACCCCATGAAGATGCTGCAGAGGGTTGAAGAACAGCTTTTGATTTACTTTGGGTACGTTATTTTTAGGCGTTTTTAGGGAAATTGACCAGAGTGCAAGGGGTTAAATCCCCTTCAGCCATCCTGCTAGTCTCTGTGCTGCTGAGTTTGGGCTCAACTGAGTCAACAGCCCCGGGGCCTACAGGACCATATAAACGCCACCGTCCGCTGGGAAGAGGGTGACTCTGTCTCCAGTCCTCCTCTCTATAGCAACAAACACATTACTGTTTAACAGATACGTTTTGAGAAAATACGTTATATACAGAGTTATATACAAATATAACTCTGTCATATTTGTTTTTGGTTGTAATTAGATTATGCACTGAAAGAAAATAATTGTGGATTTTATGTTGTTGAAAGTTTAAGTGAACTGTTCTTTTTTTCTTACTGGTTAGATTTTATACAATGAAAATGTATAAAATTATATATAGTTTTCCTTTGATGCTCCAAGTTTTCAATTCAATTCTACACAAAATATTAGCAATAGTACTCTTTCTTAAAAATAGTTCAGTTTATGCCAGAATCATTCTGTAATAGTCTGTTTATAGAAAAAAAAATAGCTTCTACTCTTACCTAGGATTTTGAATGAATGAATGAATGAATGAATGAATGAATTTATTTCGGATAGTACAGTACAGGTTAAAAGAAACTGTATAATATAACAACAAGGTCAAATTAGACAAAGACTCCTCCTACTATACAATTCCATGTGAGTTATCCGAAATGGGTGATGGCTGAAGTCGCAGCTTATATTGCCCACCCATATTCCATCCAAGAATTCAAAAGAGAAAAAAGAGAAAACAAGACAAGAGCGATTACAATTTAAAACAAAGCTAAGACAAAATGTGACTGAGAGAAAAAAAAAGAAAACTAAGCTAGGCTAAGTTAAGCGGTTACTATTCAAAAACAAATCTAAGACAAAATGTCACAGAGAAAAAACAAAAAAACAAAAAACTAAGCTACAACACAACACAGGCTGGATATGTCAATCCTTATGTGAGTTTACATGTCGTCTTGTAAATATGTTTGGAGTATTTCTTCCTTTAGTTTTTGTTTAAATTGTCCAAGCGTTGTACATGATTTTAATTCAGGTCCAAAATCGTTCCATAATCTGACTCCTTCCACTGAAATACAGTGTTGCTTGGTGGTTGTTCTCACTGTAGGCTTTTGAAATATACATGTTCCTCTGAGGTGATATCGTTTCTCCCTTGTTTGGAACAACTTTTGGATATTTGCGGGCAGTGATAAATTCTTCACTTTGAACATTATTATTGCGGTTTTAAAGTCAACCAGATCTTTCAACTTGAGAGTTTTTTGTTGAAGAAAAAGTGGGTTTGTTGGTTCCCTGTAAGCTGCTTTGTTTATTATTCTAATAGCTCTCTTTTGAAGCATAAAGAGTGGATATATGTTTGTTTTATATGTATTTCCCCATACTTCATTACAATATGTCATGTATGGGAGTATTAATGAATGATACAAGGTGTATAGTGTGGGTTGATTCAGCACATATTTCACTCTGTGTAATATTGCAACTGATTTGGATACTTTACCTTTAATATAATTAATATGTGACTTCCAACACAGTTTGTTATCAATTATTACTCCAAGGAATTTAGTTTCAGATACCCTTTCAATCTCTACACCATTTACACTGAGTTTGGGTACTGGGTTGTTGAGATAATTGTTAAAGACTATAAATTTTGTCTTACTTAAATTGAGCGTTAATTTGTTTGAATGAAACCACAGTTTAAGCTTTCCTAATTCCTTTCCGAGTGTATCCAGAAGTTGTTCCAAATTGTTTCCACTGCATAGCAGATTAGTGTCATCGGCAAACAATATTAAGTCCATTTTTTCTGAAACTTTACATATATCGTTTATATACATATTGAATAATAATGGTCCCAAAACTGAACCCTGTGGGACTCCACAGGTGACCTTCAGTAACTCTGAGTTTTTGTTGCTAACACATACATACTGATATCTATTCTTTAAGTAACTACTTAACCAGGACAGTGCTACCCCTCTAATACCACAATTTTGTAGTTTCTTTAATAATAAATTGTGATCTACTGTATCAAATGCTTTTTTAAGATCTAGGAATACTCCAACTGAATACTCTTTATTTTCAATGGCTGTTGATATTTTTTCTGTAAATTCCATTAGGGCATATGCAGTTGTCCTCTTGTGTCTGAACCCATATTGCTGCTCACACAATAAATCATTCTTCAGTATGAAGTTGTCAATTTTCTCATAGAATATTTTTTCAAGTATCTTGGAAAATTGCGGTAATAGTGAAATTGGTCTATAGTTTGAGAGTTCCCCTCTGTCGCCCGTCTTGTATATCGGAATTACTTTAGCTATTTTCATTGCATTGGGAAATATACCTGATTGGAGAGACAGGTTACAGATATACGTCAGTGGTTTTACTATGCATTCGATAACAGTTTTGACTAGTAGCATGTCAATACCATCACAGTCCATAGATGTTTTACTTTTGAACGATTTAACAATTTCAATGACCTCTCTTTCGTCTGTGTTCTTTATGAAGATGGAGTCTTTTACAGCAGTGTTATTGCATATTGTATCATCTGTAGGCACTGTAGTGGGTATTTCTCGGGCCAGTTTAGGTCCAATGTTAACAAAAAAATTATTAAATTCATCTGCAGGTGAAGCTATATTCACACTCTGAGTCGTTTTATTATTTTTTGAAATATTAGTTGGGTAGCTTGTATTTCTGCTTTTATTTCCAAGGATACTGTTGAGTATTGTCCATGTATTTTTAATATTGTCTTTGTTTTTCACCAGTTCTTTACTGTAATAGTCTCTTTTACTACATCTTATTATATATATTAACTTATTTTTGTATGTTTTATACCGCTGCTCTGCTTCTTTTGTCCTTTTCTTTAGGAAAGCTTTATATAATAAATTTTTCTTTTTACACGCCTTTTGCAGTCCTTTGGTTAACCATGGCTTATCAGCAAATTTGTGTTTAAGCTTTTTTTTTACTAATGGGCAGTTTTTTTCATAAAGAGCGGTAACAATGTTTATAAATGTGTCATAGGCTTCATTTACATCTCATACATAGACTTCTGTCCAGTCTTGCTTCAGGAAGTCCTCTTTAAGAGAACTGATTGCATTTGGTGATTTGTGTCTGAACGATTTTGAAATTTTTTCTGTGTTGGGCCCCGTGTGGCCATGGATAAGTGCAAAGGTTGGCAAGTGGTCACTTATATCATTTATCAATAATCCACTTTCTATTTTCTTGTCGAGAACATTGACAAACAGGTTGTCAATAAGTGTAGCAGAGTGAGCTGTGATTCTACTGGGATGTGTTATTGTGGGATATAGACTCATGCTGTACATAGAGTTCATGAACTCTGTAACTACATTTTGTTGATGTGGATTCAGTAAATCAATATTGAAATCTCCACAAATTGCTACCATTTTCTTACTAGTAATATTATTGTACAGCTCGACTAATTTATCTCTGAATGTCTCAATGCAAGTTCCCGGCGTTCTATATATGCAGCTTATGATTAGATTTTTTGTTTTGTCTAGGCCAATCTCAACAGTAACACATTCCAAAATCCCTGGTAGTGCAGAGGACATTTCATTTACAAGCTTACACCTATACAGGTCATCAATATACAGTGCAACACCACCACCCTTTTTTTGAGTTCTGTTAATATAAAACATCTGATATCCCTCTATTGCCATCAGGGGAGCCTGTTCTTCATTAAGCCAGGTTTCAGAGACTGCAATAGCTGTGAATTTTCTGTCTAACTGTTTTAAATAGTCCTGAATCTGTGGAAAGTTTTTGTTAAGACTTCTGCTATTGAAGTGTATTATTGACAGTTTACCATCTAATTGCACTTGACTTTTGAATTTCTTTTCAGTGTAATATTCACAGTGGTTATGAATATTATTGAAAAAGTGGTTATCAGGATCAATATCATTCTCCATCTCTTGTGGTTTATGTTCAGCATAGTGGCATATTTTCAGAGTTTGAGTTTCCTCACTCTGTGTCAGATGACTTCCTCCAGCTGGGGATGATTGATGTCTACTCGAGTCGATCATAAGTTTTTGTTTATTTTGCTTTTTTTTTAAAGTACTTTGGCATGGTGTATCAAAAGAACTATTCTTATCGTGTGTATGAATATGGATTATCATTGACTCATAATTTTCTTAATCAGTGTTCATCTGTATTTATTTAAGTCAGTGGCATCTCTGATCATTATACTCCTTGCTTGCTCAGGTGTATAATGATTTTAAATGTGAATTTTATTTGTTTTCCTCAAATAAGATTGGATTGCTTATGACATTGACCTCTACTTCAGTCTTTTAAGATAAGATAAGGATAAGGAGCTCATTTAGCAGCAGACTACATCCTAGGTGCACAACCGAGAGGTTTTGCAGGTCCTTCCTACCAACGGCTGTCAGACTGTATAACCTAAGCAGGGCTGCTCGCAGAGATAGCAAAAAGACGTGACAACCTAATAGTATTGAATGCAAAAGACGCAATAGACTTACACAATGGTCCCCTCCGGTATACAACTAGGAAAATACCGGTAGCTACGGAGGGTGATAATATGTATGGGTACATAATCATACCATGTAGGATAACTAAGTAGACGGTTATGCTGTTTCATTCCATCTAGCTGCAATGCTTCGCACTGTGTGTGTTTGTATGTATATTTATATATTTATTCCATCTAGCGACAATGCTCCACACTGTGTGTTTATATATTTACATATTTATTCCATCTAGCTACGGTGCTCCGCACTGTGTGTGTTTATGTGTTTGCATATTTGTTCCATCTAGCTACAATGCTCCGCACTGTGTGTGTGTTTATATATTTACATGTTTGTTCCATCTAGCTACAATGCTCCGCACTGTGTGTTTATATGTTCATATATTTATTCCATCTAGCTACAATGCTCCGCACTGTGTGCTTATATATCTATATATTTATTCCATCTAGCTGCAATGCTCCGCATCGTGTGTCTATATATTTATGTTTATATGTACATACAGTGGGGCAAAAAAGTATTTAGTCAGCCACCAATTGTGCAAGTTCTCCCACTTAAAAGATGAGAGAGGTCTCCAGTTTTCATCATAGGTATACCTCAAGTATGAGAGACAAAATGAGGGGAAAAAAATCCAGAAAATCACATTGAAGGATTTTTAATGAATTAATTGGTAAATTCCTCAGTAAAATAAATATTTGGTCACCTACAAACAAGCAAGATTTCTGGCTCTCACAGACATGTAACTTCTTCTTTAAGAGGCTCCTCTGTCTTCCACTCGTTACCTGTATTAATGGCACCTGTTTGAACTCATTATCAGTATAAAAGACACCTGTCCACAACCTCAAACAGTCAGACTCCAAACTCCACTATGGCCAAGACCAAAGAGCTGTCAAAGGACACCAGAAACAAAACTGTAGACCTGCACCGGGCTGGGAAGACTGAATCTGCAATAGGTAAGCAGCTTGGTGTGACGAAATCAACTGTGGGAGCAATTATTAGAAAATGGAAGACATACAAGACCACTGATAATCTCCCTCGATCTGGGGCTCCACGCAAGATCTCACCCTGTAGGGTCAAAATGATCACGAGAACGGTGAGCAAAAATCCCAGAACCACACGGGGGGACCTAGTGAATGACCTGCAGAGAGCTGGGACCAAAGTAACAAAGGCTACCATCAGTAACACACTACGCCGCCAGGGACTCAAATCCTACAGTGCCAGGCGTGTCCCCCTGCTTAAGCCAGTACACGTCCAGGCCCGTCTGAAGTTTGCTAGAGAGCATTTGGATGATCCAGAAGAGGATTGGGAGAATGTCATATAGTCAGATGAAACCAAAATAGAACTTTTTGGTAAAAACTCAACTTGTCGTGTTTGGAGGAGAAAGAACACCATACCTACTGTGAAGCATGGGGGTGGAAACATCATGCTTTGGGGCTGTTTTTCTGCAATGGGACCAGGACGACTGATCCGTGTAAAGGAAAGAATGAATGGGGCCATGTATCGTGAGATTTTGAGTGAAAAACTCCTTCCATCAGCAAGGGCATTGAAGATGAAACGTGGCTGGGTCTTTCAGCATGACAATGATCCCAAACACACCGCCCGGGCAATGAAGGAGTGGCTTCGTAAGAAGTATTTCAAGGTCCTGGAGTGGCCTAGCCAGTCTCCAGATCTCAACCCCATAGAAAATCTTTGGAGGGAGTTGAAAGTCCGTGCTGCCCAGCGATATCCCCAAAACATCACTGCTCTAGAGGAGATCTGCATGGAGGAATGGACCAAAATATCAGCAACAGTGTGTGAAAACCTTGTGAAGACTTACAGAAAACGTTTGACCTCTGTCATTGCCAACAAAGGGTATATAACAAAGAATTGAGATGAACTTTTGTTATTGACCAAATACTTATTTTACCAAATAATCCATTAAAAATCCTTCATTGTGATTTTCTGGATTTTTTTTCTCATTTTGTCTCTCATAGTTGAGGTATACCTATGATGAAAATTGGAGACCTCTCTCATCTTTTAAGTGGGAGAACTTGCACAATTGGTGGCTGACTAAATACTTTTTTGCCCCACTGCATGTATACTCGCTGCTCTTGTTTTTTCTTGCCTTCTGATTGTTGCTCTGAGTGTTGCTATCCCTGTGCTGTTGCAATCCTGGAATTTCCCCATTGTAGGACTAATAAAGGCTTCTCTTATCTTATCTTATCTTAATTGTTAGTAAAATTGGATTATTATTTATAGGAAAATATGAGCTGTCCTTTTGTCCTCTTGACAAAACATTGCCTGTTTTTGTAATGTTTAATCCCAGACTTCAGTAACTCATTATGTCCTTGTTCAAAGTGTTTGTGGCTTGTGTGCAGTTGTGAAAATGAATGACCACCACAGAGTGGTGCTCACGCTTTTTTAAAAAAAGCAACAGATTCTCTTTTTATCCCCTGCCGGTCGAAGCCCAAAGGGGTCAAAGAGCTCTTTGGGTGAAGACCGAAGGGGGATTATGTTATGGGCCCGTCCGTCCGTCCGTCCGACTTTTGTGAAATCAACTCCTCCTACAGTTTTGTTCCAAATGTTTTGAAACTTGGTACTGTGGGGAATGTGGAAACGACGAGGCTGAGTTTATCTCACGAGTCAGGTTTATTCACATTCTCCAACATCATCCAAAAACAGAAGAGAGAAAGAAACCCCCCAGACATTCGTCCTTTTATACCCCAGGACATCAAAGCACCCAGTCACATTGTATTTAATCCCAAGTCACAATGCGTCTTCTTCCAGGTCTTATCACCTCCACCTAAAGTCACTGGCGGCCAGGAAATCCCCCAAGGCCATCTCTTTGCATACAAAAGACCACATTTCACATCCTCCTGTTATCTCCTAGGAGGCTCAGTCCTTTTGTTCATCTGAGACGTGAAGCATACAGTAATATACAGTAATATACATATGAAGCATATGAAACCAACATATGTGTGCCACATGACCCCCCCCCCCAAACGTCTAAGATGGAACAACGTAATAACAGTCTGCATGTCATGATAAAATCACACACATCAGTCCACATGCTGCTTGGGCCTCAGTCTTCTCCCGTATCTGCTGTAAGCGGGCTTTACCACCTCTGCGGCGCCCTCCTGCTGGGGAGCTGCTGTCTGAGGATGAGAACTGTTAGTCAATCCCTGTGGGTGCTCTGGGGAATGCTCCCTAGGGGGTCTGCCGCGCCGAGGAGCCCTGGCCAACTGCACACCTTCGTCAGCCACCACAAAAGCGGGTTTGAGCCTGTTTATGCCGATCATTTCTTTTCTGCCCCCCAAATCTAGCAAAAAATGCTTCTCCCCTGTTTCCAGCACTCTAAATGGTCCATCATAAGGTGGTCGTAACGTTGGGTGATGGGCATCGTGTCTGACAAAAACAAACTCCACATTTTTTAAAGCCTTAGGCACAAAAACGCGTGGAAAAGTGTGGTGAATGGGGCCAGGCAGCGTGCTCGATTCCGTGCTACTCTGTAACCGCTGAGCTGGGGAGCACTCTGGCGCAGGATTATCTGGGAGAAACTCCCCGGGCAGCCGAAGTGGCTGTGCGAAAACTAGCTCAGCCGGGGAGGCTTCTAAATCCTCTTTAGGTGCAGAACGCAACCCCAATAAAACCCATGGTAGCCTGTCCACCCAATTTGCATCTGTAAGCGACGCTCTGAGGGCCGCCTTCAATGACCTGTGAAAATGTTTGCATAACCCGTTAGCCTGCGGATTGTACGCTGTCGTGCGGTGGATCGTTGCCCCCAGGCTGCGGGCCATCGCTGACCAAAGTTCGGAAACAAATTACGTCCGACAGGACTCCAAAACGCGCTACCCATGCCGTTAAAATCGCGCGCACCACCTCCTCGGCTGTGGTTGACAACAGTGGGACCACTTCCGGCCAGCACGTGGTGCGGTCAACCATTGTCAGAAGATGTGTGCACCCCTGTGAGGGCGGGAGGGGGCCTACAAGGTCCACGTGAACATGATCAAACCTCTTAGCCGGAATGTGAAACGGCTCCAAGGGAGCTCTCGTGTGTCTGTGTACCTTGGCTCGCTGACAAGCCATGCAGGCTGCCGCCCACTCTCTAACTTGTTTGCGCAGGCTCGGCCATACAAATTTCTCTCCCACCATTTTGACCAAAGCGCGCACTCCCGGGTGCGCCAGAGAATGGATCGAGTCAAAAATGCAGCGGCGCTACGCGGCCGGTACCACAGGACGCGGTCGCCCAGTGGAGACGTCGCAGATTAGGGGGGGCATACCGTCTTGCAGCACCCTGTTCTCCAGCCTTAACCCTGTTGGTCCAGACTGGAGCGTGCGCACGTCCGCGTCGCTAACCTGATCCCCGGCCATGGCTGCATAATCTATCCCTACGCGGACATGGGTCGCGCGCACTTCCGCATCGCTAACCCGATCCGCGGCCATGGCTGCAAAATCTACACCTACGCGGGCTGGAGCCGCCACGGCACGCAAGAGGCAGTCTGCCACTACATTAAGTTTACCCGCGACATGCTGGATATCGGTAGTAAACTCTGAGATCGCGGCCAGCTGTCTCTGCTGCCGGCCCGACCACGGTTCTGAAACCTTGGCCATTGCGAAAGTCAGTGGCTTGTGGTCAACGAACGTGGTGAAACGGCGTCCCTCCAGCCAGAACTGGAAGTGGCGAATGGCCAAGTGGAGAGCTAACAACTCCCTGTCGAATGCGCTGTATTTTCGTTCACTATCGCGCAAGGTCCTGCTGAAAAAGGCAAGCGGTTGCCAAGCCCCGGCTACATACTGCTCCACGACCGCCCCTATGGCCACATCTGACGCGTCAGTAGTGAGCGCTATGCGGGTCGTTGGGACTGGGTGTGCTAACAACGCAGCGTTTGCCAGGGCTGTTTTGACTTCCGAGAATGCGCGCTCTCGCTCCGGAGACCATTCGATTTTATTTGTGGGTTTTTGTTTTTTTAGCACGGCATACAATGGTTGCATGAGCTGCACTGCGCGGGGGAGGAAACGGTTATAAAAATTCACCATTCCCAAAAACTCTTGTAACTCTTTGACCGTTTGTGGCTGGGGAAAATTTGTTACTGCGCGCACTTTGTCAGGCAGAGGAACGGCTCCTTCTGGAGAGACGCGATGCCCCAAAAAATCAATCTGCGTCACCCCGAACTGACACTTCGCTGGGTTGATTATTAACCCGTGCTCTCCCAACCTCCGGGAAACTGCCGTGAGGTGATTTTCGTGTTCGTCTTCAGACGCGCTGGCTACCAAGATGTCGTCCAGGTAGACGAACACGAAGGGGAGATCGCGCAACACTGCGTCCATCATGCGTTGGAACGTCTGCGCAGCACCTTTAAGCCCAAACGGCATGCGCAAAAACTCGAATAGGCCAAACGGAGTTATTACCGCTGTTTTGGGTATGTCCTTAGCGCGCACTGGGACTTGGTGGTACCCGTGGAAAAAAAACGCGTTAGAAAAAACGCGCGCCCCCGCCAAATGAATGGAAAAATCTTGGATATGCGGGATTGGGTAGCGGTCGTGCGCTGTAGCGTTGTTCAACCTGCGGAAATCTCCGCAAGGTCGCCACGAGCCGTCAGCTTTAGGGACCATGTGAAGCGGGGAAGCCCATGGGCTTTTCGAACGCCTGATGATGCCCAACTTTTCCAGGTTGGCGAACTCCTCGCGTGCTATGGACAGTTTAGCTGCATCCAAGCGCCGAGCTTTTGCAAAAACAGGCGGTCCGGTGGTAGTAATAAAATGTTCCACTCTGTGTTTAGCGACAGCTGCTGAAAATGTGGGAACTGTGAGTGCTGGGAACTGAGTGAGTAGTGTGTGGAACTTATCGCTTGCCGTTGCGACGTTAGCTTGTGCTGTGGGCGGGGTCACTCGGGCTGCACAGGGAATAGAATAAAAACAAAGTGCATTAACCAGGCGCCTATTAGCAAGATCAACCAACAAACCATGTGAGCACAGAAAATCAGCCTCCAACATATTGAAGCTCACTGCAGCTATAACAAAAGTCCACTCAAATGTACGGCCGTGTAGGGACAGAAGCAGAGTCCTCTCACCAAAGGTCTTAATCCTCGAGCCGTTCGCTGCTGACGCTCCGTGACTTCCGGGACCCGCCAGCCGGTCAGCATAGGTAGGCGTGATGAAACTCACTTGGGAGCCTGTGTCCACGAGGAATTGCCTCCCCGAACGCGCATCCGTCAAGTAGAGCAGATTGTTCTCTTCCCCGAGGGCCGCGGCTGCTACCGACCCCCGGTCTTGGCGTTTCCCGAGCACTTGAACTGGCACGGTGGTATACATTTGCGTGCCCTCTCTGCAAAGTGATGATGGTAGAAACAGAGGTCGTCTCCTCCGCGATCCTTGGCCCTCGCCGTCGCCGTTGTCGGTGGGTCTGCTACCGCCGCCTCTGGCCCCCTGCCATCTCCGGCCGTCGCGCTGAGCTCTGTCGCTGCCGCGGTGGCTGCGCGCTGTTTGCTGGCGTTGAGAATCCGTTGTGCCTCCTGGGCCAGCGCGCGGAAGTCCCGCTGAGCCAACAACGGTGAACTGGCCAGGGTCGCTCTCGTGGCCGACGGTAGGGTTCTCAGGAAAATGTGGGTGAAGAGAAGTCGTCGCCGTCTGAGCCCCTCAACCTCAGCATGTCCTCCATCATGTCGACGGGCGTGCTATCTCCCACGTTGTTCAGAGCCAGGAGCCTCTCCGCTCTCTCCTGGACTGAGGGAGTGAAACGCTGGATGAGCGCAGCCTTCAACCCGCCGTATTTGTCATCGGCCGGTGGGCGCTCCAAAAGGCTGTGCACATGTCGAGCCGTGCGGTTGTCGAGCTTGGCAATAACATGGTAGAACTTCGTGTCATCTACCGTTATCCCCCGGAGGGCGAACTGTGCTTCGACCAAGTGGAACCAGGAGCACGGATTGTCTTGCCAGAAGTCTGGTAGCTTGACTGTGGCTGCGTTTGCCTGGCTGGCTCCTGACGAGTCCGGCTCGGGGGAATTTCTTTCGCTCATGATACGTCTTAGGGTCACCAGTGTGGGGAATGTGGAAATGACGAAGCTGAGTTTATCTCACGAGTCAGGTTTATTCACATTCTCCAACATCATCCAAAAACAGAAGAGAGAAAGAAACCCCCCAGACATTCGTCCTTTTATACCCCAGGACATCAAAGCACCCAGTCACATTGTATTTAATCCCAAGTCACAATGCGTCTTCTTCCAGGTCTTATCACCTCCACCTAAAGTCACTGGCCGCCAGAAAATCCCCCAAGGCCATCTCTTTGCATACAAAAGACCACATTTCACATCCTCCTGTTATCTCCTAGGAGGCTCAGTCCTTTTGTTCATCTGAGACGTGAAGCATACAGTAATATACATATGAAGCATATGAAACCAACATATGTGTGCCACAGTCCATTGTTTGATATACACTGATGATGTGCATATTGCAATTTGACTCTCATTGGACGAGCTTGAGGTCAAAGGTCAGAAGTCACATTTTCCTAAATCTTGTAAATGCAATAACTACTGAAAGAAATGATGTAGGCTTTTCAAATTGATACAGTAGTTGTATCTAAGTCACATCTTGGACGACTTATGCCCTGACCTGATTATGGGTTTAGGGTCAAAAGGTAAAGTTAACATTCCATTTGCACTATGGTAAATGGTAAATGCTAAATTGACTATTACGATAAAATAGGGCTGGGTGATGCAATGAATATATTCGTTGTATCGATACATTCTACTATGTGTGATACATACAATGTGCTTATTGCTGAGCTCGAAAATTTTCGCGGCAGCTTCTCTCTTCTCTCCTCTCTCACACAGCTGCACTCTGGCACTTCTCCCCCCGCCCCGCCTCCCTGTGCCATGTTTCATTTCAGGTTTGTTGCCAGGTCTGTTTTTTTCCTGCATTTTTTTTTCTTTAGAACCTGCTTCTTTTGAGCCTGTTTTTGTGGAGCAGCAGAGATGCTTGTTTTTTATGCACATCTGGCAACACTGGCGGGAAAAAATGAAATAACACACATACACCAGCTGCAGTGCAGCAGACTTGAACGAAAGGAGAAAAAAGCCCCAGCTCTGTTCTCTGGCAGTGTTTCGGACATCAGAAGGTAAAAATTGAACACAATACAGTTTTGTGCAAATTATGTCACACTACCACTAATTTGTTTCACCACTTGAGATGTCATCTACTTTAATATGAAGAATGCCTTAAAATCCACTCTCAATAGCCCAGGTAGCCCCTACAAAAATAAATAAATAAATAAATAAATAAGATAAGATAAGAGATAAGATAAGCCTTAGTCCCACAATGGGGAAATTCCAGGATTGTAACAGCACAGGGATAGCAACACTCAGAGCAACAATCAGAAGGCAAGAAAAAAACAAGAACAGCGGGTATACATGTGTACATATAAATATAAATATATAGACACACAGTGCGGAGCATTGTAGCTAGATGGAATAAATATATAAATATATAAACACAGTGCGGAGCATTGTAGCTAGATGGAATAAATATTTGAATATATAAACACACAGTGTGGAGCATTGTAGCTAGATGGAATAAATATGTAAATATATAAACACACACAGTGTGGAGCATTGTAGCTAGATGGAATAAATGTATGAGTATATAAACACACACAGTGCGGAGCATTGTAGCTAGATGGAATAAATATGTAAATATATAAACACACACAGTGCGGAGCATTGTAGCTAGATGGAATAAATATATAAATATATAAACACAGTGCGGAGCATTGTAGCTAGATGGAATAAATATATGAATATATAAACGCACAGTGCGGAGCATTGTAGCTAGATGGAATAAATATGTAAATATATAAACACACACAGTGTGGAGCACTGCAGCTAGATGGAATAAATATATGAATATATAAACACACACAGTGTGGAGCATTGTCGCTAGATGGAATAAATATATAAATATATAAACACACACAGTGCGGAACATTGTAGCTAGATGGAATGAAACAGCATAAACGTCTACTTAGTTATCCTACATGGTATGATTATGTACCCATACATATTGTCACCCTCCATAGCGACCGGCATTTTCCTAGTTGTATACCGGAGGGGACCATTGTGTAAGTCTATTGCGTCTTTTGCATTCAATACTATTATTTATTTATTACTAATAAATATAATCAAAGGAAAATGACGAGATGGCTTCTTCATTTGGAAAATTTATCCCATACAACAAAAGTGCAAAATGGAAAAAGATCACAGCTGTGGCCACAAATTATACTGCCAAAGACATGGCCCTTATTGTTAAAAACATGACCACACAGAAAAAGTGGACTTTAATTTATATGGTTTTAAAATATCTTTCTCTAGAATTCTTACTTAATGCACTTTGGATTGTGTCAAGTCCTTTTGTTTTTTTTAATGGTTTTATTATAGGCCATAAATGGAAGGCTTACCACTGTTTATTCTCATTTGTTGCAAATTTACGAGTGGAGTGGTCTGACTGGTTCAATAAAGTTTGCTAAATTTAATTTCATTTAATCCCCCCCTCCCTTTTTGTATGCAATTAAAAAAAATGCAGTGCATGGGTCCAGGGGCAGTTTTAGGATCAGAGGTTTAGGGGTGCTGAGCACCCAATGAGCTCCCCCCCCCCCCCCACACACACACTGGTTTTCATGTTTGATTGGGATCAATTTTCCGATCATGACTTGTGGAGAATACCCTTTCTACCCAGAGTTCCTTGCATCCCCCCCACCCCAATATAATGGTAGGGGAAACACTGCTTTGATTGTTGCAGACTTACCCGGGAGTCCAAGGAAGGGGCCCTCAGGAAGTTGAGAACACAGAGGTAAGGCACACAAGATAAGATATGATAAGATAAGCCTTTATTGGTCCCTGTGAACGTGGGATGGCCACGAGGCCAAAAGTTTTTTTATTCCAATTTTCAATTAGACAATTTATTTTTCACTTACAAGTAATATTCTCCAGTTCATGTAATCTCCAGTCTCTCAGGATAAATCTTCTGACACAGTTTCAAACAAAATGTACTTTCTCAAAAGAAGCATATCAAGTAATAGACATTCCTCAATAGACATTTCATCAAATCACCTTTCATCAATATACCACAACCTACTACTGATATCTCACACCTGTTATATAGTGGACAGATCAATTAGAGGTAATTAGCCCCTACCATAATCCCAGGTAAAACACTTCATTCCTTATACTAAACACATACCCACTAATATATAAAAATACATAAATAACTTTCCCCAGACATACACAATATAAATATATAAATAACACACAATAAATAGTCATATAAATAGTTCCATAAATAACCTTAACCCCTATTTACAAATATTAAACCACCCCTATGACTAACCATACATATTTGCTCCCTGCTGGTGTCCTATATAAGGCCTTCAACTCCTAACGGAGTCTTTTGCCTGGACACCCACAGGAAGCATGCTGGCAAAGGTATGTGCAATAAATCTTTTAACAATTATTTTACCAGATTCTTAATCATACTAATTATCTCCCAGGGCATTCAAATTAACCAAGACAAATCCTAAACCATTATGTGCACCTTAACCAACAATCATACAACATTACAACAATACAGATACAACATAATCTCACAATATAACCAGACATACAGTGGTGACCTCCCATCGTCACAGTCCCACAATGGGGAAATTCCAGGATTGCAGCAACACAGGGATAGCAACACTCAATAATTAAGAAGATAAGATAATAAGAGCAAGTGAATATGCACATGTACACAGATAGATAGATAGATAGATAGATAGAGCCTTTACTGTCATTGCATAAAAAAACACAATGAAACTGCACATGCCCCCACCCACATAAAAACTACGAACAACACTCAATCCATACACATCAACAACAACCATAGCAAAACACACAGAACATAACATATCAGCATTAAAAAGAGCTTAAAAAAGTGAAAAGTGCAGTCATTTTTGTGTCTAGTTAACAGAAGGCATTAGAAAGACACATTTAAGAATAAAGATAAAAATTTCTTGCCCTGTCAGATGTAATGTGCTAGAGACTATGATGTGTATTGGTGATTTAAAAAGTAAATGGCTTTTGGAAAGAAACTATTAATGAATCTAGTGGAGTGTGATTTAATTGACCTGTATCGCCTCCCTGAGGGCAAAAGAGTAAAAAGGTGATGACCGGGGTGAGAAATGTCTGTACTGATGGTCCTGGCTCTTGTATGATAACGGGTGTTAGCGATATCTGGAGTGATGGAAGAGGGCAGCCAATGACCTTTTCCGCAGTTCTTACAACTCTCTGTAGTGCTGTTTTGTCCTCAACAGAGCAGCCTGCATACCAAGACGTAATGCAGAATGTTAAGATGCTTTCAACAGCAGAGCGGTAAAAGGTCCTCAGCAGCCTCTTACAAAGGTTGTTTCTTATTAAAATCCCCTTGATGCCTGAATTTATTTCCAAATATGAAAAAAAAAATTTCACTTGTGTTTTTGCTTTCAAGTAGATGCTAAATTAAGTTGAGAAAGTTAATTTGACTATAGCACATAAAATAGATCTAATTTTAGGTATGATGCAAATTAGCGACAACAGGCATCTATGGTAAAAAAATGGTAAAAAAGCACCTGTTCCCATCTCAAGTATGAAGAGTCTTTTATTTATGCAACAAAGTTATTTTCAGTATTTTCAACTCTCATGACTGCCAAACTATCATAAACCACTACAATGAACTATAAAACACACATTATAAACACAAAACACAAGCAATGAACAAGAACAAAAATCTGCTGGAAACACCTCTTTCCTCCCACTCAGTTTGACTGTCCTTTCAATGCGAAGAGTATGCATTGCTTCAGTTTATTTGTGGAATTCCCAAAAGCAGTTGTGGTTTTTGTTGAGGCACAGATGAATGTTGCACTTTGCACATTTGTACACAGTCTGGCCCTTGCATTGTGGAAGTTTGCAGCGTTGCCGCCCATTTTCCACCTCTGGCCAGTGTCCCACAGCATCTGTGCGGACTTCCTGTGCAGGAATGGTCTTGGCTGGACCTTGACGTTTCTTCCTCTCAAACTGCCGTTCAATGTCAGATGAAGGCCGCCCCCTTTTCTTCTCCGTCAGGTCCTTCCCTTCCATGCAAAGGGCCTGTGCGATGGACGATCTGAATTCCAGCAAATCCTTCTGCTTCTTTCTGAGTACACCTAGTGACTCACAATCACGCTGATACAACAACCAGCTGTTCACTATTACCATATCGACAAAGTGAAAAAACAACCGGTGGTAGTATTTTTTGGACCTGATGTGGATGCGGTAGTAGGCGATCAGTGCATCAAGAGCATCAACGCCACCCATGAACTTGTTATAAAGGCTGATGATGCTTGGGCATTCCACAGACACGTTCCTTTTCAGTTTTCTATCCCATCTTTGTATCATGGAAATGGGCTGGGCGCTGGCAAAAGTGCTGGCAACAATCACGCCTCTGTTGTCAAACCACTTGACTGCTCAAATGTCCACGTTATCCACCACGGCCTGCTGCTCTTCAAATGTCCCTCTTCCCTTCTTCTTCATCTCTGAGTCTGCACTGAAACTGCACCCATGCAGATGATTTTGCTGCACGGTCCCAAGGGCTGGTATCCCCTTGTTTGCAAGAGCAACAAACAGATTCAAGGAGGAAAACCAGTTGTCAAAGTACAGCAGGTGGTTGACATTACTATGGATAACTTGTGCAAGCTTTAGCACAATGTTTCCACTGGCTCCAATGTCATTTATGTTCACGTGAACTATGGTGTAGAGTTTTAGAATGGCAGTTTCTAAAGAAAATGTGTGTGAGTGTTGAACACCATCTAAATACGGCACCTTATTTGCGGCCGTTGTGGCCGACGGAGGTTATCCATTGTGGCTGAATGTAGCGAATTAGCATCACACCGAAATCATCTAATATCTTCAAAAATATTCGTCATAGGTACTCCACTCCTTCGTGGTAGTGATAAAAGTACACAATAAGCCTGTACATATTTTTATCTTAGTACAACTTACCTGAGATTGGACAATTTTTCCACGATTGTCTTTTGAAAATGCAGATGTGGCACGAGGCAAGCGTAGCAATCAGGAAATGGATGGTGCTCCATCTCTGACCGTTCCTACGAGAAACTAATGCTTGCAAAAGGTTCCTAGGTATGTGTTGGAAGTGCATCAACCGGTAGTGGAGGAATACGGACGGTATTTTGGTTGCATTTGGAGCGTACGCGGATTGATGCAAATTCGCGACAATCGACGTCAAGGGGATATACACAGTGCTGGAGCATTGTAGCTAGCTGGAACACACAGCATAACAGTCTATTGTTACCCCACAGAATATGAATATGTACCCATATGGTATATTTCATATTTTAATCAGCCGTGTTGTCACCCTCGGTAATTGATATTGCCTAGCTGTATAATGGAGGGGACCATTTATTGTGCAGTGTTGTTACATTTTGTACATTCAATACGACCTCTACGAGCAGCCTTGGTTAGGTTATAAAGTCTGACAGCCGTAGGTGGGAAGGACCAGCGGAACCTCTCGGTTGTGCACCTAGGATGGTACAGCCTACTGCTAAATGAGCTCCTCAGTGCGTTCAGCGTGTCCTGCATGGGGTGGGACTTGGACTCCAGCAGAGATGACAGCTTAGCAACCATCTTCGTCTCTCTCCTATCTCCTCCACTGGATCGAGGCACCGCCCCAGGACAGAGCTAGCTTTTTTGATCAGTCTGTTCAAAAAATTAACAGAATGAACAGCAGCTGACAGGTCTTCCTGTCAGCTGTCATATGCCGTTGCCCCAGCAGACCACTCCAAATGTGATGGCTGATGCCACCACTGAGTCGTAGAAGGTCTTCAGGAGTGCCCCTTGTACACCAAAGGACCTGAGCCTCCTCAGGAGGAACAGCCTGCACTGTCCCTTCTTGTAGAGCGCGTTGGTGTTGTGTGACCAGTCCAGTTTATTGTTCAGGTGAACATCCAGATATTTGTAGGATGTCACCATCTCAATGTCTGTTCCCTGTATGTTTGCTGGTGCTGTGGGGGGTTGTCCTCGCCTGCGGCAGTCCACCACCAGTTCCTTAGTTTTCCTTGCATTGATCTGGAGGCAGTTCCGATGGCACCAGTCCATGAAGTCCTGGGTCTGTACCTTGTTTTCCTTGCTCGTCGCTTTACTCCAGCCCGACATCCACGTCGTTTTCACCTGATTTCGCTTGGTATGTCGAGTTTTTGCGCTAGCACCGTGGGGTGCTGCTCTTGCATAATATTGCTAAAATACAGTGCATCCGGAATGTATTCACAGCACTTCAATTCAATTCAACTTTATTTATATAGCGCCATTTCACAACAACAGTCATCTCATAGCACTATTAACTGTAGGGGGGAACCCCCACAGTTGCAGAAAGACTCCAGCAATCAGGCGATCCCCTGTGAGCAAGCACTTGGCGACGGTGGAGAGGAAAAACTCCCTTTTAACAGGAAGAAACCTCCAGCAGAACCAGGCTCAGGGAGGGGCAGTCATCTGCTGCGACTGGCTGGGGGGTGAGGGGATAGAGAAGAAGAAAAGAACAGACATGTAGAGAGCAAACAGCACGATGGGGACTCAATCTATGGGAGAGAACAAACAGATGTTAATGACCAGCAAAAAAAAATATTTCATAGAGAGTGAGGAAAGGAGTGAGGCCCAGTGCATTACTGGAGGTCCCCCGGCTGACTAAACCTATTAGCAGCATAACTAAGGGAGGGTTCAGAAACACATGATCCCTCCCTAATTGTAGGCTATATCAAAAAGGTAGGTTTTAGCCCTATTCTTAAAAACAGAGATCGAGTCTGACTCCTGAATCCAGATTGGCAGCTGATTCCACAGGAGAGGAGCTTGATAACTGAAGGCTCTGCCTCCCATTGTACTTTTGGAGATTCTAGGTATTACAAGTAATCCTGCATTTTGGGAGCGTAGTGCTCTGTTAGGATAATACGGTAGTATCAGATCTTTTAAATAAAAAGGAGCCTGATTGTTTAGAGCTTTGTAAGTAAGAAGAAGGATTTTAAACTTAATTCTAAACTCTATGGGAAGCCAATGAAGGGAGGCCAGAACCGGAGAGATATGATCTCTCTTTCTAGTACCTGTTAAAACTCTTGCTGCAGCATTTTGGATAACTTCACTTTTTCCATATTTTGTTATGTTACAGCCTTATTCCAAAATGGAATAAAGTCATTTTTTTCTTCAAAGTTCTACACACAATACCCCATAATGACAACATGACAAAAGTTTTTTTTTGAGATTTTTGCAAATTTTTAAAAATAAAAAACTAAGAAATCACATGCACATAAGTATTCACAGCCTTTGCTCAATACTTTGTTGATGTACCTTTGGCAGCAATTACAGTCTCAAGTCTTTTTGAATATGATGCCACATGCTTGGTACACCTATCTTTGGGCAGTTTGGCCCATTTCTCTTTGCATCACCTTTCAAGCGCCATCAGGTTGGAAGGGAAGCGTCAATCCACAGCCATTTTCAGATCTCTCCAGAGATGTTCAATTGGATTCAAATCTGGCCTCTAGCTAGGCCACTCAAGGACATTCACAGAGTTGTCCTGAAGCCACTCATTTGATGTCTTGGCTGTGTGCTTAGGATTGTTGTCCTGCTGAAAGATGAACCATCACCCCGGTCTGAGGTCAAGAATGCTCGGGTGCAGGTTTTCATCCAGGATGTCTCTGTACATTGCTGCATTCATCTTTCCCTTTATCCTGACGAGTCTCCCAGTTCCTGCCACTGAAAAACATCCCACAGCATGATGCTGCCACCACCATTGGCATGGTTATGAGTGGTGCCTGGTTTCCTCCAAACAGGATGCCTGGCATTCATGCCAGAGAGTTCAATCATTGTCTCATCAGACCAGAGAATTTTGTTTCTCATGGTCTGAGAGTCCTTCAGGTGCCTTTTGACAAAGTCCAGGCGGGCTGCCATGTGGCTTTTTCTAAGGAGTGGCTTCCATCTGGCCACTCTACCATACAGACCTGATTGGTGGATTGCTGCAGAGATGGTTTTCCTTCTGGAAGGTTCTCCTCTCTTCACAGAGGAATGCTGGAGCTCTGTCAGAGTGTCTATCGGGTTCTTGGTCACCTCTCTGACTGAGGCCCTTCTACCCCGATCACTCAGTTTAGATGACCGGCCAGGTCTAGGAAGAGTCCTGGTGGCTCCGAACTTCTTCCTTTTGTGGATGATGGAGGCCACTGTGCTCATTAGGACCTTCAAAGCAGCAGAAATTTTTCTGTACCCTTCCCCAGATTTGTGCCTCGAGACAATCCTGTCTCAGAGGTCTATAGACAATTCCTTTGACTTCATGCTTGGTTTGTGCTCTGACATGCACTGTCAACTGTGGGACCTTATATAGACAGGTGTGTGCCTTTCCAAATCATGTCCAATCAACTGAATTTACCACAGGTGGAGTCCAGTTAAGCTGTAGAAACATCTCAAGGATGATCAGTGGAAACAGGATGGACCTGAACTCAATTTTGAGCTTCATGGCAAAGGTTGTGAATACTTATGTACACGTAATTTCTTAGTTTTTTATTTTTAATAAATTTACCAAATTCTCAAATTCTCAAAATAGATGCTGGGATAGGCTCCAGCCCCCCCATGACCCGAAACGGATTAAGCGGAAGAAGATGAATGAATGAACAATTTTTGCACATTGTCATTATGGGGTATTGTGTGTAGAATTTTGAGGGAAAAAAATAAATTTAATCCCTTTTGGAATAAGGCTGTAACATAACAAAATGTGGAAAAAGTGAAGCGCCATGAATACTTTCCGGATGCACTGTATAAAAGGATGCACTACAATGGGTCTCAAATATTTGTAAATGTGTCCTGTTATAGTACTGCATGTGTTTATTGACGATAGACTAAAAAGTACACATATAAACTAAAACAATTACAATGATGACTGAACAACTCCCATTCCCCAAAGTGCAAGATACAACATTATGAATATAAGTCATAAAAGATCACACAAATGTCTGACAATCAGGGGTTCTTAAACAGTCACTGATATTGGATGTCCCATTCATTTTCAATAATTCTGTAATTAATGTTCACACAGTCAAATAAATCTTAGTGTTCAGTCCCTTTTAAATTTGTCAAAGTCTAACGTGTGATTGTCTACATATAAGTTACACCTCTTTGTATTCCACTTTCAAACACAGCCTACATTTGGGGCCTGTAAAGCCTAACTGGGCTACCTGTTTTGATCTAACACTTACTTTCTATGGACATGCACTAGTTGGAATTAACAGGAAAATGTGTACAGTTAGGCATCTTCCAAATGTTATGCATGTCCTGACTAAGTTTATCATAAACTCAGAGGAATAAGTACAAGAGAAAAACATCAGTATCTGTTCTCCTTTGGTGGGGCTGTGGCAATCATACTGCACATTTCCTTCTTTAATAAATGCCATAGAATCTCTTCTGCTATATTTTCCAGTTTAATCTCTCTTCTCTGTGCCATCAGACATGATTCACAATATGGAGGCAATAACCTTTTAACAAGAATATGCCGACCTGTTGAATCATAGCTCTTAGCTGGCATTCACTGCCAAAACAACTTATAGCCCATAACCAGGCTCCAAATCCCTTTCACTTTCATCTCTGTTCGTCATCCTTTTCCTGTAACTTTGCTGCGTACACTAGGACGTCAAGTTCACTTGACCTTAAATAAACAACAGGTCAAGAACTCTGTTCCAGTCATCCCACCATCCTTCCAGTCCTGATGTGCAGATAACGGGCACATAAAAAAACCCCACACTACATGTACGTTGAAATGTATACTTTAATAAAATGTGTCTTAATTCTAACAAATCCCTTGTGTGTCTGCTGTAGTCAGACACACAAGGGATTTGTTAGAATTAAGACACATTTTTGGATCTGTTGAGGTTTCAGACTTTTGTTTGCATGCCTGTTCCCACTGTTTTCTGCTGAGATGGCCTTGATTGAGGAGTTTGTCTTGGCTATGTTTTCAGTGAGTGCTGGTTAGTGGATGGCACCACAGTCGTATGATGGAGAAGGGGGAGCTCATACTGATTTCTGGTTTAGTTTGTAATCATGTTTGTGTTGAATTTTGATGTACACTGGATATAAAAAGAATAAGAAAAGCTAGAAAGTTGAAGATGAACAGGAACTTCATCTTTCAGCACGACAATGACCCAAAGCACACATCCAAATCAACAAAAGAATGGCTTCACCAGAAGTAGATTAAGGTTTTGGAATGGCCCAGCCAGGGTCCAGACCTGAATCTGGTTGAACATCTGTGGGGTGATCTGAAGAGGGCTGTGAACAGGAGATGCCCTCGCAATCTGACAGATTTGGAGCGTTTTTGCAAAGAAGAGTGGGCAAATATTGCCACATCAAGATGTGCCACGCTGATAGACTCCTACCCAAGAAGACTGAGTGCTGTAATAAAAGCCAAAGGTGCTGCAACAAAGTATTAGTTTTAGGGTGTGCATATTTATGTAACCAGGTTATTGAAAGTTTTGTATTTTTTTTTTATTTTTCCCCTTAAAAGATTTCAGTTTGTTTTTCAATTGGGTTGTACAGGTTATAGGTCACATTAATGGTGGAAAAAGTTTTGAAATGATTTATCTTGGTCTCATTTTTTTACATCACAAAAACCTGGCATTTGAACAGGGGTGTGTAGACTTTTTATATGCACTGTAAACTCCCAGATTATTGATAGACCACTATTGAGTTCTATAATGTAATATACTGTATTTCTATGTATATTTCAGAGGGGAATATTCTTCTTCCTCTTCTTCTTCTTCTTCTTCGACCCCCTTTTGGGGTCGCCACAGCGGCTCATCTGTCTCCATCTCACCCTGTCCCTTGCCTCTCACTCTATCCCTCTCACTACATTCATACATTTTCTCTGTAGTCTTCCTCTTTTCCTTCTACCTGGCAGCTCCATCTTCAGCATTCTTTGTCCAATAAATCCACTATCCCTCCTCTGCACATGTCCAAACCATCTCAGCCTTGCCTCTTACTTTGTCTCCAAACCATTCAACCTGAGCTGTCCCTCTGATCTACTCATTTCTAATCCTGTCCATCCTAGTCACTCCCATTAAAAATCTTAGCATCTTCAACTCTGCCACCTCCAGCTCTACCCCCTGTCTTTTTGTCAGCGCCACGGTCTCCAAACCATACATCACAGCAGGTCTCACTACCGTCTTGTAAAACTTCCCTTTCACTCTTGCTGCTACCCTTCTGTCACAAATCACCCTTGACATTCGTCTCCACCCACTTCACCCTGCCTGCACTCTCTTCTTCACCTCTCTTGTGCATTTTCCATTGCTTTGGATGGCTGACCCCAGGTATTTAAACTCATCTATTTTCACAACCTCTACTCCTTCCATCTTCACTGTTGCACCTGCCTCCCTCTCATTAACACTCATGTATTTTGTCTTGCTTCTAGTGACTTTCATTCCTCTTCTCTCCAGAGCATACCTTAACCTCTCCAGGTTCTCTTCCACCTGCTCCCTACTATCACTACAGATCACAATGTTGTCTGCAAACATCATGGTCCACTGAGACTCCTGCCTGACCTAATCTGTCAGCCTGCCCATCACCATGGCAAACAAGAAGGGTCTTAGAGCCAATCCCTGATGTATTCCCACCCCAACCTTGAATCCATCCATCACTCCTACAGTACACCTCACCACCGTCTTGCTGTCCTTATACATGTTCTGCATGTCTTCATACATGTCCTACACCACCCTCACATACTTTTCTGCCACTCCTGATTTCCTCATACAGTACCACACTTCCTCTCTTACCACCCTATCATATGCTTTCTCTAGATCCAAAAAGACACAGTGCAACTCCTTCTGACCTTCTCTATGCTTCTCCATCAACACTTTTAAAGCAAACATTGCATCTGTAGTACACTTTCTTGGCATGAAACCATACTGCTGCTCACTGATTGTCACCTCTCCTCTTAACCTGGCTTCAACAACTCTCTCATACATATCTTCATAGTGTGGCTGATCAACTTTGATCAACTGCACGGTGGCGCAGTGGTTTAGCACTGTGGCAGCATAGTTTACCCTCGGCCGGGGGATCGCGGGGATCATGAGACCGTGGGCTTGATCCCAGCCCCCGACCAACAGTGATCTGTGTGGAGTTTGCATGTTCTCCCCGTGTTGCGTGGGTTTACTCCGGGATTTCTCCGGTTTCCTCCCGCATACCAAAAACATGTAGGTTTAGGGCGCTCGCGCACGCAGCGACCAGCAGCCGGTGGCTTGTCACCAGACTGCAAACCAAATCTACCTACGGGTACAAATAAGTAACAAAAAAAAAAAAAAAACAAAAAACAAAAAAACCTTTATGCTTCTGTAGTTGCTACTGCTCTGAGCATCACTCTTGTTCTTCAAAACTGTTCTTGTTCTTGAAAACACTTCTTCTCCACTCCTTAGGAATCCTCTCACTCTCCAAGATTGTGTTAAACAATTTGGTTAAAAAGTCCACTGTCATCTCTCCTAAACATCTCCATACCTCCACAGGTATGTCATCTGGAGCAACCGCCTTTCCATTCTTGATCCCCTTCAAAGCTGCCCTCATTTCCACCTTGCTAATCCTCGGGAATTCCTTGTTCACTATCTTTCCTTCATCCATCCTCCTCTCTCTCTCATTTTCTTTATTAATCAGCTCTTCAAAGTACTCCTTCCAACTTCTCAACACACTTCTCACTTATTAGTACATTACCATTTCTGTCGTTAATCACCCTAACCTGCTGTACATCCTTTCCAGCTCTCTCACTACTCTTCTCTCTGTCTAGCCAATCGATACAAGTCCTTTTCTCCTTCCTTAGTGTCCAGCCTATCATACAACTCACTATATGCCTTTTCCTGTGCCTTTGCCACCTCTGTCTTTGCCATGCGCCGAGATTCCAAATACTTCTGTCTGTTTTTTTCATCTCCGTGACTAACCCACTTTTTCTAGGCTAACTTCTTCCTTTGAATGCTTTCCTGTACCTCCTCATTCCACCACCAAGTCTCCTTGTTTTCCTCCCTCTGTCCACTGGATACACCACATACCTTTCTATCCGTTTCCCTCAATACTTTTGCTATACTTTCCCAGTCATCTGGTAATTCTTCCCTACCACGCAGAGCCTGTATCAACATCTTCCTGAACTCTGTGCAACCTTCTTCCTTCTATAACTTCCCCCACTTAATCTTTGGATCTGCCTTCACTCTCTGATAAGGTTCAAGACCAAGACCCAAACACAGACATGGATGCAAACAACAGGTAAATGCAAACAATAATCTTTATCTATCTATAAATGCATGGAATCTGTGTGTGTGTGTCTGTGTCTGTGTGTCTGTTCCACGCATATCTCTTGAACCATTTGTGAGACTGACCAAAGATTTCATACAGGTTTTGCTGAGATTACAAGGGTGTGCATCCCTGAATATGGAGTTGTTCAGTCAAAATATGTAATTTTTATCAAAAGTTTTGTCATTGCTCTCTCCTCTTGCTCTTGCTTCTAGAGGTGTGGGCGGGGTTTTGCATTGACTCTGTACTGATTGAAAGTACGCGACATCATGGCACCAGTAACCACAGCACACCGTGTGCAAATCAAGGAAGCGAAAAGCGACAGATTTGACCAGAAAACGATAATACGGAAGATTTAATGCTTAAAAAATGATGCCATAAAGTTGCTGTGATTGTGTAGGTCTAAAGGATAATCTGGCATATGTGGAGAACATGAGGCGCGTGAGCAGACTGGGCGGAGTGTTAGTGGGGACCCGGGTCTGACAGAGAACACTGGTGTATTTAACACAGAACATGCCGGGAGAGGCAGCGGCCCGACTGAGCAGACCACGGTCCTTTGCGGGAAGGCACGCCCAGCCTGTCCAGTCAGTAGTAGATGGGAGTCCCTGCTTCAGTTTCACCCGTGTGGTACCACTGTACTTTGTAGGAATGCGTGTCCCCCCCTCTCACGTGAGTATCTAAAAATTAATAACTTAATAATAATATTGCCATGATTGTGAAGCAGAATGGCCGAAATGACTTAACAGCCAAACGCAGGACACAAAAACACCCAAATAACAAAATAAATCATCCATCCATCCATCCATCCATCTTCTTCCACCTAATCCTTTTCGGGTCACAGGGGGGCTGGAGCCTATGCCAGCGTCACTGGGCAAGAGGCAGGGTACACCCTGGACAGATCGCCAGTCCATTGCAGGGCCAACACACACAGAGACAGACAACCATTCACTCTCACAGTCATACCTAAGGACAATTTAGAATCCCCAGTTTGATGCCAATTAACCTAACTTACATGTTTTTGGCATGTGGGGGGAAACCAGAGAAATCCCAGAGTAAACCCACGCAGACACGAGGAGAACATGCAAACTCTGTACAGATCACTGTTGGTCGGGGGCTTGGATCGAACCCGGGATCCCCTGGCCAAGGGTGAGTTGCTGTGCTACCGCAGTGCTAACCACTCTTCCACCACGCTGCCCACAAAATAAATCATTTTTAGTTAAATATTTACTGACAAATGGGCAACACTGATGTAACAGTTGCAGTCAAATGGGTCCTTCTGCTTTGTATAATAATGTTGGGTGTTTTGTAGTTAATTTGGTTCATTATAGTTTTAAAAAAACTTTTAATAACAAAATATTGCTAAAACATAAACTGATGCACTGCAATGCGTCTCAAATATTTGTAAACGTGTCCTGTTGTAGTACTGCACGAGTTTATTGACTATACACAGAAGAAATTCAGTATTACACTTAACTCCATCACTGAACAGTGATATAAACTTAAAAAATTATAATAATGACTGAACAACTCCCATTCCCCAAAGTGCAAGATACACTATTATGAATATCAGTGATTAAAGATCACACAAATAAGTGATCTGACAAACAAATAAACAAGGGATCTGAAACAGTCGCTAAGATTGGATGTCCCATTCATTTTCAGTAATCAGGTATTCTGTAATTAATATTCCCACAATCAAATAAGTCTTAGTGCCATTTACTCCCTTTTATATTTGTCAGAGTCTAACATGTGACTGCTGACATATAGCCTACAACTCTTTGCATTCCACTTTCAAACACAGCCTACATTTGGGCCTGTAAAGCCTAATTGGGAAACCTATTTCAGAAAGGAAAACTTGTGTTCTATGGGCAATGCACTAGTTTACAATAGCTGTGCAGTGGTGCATGGGGTGGGGATTTGGCAACTCTGTGGGGAGAAGAGCAGAGACAGGGGTAAGCACATGTAAATCACTGTGGAGAGACTGATAATGAATTTTGGACTTACAGGTTCCTCTGGTGAAGACAGCAGGGAGACAACCGATGGACCACACGTGGAGAGGGAACCGGGCGCTGAGAAGGAATGCTTCAGTGAAAGTTAGTGGACTTGAGGGGAAACAGGATGGCCAGGCTTTTGTGCTGGGGAGAGGGTAATTAAGGTGAAGAGGGTAATTAATGGTAAGTCGACTTACTTCGACACTGTGGTGGGGGGGGGCATGCACAGTCCAGGGGCAAACAATCCAATCCAAGAGGCAGTTATAGGGTCCAGAGCAGGCAGGTGTCAAAGCAAAGCAGACGGCACCAAGCAGGCAAACAAAATCCAAACAGAGGCAGGCGCAGAGTCTAAATCAGGCAAGGGTCAGAGCTGGGCAAGACAGAATACAAGGTTAATAGCTTTCACAAGGCAAAACAAGATACTTGCTGGTTGAGGGTCAGATGCGACCAGACAGAATGTTGGGAGAGCATCCCCTTTATACCATCCGCTGATTGGCTGCAGGTGAAGCTACCAGCTGTAGGGGAAAAAGAGCAATCAGCGAAGAGAGAGAGGCAGGCAGACCGATCAGACAAGAGTCTTTACAGTAACCCCCTTCAAGGGACGCCTCCTGGCCTCACCTTAGGCTTGTCTGGGTGATGGCGATAAAAGTCCTTGACCAAGGTGTCATCCATAATAAATGATCTAGGGATCCATGACTGTTCTTCAGGCCCACACCCCTTCCAATCCACCAGAAACTGGAACCCTTGCTTTCTGTGGTGGGCGTCAAGGATGCGTATAATGGCATATATCAATCCCCCGTCAACCATCTTTGGGGGGGGGATGGGTGACATAGGGAGCTGGTGAAGATGGGCTTGATGTTAGAAATGTGGAAGGATGGGTGGGCCCAGAGTGAGGCAGGTAGATCGAGCCGTACAGACATGGGGTTGATAATCTCCTTGATGGTAAAGGGCCCACAAAGTGGGGGATGAGCTTTTTAGAGTCAGCCTTGAGGGGAAGGTTGTTGGTTGAAAGTCAGACCTTCTTGCCACCTGCATAGGCTGGGGCCGGGCATCTTTTTTTATTGGCCCACCTAGAATTTTCCTCAATTGTCCTGAGTAGGACAGCCTTGGTGTTCCTCCAAGCACATCTGCACTTGGAGATGTGGGCAGTGACCGAGGGGACCAAAGACTCCTCTTCTGAGATGGAGAGCAGGGGGGGATTATACCCCTGTGAGGCCTCGAATGGAGAGACACCAGTAGCTGTGGACGTGGCCGAGTTGTGGGTGTACTCTACCCATGACAAGACCTTATTCCAAGACAATCCTCAGCAGTCACACAGCGGAGCATAGCCTGAAGCTCCTGATTTGCCCGCTTGCGCTGCCTGTTGCTCTGCGAATGGTAGCCGGAGGAAAGGCTGACCATGGCCCTGATTGACTTACAAAAGGCTCGCCACACCTTTGATATGAACTGGGTACCATGGTCAGACAGAGTGTCCGTGGGGATGCCATGCAACCTGACCACGTGAACAGACAGAAGATGTGTCATCTCTAGGGCAGATGGCAATTTTTTCAGGGGCATGAAGTGCACAGCCTTGAAGATTCTGTCCACAATGGTCAGGATCACGGTGTGTCCATTTGAGGGGGGTAGCCCTGTAATAAAGTCCAGGGCGATATTAGCCTAAGGGTGGTTAGTGACAGGAAGGGGCTGGAGCAAGCTAGCGGGGGGGGGGGGGGGGGGTATTGCTTTCTCCGACTGAGGGTCTCCCCCATCTGTCCTGGATAGGATGGAAGGAGGCAATCTAGCGCAGCTTCCCATCCACCTCCAGCCCCCACCATGAAGCAAGCTTGCTCTCAACAGCCTCTGCCGGGGGATGACGAGTGGCTGTCGGGGAACTTACTGGGCTGGAAACCCAGGGAGCATGGCTGACGCAGATATGGATGCATCTCCTGTCTCTCTGGGGAGTTACAGTGAAAAGTAAAACGCTGCTCATTCCTTGTTCATTCATTTATTCCCCTAAAAATAAATATATTAATGCCTAACAAGTCCGTGATGAAAATGAAAATCCCCCCTCCCCCATGTGCCGCGCATCACATTGGAACAAACAGGCACACATGCTCCCTTTTCATTAATTCATTCCCCTAAAAAATTCATACATTAATGCCTAATCTATAGACGGCAATGGTAAGTCTGCAATTAAAATGAGAGTGTGCTTGGAATTAAAAAAAAAACAAAACTAGTGTGTGATCATCATATAATTAAAATGATGGGCAAATACAACTGTTACAAGATCCTAGTGCATGCTGTTTCCTGAGCTCTGGAGCTGCACAATGTCAAAACATGCCGCTGAAATATTTAAGCAGTATTACACAAGACAGAGTTACGGTATCGTGATTATAGTAACTGTGGCTGTGATGCAGCATTAAGAGTATCACATCCGTAGTTAGTATCATCATGATACCGTAGCAACATTGAGTGTAATATTGCTTTTATACAGCAGTTCCAACAAGCAAAATTTACTAAATGACAGCAATACTGGACAAAATATTAAGATTTTCTTATGTACGTGCGCCACAGCGCACAGGTGAAAAGGTTTTGAGCCCAAATGCAGGTGAAGTGAACGTGTTTATTAACAGAAAAGCAACAAACAAAGTGTCCATGTAAACTGTCCAAAATGAGCAAAGATACAGATGACTGGCTACAAACTCCGGCTACAAACTGTGAGGAACCTGGACATCAAATCTTGACTTACGCCGCCACACTGAGTGCTCACACTGTCACCCATAAATACCCTGTGTACCAATAAGTGACAAGTGGATGCAGGTGTGCGGTGGCAGCCGGTGCGTGAGTGCGTGTCTGCGAATGTGAGTAAGAATGAATGTGTGTGTGTGCATGGACAAATGGACAAATGACAATGACAGTCAGCTGGGGGATGCCGGCAGAGAGGAGGAGGCGTGGCTGCAGACTAGCAGGGAGCCCAGGACCCAGAGACTCCTAAAACCTGCCAGCTGAGAATTAAGAAAACAATGACCAGAGAAACTACAGCCACAAATCATGGACGGGGTTGGAGACGTCCAATCCAGCCCATGACAGAGCCCCCACCTTAAAGGGTGGTTGCTAGACACCCACCGTACCATCAAAAGAAAACAAAACATAAAGGAAAACCTGCCCCCCCCACCCAGAGAACTATCACAACTAACCAGGGCGGGAGGTGGGGAGAAACAGGTCAGGAGGGACAAAACAAACAAAAATACTACAGAACAATACCAGAACATACAGCCCCCAAACCTAGGACTAAGCCCCCCCCCCCCCCAAACCCAAGAGTCCCAACATTCAGGGGGCCAGCCAAAGTCCCAGGGCCAGCAGGCGGCCTGCTGTACAGCGTCAGGCAGCCTGCCAGAGAAAATGGGCCACCTGACCCAGAGACCCAGTCCTTCGGGCATCTGGCCCGCATAGTTGAGCCACCAGGACCAGAGGGGTGGACAAGGCAGCGGCCTACCCACCGGATGGCTAAGAGGTGGGTGGCCGGACAGGGAAAGGGAGACCCCTGCGGTTACTGGTGGTGGAGGAAGATGGGCCATGACGGTGCCCAATAAAAGAGGAAGGAACACCCAGAAGGCCTCTGGAAGGGAAGAGGAGGCCTTGATATTCCCAGACTGGCCAGCTGCACCCTCAGTGGTCCCATCTTGGGACTGCAGTATGGCCACACCCGCGGTGGACTCGAGTTGGGCCATGGCTGCACCCGCGGTGGTCCCATAGCCTGGGACTGGAGCACAGCTGCACCCGCGGTGGACCCTAGCTGGGCCATGGCTGCACCTGCGGTGGTCCCGGCCCGGGACAAAGTTGCACCAGCGGTGGTCTCAGCCTGGGACCTCATTGCTCCCGCGGTGAGCCCTGGCTGGGCCTGCGTTGCACCCCCGGAGGACCCTGACCGGGCCATGGTTGCACCCACGATGGAACCTGGCTGGACCCCTGCTGCACCTGCGGTGGGACCTGGCTGGGCAACTGCTGACCCCAATGCCGCCTTAACTGTGGGCCAGCTGACCTGTGTGAACACCCGAGCCAGAAGACAATCAACCTCGGGCACCCTGGGCTGGAGCTGAGCATCCATGATGACCTCCTTAGTGGGGACGGCAGCAGCCAGGATGACCTCCAGTGGCGAGCCTGGATCCTCGGACTCGTCTGGCGACGTTGGACTCTCTCCGGCGACCCTGGAAGAGGATTCAGACAGAGAACAAGAGGGGTCAGGGTGGCTGGCAGTGGCGGAGCCTGGCGAGGCGAGCTCAGGTGCAGCGTGCGGCTGCAGCTGGCTGTCCTCACCTAGAGCTAGGCAAAAATGCTCTAATATGGAAAGGAGAAAGACAAAGGAGAGCACTTACCTTAGCTTGAGCTTCACCGCCATCCAGGACTCCGACGATCCGGGCGATGTTCTCACTGGCTCAGCCTCCTGGAGATTTAGCTCAGGAGCTGACTCTGCTGCTGCAGCCTCTGCAGCAGGCGCGATGGTCTCTGCAGTCCTTATTACCCCAGCCTGTGTGTTTCACACAGGAGGTTCCTCCAGCATGATGGCTGGAGTCTGGCTCACCATTGCTGCTGGGGAAGGATCCTCCCGGACCTCTGGCTCCTCCTGGTCCTGGTGGCTCGGCTCCAGTGCCGGCGTGCATACAAAGGGAACAGGAGAGAGGGCTGGTGAGCAGTTCATAACAGCAGCAGGTGGGGAGAACTCAGGAGACTGCTTTTCCTGAGTCTCCCTACCGGGAATCAGGCAAGACATTTCATTATTAAAAGAAGTGGAATGAAAATTAACTTGCCTGTTCGCCCAGATTTGGATGTTGCCTGCTGCTGTAGTGTGTGGAGTGTCATCTTTCTCCGTGGTGAGGACAATTCTGGGCCCCCTTGAGGAATGTGGAGGGACTTCCCCTCCGGCCACGGGAATGGGAGCCGCTGGTGAAGAACAAATGCTCCTTGACAGTCTGAGGATGCACTGAGGGAGGAGACCTCATGGCAGATATGGAAGGAGATCTGGCAGACAGGACTGCTTGGGAGAAAAAACGTGGACGAAGGTCCGCTGTGGGGGTAACCGGGCTTGGTGTAGGGAGGGAGGCTGTCAAAGGGGCTGGGTTAATCCTCCGGGGATCCGTAACAGGACGATGTAGCTGCTGCTGACCTGACGATGGCCATGCTGGAACTGGAGGCGAAGCGGGGGGAGGAATGGCCGCCGACTGAGAACAGTGTCTCCGCTTGGGCTCTGCGAGGATCGCCCCTCTCCTCGGGTCAGGAAATGCCTGCTGGAGCATGCAGACAGAGGATAGTTCCAGAGTCCGGGGTGAGCCGCCAGGATACCCAAAGCCCCGTTCAGGCAATCCCACTTCTCTCCGGGGCCATAGGCTTCATAGTCGTCCTCCATGAACTCCCAGATAAAAATGGCTGCCCATTCCACCCCGCTGCTGTCCTTCCTCTGCTTCGGCGAGGACAGCAAGCCGGAGACATGGTGAGCTCCAACCAGGTTAGTGAAAAAACACAAAAAGGTGAAACACAGCACCCTACTTCACCGCTGGGCTCTATTTTGGTGGCAGCGTTCTGTCATGTACTGCAGTGCACAGGTGAAAAGGATTTGAGCCCAAATGCAGGTGAAGTGAACGTGTTTATTAACAGAAAAGCAACAAACAAAGTGTCCATGTAAACTGTCCAAAATGAGCAAAGATACAGATGACTGGCTACAAACTCCGTTAGCTGAGAAGGAGGAATAAGCCCCACGCCCTCCCAGACAGAACCGGGCAGCGGAGGAGGAGGTGTGTGAGTGCGTGTCAGCGAATGTGAGTAAGAATGAGTGTGTGTGTGTGTGTGTGTGTGTGCATCGACAAATGAAAATGACAGTCAGCTGGTGGATGCCAGCAGAGAGAAGGAGGCGTGGCTGCAGACTAGCAGGGAGCCCAGGACCCAGGGGCTCCTAAAACCTGCCAGCTGAGAATTAAGAAAACAATGACCAGAGAAACTACAGCCACAAATCATGGACGGGGTTGGAGACATCCAACCCAACCCATGACAGATTGATTTGTTCAACCAGTTATTTTGCACAGCTGAGAAAAAAATAATCCCTAAATCTAGCTGGTAACTTGGTAAACATCTCAATCAGCACGAAGATGTCTATTGTCATTTCACACACATGTAAACAAATTAAATATTGTCAAGTGCAAATGTAATAAGTGTTTATAAAACATACCTGTTAAGTTGATACTTCAGAAAATCCCAGATCAAAACATATCCAATACTGCTTGCCAGAAGCTAGTAGTTAGCATTCTAGCGATTTAGCACATGCTAACGATTTAGCACATTTTTCTCACTTTTCTTTGCATTTCAGATGAAACAAAGAGACCATCACCACAAAGGTATTGTGGTTTATTAATTGAGAGAATATCAAACTGTAGCACTGCCTATTTTTTTAAACAAGTGTGAAATCGCTTAATGTAAAATGACTGGGTAGACAGAAGTAGACCTTTGCAAAAGGGTGGGCCTTCCGGGTCACAGACATTTAATTTTTTGTCAATCAGTGCTTCACTGTGGAAATTAAGGTATCCAAAACAGTACTGCAATTGTCAGAGTTGATTGAAAAATGCTGGTAGTAATTAACGTTACTTGAACACCTTTGAAGTGGAGCGATACATATCCAGTGAAACTGGAGTGTAATTATCGCGGATTATAGTAACTCCTAGAATCCCTGTTGTCCAATCAAATTGCTCAGTCAGAACTATCTGTTGTACAACATTGAACAATGCGCTTCTGAGATAGACCTCCTTTTTCCTGATCAAAAGCGGATTCTCATGAAATGCGCTATAACAGTAATGTGCATTAGATTGCGCACCGCCACGATCTTTGAAATGAGGTGCCTCCTCAAAGCGCATAGCAGGTGCACTGCCTACTCATAAGTTGATGGCATGATGCAAGGTGTAAAAAACAGACAATATGCTTACAGAAAATAACAAAAACACTGGCACATGGCGGAAAGTCTGTCTGAAAAGTGCGTGGATGACCATCAAAATCAGCTCTTAAAGAACAGCAATTAAACTTAAAATCAGTGGTGGCTTGGAGGAGGACGTAAGGGAGGTGGATCTTCCTCAGAAATTTGAGAAGAAAAAGAGAAGAAATGATTCATACATTGTGATAATAAATGTATTTTATATTATCTGTGTATTATTGTGTAACATGTAGTCAGAAGGAGGTGATCATGCTTTCTGAAATTATTTAGCCAATCAGAAATCAGTTTATATTTGTTGCTATGGAAAATTCACTGTCTCCTTGTATTGGAGAAAAGAAAATGAAGGAGGCGAGGCTCTAAGGATTCACAGTCAGTCTTTTGACAACGTCAACATATCGACGCATTTCAACAGCGCTGATTACTTCCAGTGATCATGGAGGGCATATCCTGCAGTATTTGGTTGCTAACAAATTTTGGAAACTACAGTTTGAACGCCAGCTTTGGATTAAAAAAAAGTCTAAGGCCTTCCCCTAAACTGGACATTTTTTTAAAGAAGTCAGGATGCAGCAGGATGGCGCTCAGAATACCTAGATGAGTGGAGTGACTAACTGGCTTAGCAACATTAGCCTTGGCCTTGCATTTTGCAAGCATTGAATTACAACAGGATTTAATGACAGGAAATCTATTTCTCTCCTGTATGCATCTATGCCTGTATGCTGTATTATTTTCAACTCTTCAAATGATTGTGGAAAATACTTTTCATTCGTGCTAAGTGTGACTAAATAATGAACAGCACTGAAGGGGACCAAATGCCCAAATAATGAATGAAATCATTTTTTATGGGACACCAAAAGCCCCCCCCCAAAAAAAATAATTACATAATTTTTATGTTAATATTTAATAACAAATGGCCTTTCTTGTAGTAACTAATGAGACACACAGCTCCTAAATAACGCATTAAATCATATCTAACAGGACCAAGTGACATCAAGTCAAAAAATGGGACACTTTTACAAATATTTGTGACCCATTGTAATGTATTCCTTTTAATTTGATTTAATTATTTTGGTATTTTTGTGTCCCGTTTGGTCCTATTTGTTGTTGGTGCTGGGGTGAAGATGTGTCGTCAATTTTTTCTTGGTCATATTTTATCATGCTGAGTGAGGCTGGTATAGTGTTGTCTTGAATAGCATGTTGATCACCATAGTGATGTTTTCTTGGCGCTTTGCAAGAGCTGTGTTTAATGTCTGTAGAGCTAAAGACTCTGGGTCCTCGCAAGTAGGTGTGTGTCTGTTAATTAAGGAAAAATTTGCCTCCTTAGTGGGATCACCCACAAGCCACTACTGCTTAAAATTAGATTATTCAGACTTTGTGATCTCTCTGATGGATGAGCCACATCTCAGTACCATAAACAGTGGCTATACAGTGGTGTGAAAAAATGTTTGCCCCCTTCCTGATTTCTCATTTTTTTTGTGTTTGTCACACTTAAATGTTTCAGATCATCAAACAAATTTAAATATTAGACAAAGTTAACATACAGTAAGTAAACACAAAATGCAGTTGTTAAATGAAGGTGTTTATTATTAAGATGAAAAAAAAATGAAAACCTACATGGCCCTGTGTGAAAAAGTGATTGCCCCCTAAACCTAATAACTGGTTGGGCCACCCTTAGCAGCAACAACTGCAAGCAAGCGTTTGTGATAACTGGCAATGAGTCTTTTACAACACTGTAGAGGAATTCTGGCCCACTCATCTTTGCAGAATTGTTGTAATTCAGCCACAATGGAGGGTTTTCGAGCATAAACCACCTTTTTATGGTCATGCCATAGCATCTCAATTGGATTCGGGTCAGGACTTTGACTAGGCCACTCCAAAGTCTTCATTTTGTTTTTCTTAAGCCATTCAGAGGTAATGGGACACACACCTTCCAAAAAGTTCAACTTTTGTCTCATCAGTCCACGGAGTATTTTCCCAAAAGTTTTGGGGATCATCAAGGTGTTTTCTGGCAAAACTGAGACGAGCCTTTATGTTCTTTTTGCTCAGCAGTGGTTTTCGTCTTGGAACTCTGCTATGCAGGCCATTTTTGCCCAGTCTCTTTCTTATGGTGGAGTCACAAACACTGACCTTAACTGAGACGAGTGAGGCCTGCAGTTTCTTGGATGTTGTTGTGGGGTCTTTTGTGACCTCTTGGATGAGTCGTCACTGCGCTCTTGGGGTAACTTTCGTCGGCTGGCCACTCCTGGGAAGGTTCACCATTGTTCCATGTTTCTGCCATTTGTGGATAATGGCTCTCACTGTGGTTTGCTGGAATCCCAAAGCTTTAGAAATGACTTTTTTATCTTTTCTAGACTGATAGATCTCAGTTACTTTGTTTCTCATTTGTTCCTGAATTTCTTTGGATCAGAGCATAATGTCTAGCTTTTGAGGATCTTTTGGTCTACTTCATTTTGTCAGGCAGGTCCTATTTAAGGGATTTCTTGATTGAGAACAGATGTGGCAGTAATCAGGATTGAGTGTGGCTAGAGAAATTGAACTCATCTTTCCAAAGATGTGATAAACCACAGTTAATTTATGTTTTAACGGGGGGGGGGGGGGGGATCAGTTTTTCACACAGGGCCTTGTAGGTTTGGATTTTTTTTTTACCCTTTAGTGTGGCAAACATTCAAAAAAAAAGAGAAATCAGGAAGGGGGCAAACACTTTTTCACACCACTGTAAAAAGTCTACACACTGCTGTTCAAATGCCAGGTTTTTGTGATGTAAAAAAAATGAGACCAAGATAAAGCATTTCAAAACTTTTTCCACTATTAATGTGACCTATAACCTGTACAACCCAATTGAAAAACAAACTGAAATCTTTTAAGGGGAAAAATAAAAGATAAAAAAGTTACAATAACCTGGTTGCATAAATATGCACACCTTGTTATAACTGGGGGTGTGGCTGTGTTCAGAATTAACCAATCACATTCAAACTGATGTTAAATGGGAGTCAGCACTCAACTGCCACCATTTAAAGTGCCTCTGATTAACCCCAAATAAAGTTCAGCTGTTCCAGTATGCTTTTCCTGACATTTGTGTAGTCACATCTTGCAGCACAAGCCATGGTCCACAGAGAGCTCCCAAAGCATAAGAGGGGTCTACTTGTTCAAAGGTATCAATGAGTAGAAGGACACAAAATTTCCAAGGCATTAAATATACCATGGAACACATAGCACAGAAGAAGATTAAGGTTTTGTAATGGCTCAGCCAGAGTCCAGACCTGAATCTGAATGAACATCTGTGGGGTGATCTGAAGAGGGCTATGCACAGGAGATGCCCTCGCAATCTGACAGGTTTGGAGTGTTTTTGCAAAGAAGAGTGGGCAAATATTGCCACCTCAAGATGTGGCACGCTGATAGACTCCTACCCAAAAAGACTGAGTGCTGTAACAAAAGCTAAAGGTGCTGTCATGAGCCGAGAGCTGGAGGTCTCCGCCAGACTCGGTCTCATGGCTTTTTCCCTTTATTTACTTATTTGTTTCATTTTATGCCTTCTGGGTTTATGCATTCATGTTTGCCATTTTCCTGTTTGTGTTAGTTTTGTTACTTTTTTTAACTTTGTATTTATTTATATTTAGAGTACTTGGATTTTATTCTTTACATCTTCACTTACTGGTTGACAGCTGTCAGTGGTGTCAGGTTTCATGTGGGCGTTGCCCTGTCAGCTATCAGTTTTGGTTCCCCTCTCTCTCACTGCCCCAGCTGATCCGTATTATGTATCATTGCTTTCTCCTGCCCGTTCAGGTACCCACACCTTTTTTTTTTTTTTTTCTCTTATCTCTTTATCTTATGTCCTGATTGGTGGAGCCTTGAGCACTTTTATCATGTTTATAGTCAGCTACATGTGTGCCTGTGTTTGTGTTCATGTAATTGTGGTTTGTAAATATGGATGTCACCTGACTGCAAAACAAATCTACCTATGGGTACAAATAAAGTAACCTGAACCTGAACCTGAACACATGTCATTAATTATGTAGATGGATTTTGAACCCTATTTAAGGGCTTTACTTTCATTTTTTCTTTGTCACTGAATTGGTTATTCTCCCTCGTCCCCGCCATCGCTCTGCCTCACTCTGGTGCGCAACACTTGTAAGTTTTTCTCTCCCATTGGTATTTTGTATTTTAAGTACTTTGTTGAACTTTATGTTTGTTGTTTGTTTTTTCAATAAATCGCCCAAACTCACAGTGCAGCGTGTGGGTCTCAATTCTCTGCCACGAAGGGCATTCATGACAGGTGCTGCAATGAAGTATTAGTTTTAGGGTGTGTATATTGATGCAACCAGGTTATTGTGACTTTTTTATTTTTTATTTTTCCCCTTAAAAGATTTCAGTTTGTTTTCAATTGGGTTGTACAGGTTGTAGGTCACATTAATGGTGGTGTGGGTAACCCCCACAACATACTGGGACAAGCAGAGTGCTCAGCTGGAGCAATTAGCAGAACAATGAGATGTGTGTATTGAGATCAATAGGCAGCTTCTCTTTGTCTAGCTCTTTCCTGCCAGTTTCCTGCTCTGTACTGTGATGCAAATGTGCCTTTCATGTATTGTCTGTAGTGGGGTATTTAAACTGCATATCGCTCTGGAACCCTTTCTCTCTGACTACTGCATCTAACTCATTGCTGTTTGCTGAGAGCTCGCTCCAGTGCGCATCTCACAGCACTGGAGCGGCTCTCGTGATGGCGGTTAATAAACACCCTTTTTAACTCTCAGTTCGCCGCTTATTATTTCATGCCGCCACAGTGGTCTCATTTTTCTACATCACAGAAACCTGGCATTTGAACAGGGGTGTGTAGACTTTTTATATCCAGTGTATCCATCCATCCATCCATCCATCTTCTACCGCTTTTCCGGAGGTCCGGGTTGCGGAGGCAGCAGTTCAAGCACAGAAGCCCAGACTTTCCTCTTCCCAGCCACCTGCTCCAGCTCTTCAGAGGGGATACCAAGGCGTTCCCAGACCAGCTGGGAGACATAGTCTCTCCACCGAGTCCTGGGTCTGCCCCAGGGTCTCCTCCCAGTGGGACGTGCCTGAAACACCTCAAGTGGGAGGCGTCCAGGAGGCATCCTAATCAGATGCCCATACCACCTCAACTGACTCCTTTCAATGTGGAGGAGCAGCGGTTCTACTCTGAGCCTCTCCCGGATGACTGAGCTCCTCACCCTATCTCTGAGGGCGAGTCCAGCAATCCTACGGAGAAAGCTCATTTCAGCCGCTTGTATCCGCGATCTCGTTCTTTCGGTCATTACCCAAAGCTCGTGACCATAGGTGAGAGTAGGAACGTAGATTGACTGGTAAATCGACTGCTTTGCCTTAGAACTAAGCTCCCTCTTCACCACAACAGACCGGTACAACGTCCGCATCACTGCAGATGCTGCTCCAATCCGTCTGTTGATCTCTCGCTCCATTTTCCCCTCACTCGTGAATAAGACCCCAAGATACTTAAACTCCCCCACTTGGGGCAGGAGCCTGTCCCCAACCCGGAGAGGACAATCCACCTTTTTCCGGCTGAGGACCATGGACTCGGACTTGGAGGTGCTGATTCTCATCCCAGCCACTTCACACTCAGCAGCAAACCGTCCAGTGTATGTTATTTTTTATTTATTTATAATGGGAAGTTCCATTGAGAGGCAACCTCTCTTTTTCAAAGATACCCTGTTCTCATTCACACCTGGAAGCAGCCCAGTACAACCACAGATTGACCTGTGGCTACTGAGCAGCTCCACTGCTCAAGACCTTGCTCAAGGGCACTACAGTGGGGTTTAGGATGGTGGGGCAAACACAGCTATGTTATCTGTCCTACTCACATCTGATCCTGCCGGGCCGGGGATTGAACCGGCAACCCTCTGCTCACCAGTCCGCATCCCTCACCATTAGGCCACCACTGCCCTTAGTATTGGGTATCTGCAAAATGTTCACAAGATATGTCATCATACAGTAAGCCATAGGGTTTCTGATCATAGTGTGACTTGTGGTTCCATAAATTTCATACAGGTGCATCTCAGTAAATTAGAATGTCATCGAAAAGTTGATTGATTTCAATAATTCATTTCAAAAAGTGAAACTCATATAGATTCATTACACACAGAGTGATATATTTCAAGTGTTTATTTCTTTTAATTTTGATGGTTATGGCTTATAGCTCATGAAAACCCCAAATTCAGTTTCTCAGAAAAATAGAATATTACATAAAATTAATTAAAAAAATTGATTTTAATAGAAATGTTGGCCGACTGTGAAGTATGTCCATGTACACACTCAATACTTGGTCAGGGCTCCTTGTGTGTGGGTGTGCATGGAAATACTTTGTCGGCCAACATTTCTATTAAAAAAAATCATTTTTTTAAAAAATTGATCTATATAATATTCTAATTTTTTGAGAAACTGATTTTTGGGTTTTCATGAGCTGCAAGCCATAACCATCAAAATTAAAAGAAATAAACACTTGAAATATATCACTCTGTCTGTAATGAATCTATATAAAATATGAGTTTCATTTTATGAATTGAATTACTGAAATAAATCAACTTTTAGATTATATTCTAATTTAGTGAGCTGCACCTGTACAGTGCTACATGAAGGATGAGTCACTTAAACAACTGCATGGCAACCTGGGTCATTGTTGTTGCTGTTTTTGCTTTAAATGTCATGGTTGAAACTCATCACTCTAAATGACATGGTTCACATAGCGCTTTTTTCTCATCTCTAGATGACCAAAGCGCTTTACAGATCCTGCTATCCACCCATTCACACACTGATGGTGGCAGAACCACCATGCACAGGTGCTGTCCTGGCCCACCAGAAGCAACTAGGGGTTCAGTGTCTTGCTCGAGGACATTTCGACATGCAGCCTGCAAACAGAGCGGGAATCAAATTACTGACCCTCCGATTAGTAGTCGGCCACACTACACCTGCGCCACAGTTGCCTGATATGAACAAATCCAGAGAAAGTAAAATCACAGAGGAAAATAGAGAATCTAATTCTACGAGGACAGATTAATTTGTGTTCATGTAGGTTGTTGTGGAGAGAATTTCTCCACGAGAACACAAACAACAAAAAACAGCTGCTGTGGCACATATGTTTGGTTCATATTTCCCACAAGAGTGTGGCACATATGTGTGGTTCATATCTCCCACAAATGTATGGCTTATGTGGATTGTATGGTTTATGTGGATTGGGGCTTCACGTCTGGAGGAACAAGACAGGAGATGGCGAGGAGGTGTGAAGTCGGGCCCTCGTCTCGGAGAAGAGGACCTGGGGGGTTTCTCGGTACACCAGAGAATAAGAGACAATGGTGAATCTTCAGAGACTTGCATTGTGATTGAATGTTTGCAGAAGCCATGTGACTTGAGTTCTTAAACCCCGGAGGTATAAGAGTGAGCTGTAACATTATTCTGCCTCTTCTTGCTTTTTGAGAATGTTGGAAGATTGTGTTCTTCAATAAAGCTGAACCTGAGAAATACACTCAAGTCTCGTCATTGAACACATCTTCCACACTGGTGACCCACGACAAAGAATGAGCAGGGAGAATTCTCCCGAGCGGAGCTCATCAGAGGCCAGCCTGATGGCTGCCTCCACGCTCCAGCTGCCCGATTTCTGGCAGCACAGCCCGCGCTCCTGGTTTAGTGCGTCGAGGCGCAGTTCAGCCTCCGGAGAATCTCAAAGGATGAAACGAGGTTCTACCATGTGGTGGCGAAGCTGGACAGTCACACGGTCCAGAGGGTGGAAGATCTGGTTAACCACCCACCGGACACCGACAAGTACGGCGCATTGAAGGAGGCGCTGATCAGCCATTTCACCCCCTCGGTGCAACAGCGAGCAGAGGGGCTCCTAGAGTTGACGGAGTCGGAGAACGACAGACTGGCAGACCTGATGGTGAAGATGCTGAGACTGAAAGACTCCGAGGATGGCGAATTTATCTTCGCCCACCTTTTCCTCCGGACCCTGCCGCCAGCAGTGAGAGCGACCCTGGCAGACTCACCCCGCTTGGCCAAGCGGGACTACCATGGCCTCGGCAAGGAGGCGCAGCGACTCGTCGACGCCCACAAGCGGAGCGCGGTTTCGGCCGCGGCAGCTGAGCAGAGGACGGCGCCCGGAGATGGTTTGGAGCCAGAGGTGGCGGCGCCAGACGAACCGATGACGGCGGCGACAGGCGTCAGGCGACGCGGAGCTGAGGTCGGCCTGTGTTTCTACCACCGCCGTTTTGCGGAGAGGGCGCACAGATGCCTCCCACCGTGCCGCTTCAAGTGTCAGGGAAACGCCAAGACCGGGGGGCTGGTAGCAGCTGCATCCCTCGAAGAAGAAAATAAGCTGCTTTACCTGACAGATGCACACTCGGGGAAACAATTCCTCGTGGACACGGGCTCCCAGCTGAGTTTCGTCACGCCTACCTACGCGGAATGGCTGATGCCATCCAAAGCTCCCTGGGTGTCAGTATCAGCAGCGAATGGCTCAGTGATTAAAACATTCGGTGAGAGGACCATGCGTTCTGTCCTTACAGGGCCGTTCATTCGAGTGGACCTTTATTGTAGCAGCAGTCAGTTCAACATGTTAGGGGCTGATTTTTGTGCTCACATGGTTTATTGGTTGACCTTGCTAATAGACCCTGGTTAATGCACTGTCTTTTCATTCTATCCCCTGCACAGCTCGGGTTGGCTCCGCCGACTGCACACGCCAAGTCACAGCTGCAGGGGGTACGTTTCATGCATTGCTCACCTCACTTTCCCGCACTCACAGTTCCAAAGTTTTCGGCGACAGTGGCCAAACACGGGGTGGAACATTTTATCCCCACCACTGGGCCGCCCGTTTTTTGCAAAAGCCCGGGGCTTGACTCAGACAAAACTGGCAATAGCTGCGCGAGGAATTTGCCAATCTGGAAAAACTGGGGCATAATTAGACGCTCGAACAGCCCCTGGGCTTCCCGTTACACATGGTCCCAAAAGGCTGATGGCTCGTGGCGACCTTGTGGTCGATTTCGCAGGTGTGAACAACGTCTCAGCACACGACCGCTACCTGATTCCGCACATCCCTAGGATTTCTCAGTTCATTTGGAGGGGGGTCCGCATTTTTTCTAATATAGACTTGGGCGCGCTACCACCAAGTCCCCGTGCGCGCAGGATATTCCCAAAACCGCGGTAATAACTCCGTTGGGCTTTTTGAGTTTTTGCGCATGCCGTTTGGGTTAAAGGGCGCCGCGCAAACTTTCCAACGCATGATGGATGCTGTTTTACGCGACCTGCCTTTCGGGTTTGTCTATTTAGGACGACATTTTGGGTAGCCAGCACGTCCGAGGACGAACACGAAACCCACCTCACAGTGGTTTTTCGGAGACTGGCAGAGCACGGGTTGATAATTAACCCAGCGAAGTGCCAGTTTGGGGTGGCGCAGATCGATTTTTTTGGGCACCGTGTTTCGCCTGAAGGTGCGGTTCCTCTGCCGGAGAAGGTGCACGCGATAACAGATTTCCCCCGACCTCAAACGATAAAAGCGCTGCAGGAGTTTCTAGGAATGGTTAATTTTTACAACCGGTTTCTTCCGAGCGCAGCACGGCTTATGCAGCCACTGTACGCGGCACTGAAAAAACAAAAACCCACGAATAAGGTCGAATGGTCTCCGGAGCGGGAGCGCGCTTTCTCCCAGGTTAAATCAGCCCTTGCAAGCGCCGTTTTGTTAGCGCACCCGGTTCCAACAGCCTGTTTGGCGCTCACCACCGACGCTTCGGACCTAGCGGTGGGGGCAGTCATTGAACAGTGTGTGGCAGGGACCTGGCAGCCTCTCGCTTTCTTTAGCAAATCCTTGCGCAATAACGAGCGTAAATATAGCGCGTTTGAGAGGGAGCTTTTAGCCCTACACTTGGCCATCCGCCATTTCCAGTTCTGGCTGGAAGGGCGCCGTTTCACCGCTTTTGTACACCACAAACCGTTAACTTTTGCGATGGCCAAAATCTCAGAACCTTGGTCAGGCCGACAACAAAGACAGCTAGCCGCAATATCGGAGTTCACCACCGATATCCAGCATGTCGCAGGCAAACACAATGTAGTGGTGGACTGTCTCTCACGTGCTGTGGCAACGCCAGGCCACGTGGGGGCAGACTCGGTGGCTGTGGGCCAGGGCAGCGACGCGGGAGTGCGCGCAGCCCCGGTCCACGTAGGTATGGATTATGCAGACATGGCTGCGGAGCAGGTTGGTGACGCGGATGTGCGCGCGCTCCAGTCTGGACCAACAGGGTTAAGGCTGGAGCACAGGGTGCAGCACATAGGTGTGCCCCCCTTAATATGCGATGTCTCCACGGGTCGGCCTCGTCCAGTGGTGCCAGCCGCGTGGCGCCGCCGCGTTTTTGACTCGGTCCATTCGCTGGCGCACCCGGGGGTGCGCGCATTGGTCAAGATGGTGGGGGAGAAATTTGTCTGGCCGGGGTTGCGCAAACAGGTCAAGGAATGGGCAGCGGCTTGTGTAGCGTGCCAGAGGGCTAAGATACACAAGCACACGAGGGCCCCTTTGGAGCCTTTTCACATCCCGGCTAAGCGGTTTGATCATGTGCATGTTGATCTGGTGGGCCCACTTCCCTCGTCTCAAGGACGCACACACCTTTTGACGATGGTGGACCGCACCACACGTTGGCCAGAAGCAGTACCTCTGGCGTCAACAACGGCGGAAGAGGTTGCGCGCGCGTTTTTAACAGCTTGGGTCGCGCGTTTTGGAGTTCCGTCGGACATAACGTCAGACAGAGGCCCTCAATTTGTTTCCGAACTGTGGTCGTCTATGGCCCGCAGCTTAGGGGTGAAGGTACACCGCATTACCGCGTATAACCCGCAGGCCAACGGTTTATTTGAACGTTTTCATAGGTCATTGAAAGCAGCCCTCAGAGCATCACTCACGGATACAAATTGGGTGGACAAACTGCCATAGGTTTTTTTGGGGTTGCGTTCTGCACTGAAGGAGGATTTACAAGCCTCCCCAGCGGAGTTGGTGCTTGCACAACCTCTCCGTTTGCCCGGGGAATTTCTCCCGGAAAATCCTGCGCCCAATTGCCCCCCCGCTCAGCTGTTGCAGAGCGGCACAGGATCAAACACGCTGCCTGGCCCAGTGCATCACAGTTTTCCACGCATTTTTGTGCCAGAGGCTTTGAAAAATGCAGAGTTTGTTTTTGTTAGACATGATGCACAACGCCCAGGGCTGAGACCGCCTTATGATGGACCGTTCAGGGTGCTGGAAAAAGATGAGAAGCATTTTTTGCTAGATTTGGGGGGCAGAAGGGAGCTAATTTGCATAAACAGACTCAAGCCCTTTTGTCCTGGCTGATGAACGAGTGCAGTTGGTGAAAGCCCCCCGCCGGGGCAGGCCGCCGAGAAGGCATGCTCCAGAGCTCCCACAGAGATGTGCTAACAAATCTAATCCCCAGGTGCGAGGAGACGCTGCAGACGCAGCGAAGCCGGCCTACAGCAGATTCGGCAGGAAGCTAAGACCTAAGAGATTGGGGGATTGATTGTTGGTTATGTGGTAATGTTTTTTATGTATGCATTTATGAGTGTTTGTCCCATGCAGACGTTTGGGGGGGGGTCATGTGGCACATATGTTTGGTTCATATTTCCCACAAGAGTGTGGCACATATGTCTGGTTCATATCTCCCACAAATGTATAGCTTATGTGGATTGTATGGCTTATGTGGATTGGGGCTTCACGTCTGGAGGAACAAGACAGGAGATGGCGAGGAGGTGTGAAGTCAGGCCCTCGTCTCGGAGAAGAGGACCTGGGGGGTTTCCCGGTACACCAGAGAATAAGAGACAATGGTGAATCTTCAGAGACTTGCATTGTGATTGAATGTTTGCAGAAGCCATGTGACTTGAGTTCTTAATCCCCCGGAGGTATAAGAGTGAGCTGTAACATTATTCTGCCTCTTCTTGCTTTTTGAGAATGTTGGAAGATTGTGTTCTTCAATAAAGCTGAACCTGAGAAATACACTCAAGTCTCGTCATTGAACACATCTTCCACACTGCCTCATTAGTGTCTACAGGTCCATAAAAAGTCTTAAATGTGATTATCTAAAATCAACACCTTAATTGTCTTTAAAAATGAGAAACAATCCTTGAATTCTTGCTCAATAACCTTGTCGCCTGCGCTATAAATGCTGGATTCACAGACATGACCGAAGTCTGAATTAATGCAAATTTATTTTCACCATCACAGCTCAATGCTTCCTGAGTGATGTAAAAATAAATGCCCTCTATAGCGATTCAGTTTTCAGAATGGTTGTCTGTTAAGTGCTTTTATTATGAAATTCCATCAACCAGATATACTTGTCTGAAATCAGCAACTTACAGCCAACAGTTTTTCTTCACAATCTGAATGAATGAATGAATGAATCTTTATTTCGGATAGATTAAAAGTACAGGTTAAAAGAAACTGAATAATATAATAAAGGGGGAAAGAAAATCCAACAAGGTCAAATTAGACAATAACTCCTCTGATTATACAGTTCAACATAAGTTATCCGAAATGGGTGATGGCTGAAGCTGCAGCTTATATTGCCCACCCATACTCCATCCAAGAATTAAAAAGAAAAACAAAACAAGAGCGATTACAATTCAGAACAAAGCTAAGACAAAATGTGACAAAAAACTAAGCTACAACACAACGCAGGCTGGATATGACAATCCTTATGTGATTTTACATGTCATCTTGTATATATGTTTGGAGTATTTCTTCCTTTAGTTTTTGTTTAAATTGTCCAAGCGTTGTACATGATTTTAATTCAGGTCCAAAATCGTTCCATAATGAGATGAGATGAGATTCAACTTTATTGTCATTACACATGTATGAATACAAGGTAACGAAACGTGACTTGGCATTTGGGCACGCTCTGCAGAGCGCATCCAAGGCCGGGGCAGCCGCTAGGCGCCAGTCATAAAGAAGAAAAGAAAAAAGAAAAGAAATGATATGACACAATAGGCGAGAGAAAAAAACATGTTTTATCAAATTGACGCTTAATGGGTAAGCGAAATTTTGATTGCAGGCAAAAAAACCCTCAATGCATATTTAGCAGTAGTGGACAATCACACAGCAGAGGGAGGGAGAGCAGTGTGTGTATATTTGCATGTCATTGTGTAGTGTAAATGTAACAGTTGTTAGTGAGCAGCAGAGGGCGCCTCCTGGCAGTGGATAGATGTTATAATCATGTGACTTATAAACAAGTCCAGAGTTCAGAGTCTCTCTCTTTCTCTCTTGCTTACAGAAGGCACATGGGTATTGTCCTTGAGAGTCCAATCCGCTGACGACAACAACTGATTGTTGATTGTATGGGTAGACATAAGAGCCGGTTCTTCCGCTAATCTCAGTCAGGAGGAATGTAAACACGGGGCAAACAAGGTCAAATCAAATCAAATCAGCACAGTGCACTCAGAGAGTAGAATTTTGTCCTCACCCGTGTAATTCTGTGCTTCCATTATATATGCAGGCTTAAACTGTTTTTCCATAGAGAGCACAGGGCTTTCAGATGTATTCCTTCACTGAATCACTATCATTCAGTTCACCGTTTGCCGATACTCGTGCCCTCCCCAACTGGTCGAATTTGATGAAGGAGCTGACTGGGTCCGCTTGATCCGCTCTCTCACCTTCCTTCAATTTCTGATGCATCAGGGAACTCCACAGCCAAAAATAGAAGTCCTGAGATCATAGCCAATAATATTGCCATAGACGCATGGATTCCAATGTCCATGAGTCTCTCGTAGGTTCCAATTCTTGGGCTCCCCCTTGGCCCAATTCTTGTTGAAAATAGTGACAATAGCACATTTAAGCCGCTTCCAAATCCATAATTTCCGTTTAGATTAAGATTCAGCAGAAGAAGAGCGACTAAACACAGACAAAAACGCAACATTGCAAAAGCTGGGAATAGATCAGGAAGGCAGGGGAGGAGGGAAGAAAAATGCGACTGCTCTCTCTCAAGGCAAGAAGGAAAAAAATAATCTGACTAATAATCTGATAATCTGACTCGTTGCACTGAAACACAGTGTTGCTTGGTGGTAGTTCTCACTGAAGGTTTTTGAAATATACATGTTCCTCTGAAATGATATTGTTTCTCCCTTATTTGGAACAACTTTTGGATATTTGCGGGCAGTGATAGATTCTTCACTTTAAACATTATTACTGCAGTTTTAAAGTCAACCAGATCTTTCAACTTGAGAGCTTTTAATTTAAGAAAAAGTGGGTTTGTTGGTTCCCTGTAAGCAGCTTTGTTTATTATTCTAATAGCTCTCTTCTGAAGCATAAAGACGGGATATATGTTTGTTTTATATGTATTTCCCCATACTTCAGTACAATATGTCATGTATGGGAGTATTAATGAATGATACAAGGTATATAGTGTGGGCTGATTCAGCAAATATTTCACTCTGTGTAGTATTGCAATTGATTTGGATATTTTACCTTTAATATAATTAATATGTGACTTCCAACACAGTTTATTATCAGTTATTACTCCAAGAAATTTAGTTTCGGATACCCTTTCAATCTCTACACCATTTACACTGAGTTTAGATACTAAGTTGTTGTGATGGTTGAAATGAGTGAAAAAAGATGAGAGAAGATTCTATGACAGTGATGTAGAGATGAGCCTTTTATTTTAAGGATGTTTTCAGCTTTTTTCTGCAGAATAACTGCGAGTTTGCTATCTGTGGGGTTTTGAACAGTGAATTATACGAGGGGGGGCTGAAAAGTTTATAGGCTGACCATGATGCAACGGTCAAATTTGACCAAATGTGGTTTATTTTTCAACATAGTCTCCAATGTCGGTGTATCTGAAAAGAAACAATGCAATTAGTATTAGAAAAGGTTGAATTTGATGCATGACTAGTTTTGTTGCTCTGTAGCATAACTCCTTGTTAGTCAGCCTATGAACTTTATCAACAATATTTAGCTCAGCGGAAGAAGATATTTTTTCAATGTTTCTCCACTCTACTATAATTTCTAATTGGCTTAATTTGCACCAAATGATTTTTAAAGTTATATTATTTAAAATTTTGAGAATTCTTTTTGTTTTATTCCAAAAGCTAGAAAAGCACTCGGAGAGCGCAGACCTCCGCCAAGCGGCACAGTTCCCCCCATACAGTGTTTGTGTGTACGTTTTCAGATTCCCTGAGCATGAAAAGATATGACTATCAATTGGATTCACAATGATTATTTGTTTATTTGACATGGATAGTGCAATAAACAGACAATTAATGAATGACAATCAATGTGATAGTGATAGGATTAGTGGTTCAGTAGTGTAAAACGGGGCTATAAGGGACGGCGGGTTAATAAGGGACACTTTTCTGGGAAATGTTTTAAATGTAATTCTGCTTTTTTTATTTTGAGCAGGACGCTGAGTTGTGTTGTTATTGTCAAATATCCATGAATCCTTCATCAAATCTAGGCGGAAGCAAAATTAAAAAAGCAGAATTACATTTAGAAAAGTGTCCCATATTACCCCGCCGTCCCTTATAGCCCCGTTTTACGGTTGTAAAAGCATTGCCTCCTTGGCGGAGGTAATAAACTGAAGTGTTGGTGTGTCCATCTCCTCCACTGACGGATGCAGATTGGTTAGACAGGTTGCCGTGGATTTTATATTATATTGGGGTTGCGCTCCGCGGCAAAATAGAATTTAGAATCTTCCCCGGCAGAGAGGTCGTTTTTACGCAGCGCCTATAGCTGGGTGGGGAATTTGTGGCAAATAATCGGGCGGCAGACAGGTGGCCGTGTCAGGTTTTGCAGCGTGGCGCAAAAACAGGCACGCTGGTGGGCCCAGGCCAGCAGTGTTTTCCGCGTGCTTTTGTGCCTAAAACGTTGAAGAACGCGGAGTTTGTGTTGGTCAGACACGACGACCAGCGCAATGTGCGCAGCGCCTATGGCTGGCACAGGCACGCTGGCGGGCCCAGGCCACCAGTGTTTTCCGCATGCTTTTGTGGCTAAAACGTTGAAGAAGGCGGAGTTTGTGTTGGTCAGACACGACGCCCAGCGCCCTCCATTGCGCCTGCGCACATGTTGAAAATGGCCGTATGTCACAGTGTGGAAAAATGCTTTAAAAAATTCCTGTATGCAGACGGTGATGCGGATCATCCCCAGAATTTAATCAGTTCTTCCTTGTACCATTTCCAACAACGCCTGAAAGTTTCATTGAAATCCGTCCAAAAGTTTTTGAGTTATCTTGCTAACCAACAGACAAACAGACACACAGACAGACAGACACACAGACAGACAGACACACAGACAAACACACAGACAAACCCCGGCAAAAACATTACCTCCTCCTGGCCTTTCGGTCTGGCGGAGGTAATAAAGAAGAATATCAGACAACCAGTTCACTAGTTGTCAAAATGAGAGTCAGGAGAACAGATGAAGTTACGTTCCCTTCCACAGCATGTGGGACACGTGGTGTATGGGGCGGCACCTACCTACGTTTTACTGACCCTAGGCTACACAGCTACTGTGAGTAGTGAAAGCTACAGTGGGGGGGGGGGGGGGGGGGTCAGTCTTCTGGTAGCTCTGTGCATTAACAAATGAAGGCTACAGATATATATTATATTAATACATTTGAATAAGGAGTATTATGAGGAAACATAAAAAGGGTGAAAAGTAGCTTCTTCTAAATAAAACTGTCTCTAATTTATTAAAATATTAGGAATTAAAGCTGTGTGATCACTGTGAAAGTAGGAGATGAATGATATTTTTCAGATTTAAACAATTTATGAATGTGCTGATAATTATAAAACTACACAAAATTATGGTCAGATATTCAGAAATGTATTTTTCAGCACAAAATAATTTGTAATATATTTCTAATACTTCTATTTCATAAATGAAGCTATATATAACTGGACAGTTTTTTCCACTGCTGTAGTATGAGTTCATTAATGCCACATAATAGTCAGAGGTAACTTTATAAGCAGCATAATCTTTATTTTAAAGGTCAAATTGCTGTTGCAGCCCTCAGCTACTTCTATTTTAGTGGAAGATGGGCAAAATGGCTCTTTGGTTGACAAAAGCTGCGGACCCCTGGGATAGCTTGTAACAAGCCCCATACCCCATGCTCCCGCAGCACCCCCCACAAGAGACCACGAGGGACGCGGTCGAATGTGTTCTCCAAGTCCACAAAACACATGTGGGCTGGTGGGGCAAACTCCCACAAACCCTCGAGGATTCTCGAGAGGGTAAAGAGTTGGTCCAATGTGCCATGACCAGGATGAAAACCACCCCAAATTTTCTTTTTAAAATTATCACAGCTGTCACTGACAAAAAAAAAAAAAAAAAAAAAAAAAAAAAAATCAACATACCCAAAATTATACACTTCATCATCTCAGAAATTATGATATGAAGCTAGTTATATTTAACCCAGAGAAGTACTACTTTATAGTCCTGTTATTTTGTTAATAAATTATTCTGTGAAATGCCTTAATGAATAATTAAATTAGCTGTCCTGCTTCAAATTTCCTTTAAAAGGGGTCCAATGACCCAACATATAAAAACACATTTTTCTGTGATATAATCATACCATGTAGGATAACTAAGTAGACGGTTGTGCTGTTTCATTCCATCTAGCTACAATGCTCCGCACTGTGTGTTTATATATTTATATATTTATTCCATCTAGCAACAATGCTCCACGCTGTGTGTGTTTATATATTTACATATTTATTCCATCCAGCTACAATGCTCCACACTGTGTTTATATATTTATATATCTATTCCATCTAGCTACAATGCTCCGCACTGTGTGTCTATATATATATATTTATATTTATATGCACATATGTATACTCGCTCTTGTTTTTCTCTTGCCTTCTGATTGTTGCTCTGAGTGTTGCTATCCCTGTGCTGTTGCAATCCTGGAATTTCCCCATTGTGGAAAGGCTTATCTTATCTTATCTTATCTTAATATATATTTCATTTTTAACAGATTTATGTTCATTCATTTATTGTTTGTAATTATATAAAACAGTTGTTTTCTATAATATTTTGAGAGACTTTACTATGTAAATATATCTGTATTGTCTTTGTTATACTGGTTATTTTATTTTATTCATTTTTGATCCCTTGAAAACAAGGCCATATATCATGAAGTGTTTATCCTTGAACAACATGTTGACACTGTAAAAGTGAACAACTGAAATTTCTCATGGCTTAAAGGCTGTTTATTAAGTTGATTAACAGCCTATCACTCACCAATCTATTTCACATACCTACGCACCCATGCTTTGATGTGTATCTACAGTAACTTGAGGACAAGTAGCATGCACAGCGTTGATGTAGACAGTTTCCAACAGAAGCCATGTGTCCACTTATCCAATTCCTCCCGTCTCAGTCTCTGTCCACTCCTTAGGGCTTAATTAGGAAAAGTGAGTGGAATTAGTCTATCAGCAGGCCGAGGGAGAGGACAAAAATATTTACAGAGCTCCCAGGAAGGGATTTCATGAGGAGTTGCCTCATGGTGAGTGGCCTCCTCTCTTCATGCTGATAGAGTGGGAGTACTTTGAAACTTGACCCTGTATGTGGAGTCATTTAACTGTGTTAAATACTGTCATGGCAGAAACAATACAGACATCTGCCCGATAATAGGATGTCCAATTACTTGCTATTTTCCTTACCAACAAACATGGCCTTGTCAAACTGAGCAGTAGCATGATAAATGGGAATTAAACAACCTCAGAGCATGAAAGATTAAACTATATGATACATTAGTTATTTCCAACCAAACAATTCGATTGGACAATAAGGATTCCAGGGGCAGCTAAATTCCCCAGTAACTACACTCGGAAGATTCACTGTACATGCATTACGCTGCTTCAGCTGTGTATTTAAATTATAGCCACTCTTGGTGGCTTCTCATACTATGTGTTTACTGCTTTGTCTGTTTTTGTCCTTATTGTTGAAGACTATGTTGTGATGAGAAGGGAAAATTACACAAGTTTCCTTCTTGTGGGTAGGCTACACCGGGATTTCTCCGGTTTCCTCCCACATGCCAAAAACATGCAAGTTAGGTTAATTGGTATCAAACTGGGGATTCTAAATTGTCCTTAGGTATGACTGTGAGAGTGAATGGTTGTCTGTCTCTCTGTTTTGGCCCTGCGATAGACTGGCGATCTGCCCAGGGTGTACCCTGCCTCTCGCCCAAAGATGCAGGGATAGGCTCCAGCCCCCCTGCAACCTGAAAAGGATTAAGCGGAAGAAGATGGAGGGATGGATGGATACTTTCACTATCGCTACTCCTTCCAGCTTCACCATTACACCTGCTTCCATCTCATTCATATTCATGTATTCTGTCTTGCTTCTACTAACTTTCATTCCTCTTCTCTCCATAGCATACCGCCACCTCTCCAGGTTCTCTTCCACCTGCTCCCTACTCTCACTGCAGATCACAATGCCATCTGCAAACATCATGGTTCACAGAGACTCCTGCCTGACCTCATCTGTCAGCCTGTCCATCCCCATGGCAAACAAGAAGGGGCTCAGAGCTGATCCCTGATGTAATTCCACCACCACCTTGAACCCATCTGTCACTCCTACAGCACACCTCACCACCGTCTCGCTGTCCCCATACATGTCCTGCACCACCCTACCATACTTCTCTGCCACTCCTGACTTTCTCATACAGTGCAACACTTCCTCTCTTAGCACCCTATCATATGCTTTCTGTAGATCCACAAAGACACAGTGCAGCTCCTACTGCCCTTCTCTATACTTCTCCATCAGTACTCTTAGAGCAAACAATGCATGTGTAGTACTCTTTCTTGGCAGGAAACTGTACTGCTGCTCACTGAATTGTCACCTTTCCTCTTATTCTGGCTTCAACAACTCTTTCCCATATCTTCATAGTGTGACTGCTTAACTTTATGCCTCTGTAGTTACTACAGCTCTGAGCATCACCTTTGTTCTTGAAAATTGGTACCAAAACACTTCTTCTCCACTCCTGAGGCATCCTCTCACTCTCCAAGACTGTGTTAAACAATCTGGTTAAAAATCCTCTGCCATCTCTCCTAAACATCTCCATACCTCCACAGGTATGTCATCTGGACAAACTGCCTATCCATTCTTCATCCTCTTCAAAGCTGCCCTCACTTCCACCTTACTAATCCTCGGGACTTCCTTGTTCACCATCTTTCCTTCATCCATCCTCCTCTCTCTCTCATTTTCTTTATTCATCAACTCTTCAAATTACTCCTTCCACCTTCTCAACACACTCTCATCATTTGCTAGTGCATTGCCATTTCTGTCCTTAATCAGCCTAACCTGCTGCACATCTTTTCCAGCTCAATCGCTCTGTCTAGCCAATCGATACAAGTCCTTTTCTCTTTCCTTAGTGTTTAGCCTCTCATACAACTCACTATATACCTTTTCCTGTGCCTTTGCCATCTCCCTCTTTGCCATGCGCCTAGAGTCCAAATACTCCTGTCTACTTTCTTCATCTCTGTGACTATCCCACTTTTCTTTGCTAACCTCTTCCATTGGATACTTTCCTGTACCTCCTCATTCCATCACCAAGTCTCCTTGTCTTCCTTCCTCTGACCACTGGATACACCACATACCTTTCTACCCATTTCTCTCAATACTTTTGCTGTACTTTCCCAGTCATCTGGTAATTCTTCTCTACCACCCAGAGCCTGTATCAACTCCTTCCTGAACTCTGTGCAACCTTCTTCCTCCAATTTCCATCGGCACTCTGTCGGTTAACAGTAACGGTGGCAATTGTTGTTAACCCGGGCCTCGAATGATCTGGTATGAAAGTCTCATTCGTCATGATCCGCATGTTTGATTTGGCAAAGGTTTTACGTCAGATGCCCTTCCTGGCACAACCCTCCCCATTTACCTGGGCTTGGGACCAGCAATAGGATTACACTGGCTTGTGCACTCCCTGTGGCTGGGTTCATTAAATAGTTTTTAATGAATAAACAGTTATTAAATACAGTAGATAGGGAATTTACTTGTGGACTGAATCTTGCATCATCAAAAACAGGCATGTTGTGTATTTTTTGTGATCTGGATCTGGATTTGTTCTACAATGATTTGGACCAGGTGGAGAGTAGAACATTAACTGGAATGGGAAATCGTTTCACAGCTATAATGGACCACATCCGGAGACAGTGGCAATCCAGGGTAATTGTTTTGTGTTTGTCTATGGCAGCTTTTGAGTCCTTCCCCTTTAAAGCATGTCCTGCGGGTGCAGTCACATGACTCCACTCCCTGGAAGCACTGCAGTTGGTGCTATTCAGATCATGGCAGTAAAATTAAAACAGCTTGTACCAAAAAACAATGTGTCTGTCCACCAGAGGATGCACTAGACTTTTTTGTTATCCATCATTTTGACAGACAGGCTTGTAAAAATTCTGTCGTAATGTATTATCTGTCATTGTAATTTACTTTAATTATATCATCCTCAGTGTAATCTGTCAAGTGACAGAAAGCTTGGAGAGTAGAGACTTGGTTAGGGCAAGACAGTTATGTTGGTTTAAATCAATCAACTCCCTCTGGTTATTTAAACTGTCAAAATCCCAGAACTTCTGATCGTGGAGGAGGAGTAGCAACAATTTACCATTCCAATTACTAGTTAATGTAAAGCAAAAAACATGTTATAATTCCTTTGAGGGCCTGGTCCTCAGTATTGGGCATTTTAGCAATTTTAGGTTAAACCCAATTTTATTTTCCATAATTTATCGTCCTCCCTCAGCCTACTCAGAGCTTTTATCCAAATTTGCCAAATGCTTAGCAGATTTAGTGCTGAAATCAGATAGAATAATTATAGTTGGGGACTTTAATATATATATGTAGTCTGCTGCATATATATATAATATATGCAGCAGACTACATATATATGCAATATATATATATATATATATATATATATATATATATATATATATATATATATAATATATAATATATGATGTAGTCTGCTGCTCATTTAGCAGCAGACTACATCATCCCAGGTGCACAACCGAGAGGTTTCGTAGGTCCTTCCTACCAACGGCTGTCAGACTGTACAACCTAAGCAGGGCTGCTCGCAGAGATAGCAAAAAGACGTAACAAACTAATAGTTTTGTTTTTTTTTTGAATGCAAAAGATGCAATAGACTTACACAATGGTCCTCTCCGGCATACAACTAGGAACATACCGGTCGCTATGGAGGGTGAGAATATGTATGGGCACATAATCATACCATGTAGGATAACTAAATAGACGGTTATGCTGTTTCATCCCACCTAGCAACAATGCTCTGCACTGTGTGTGTTTATATATTTACATATTTATTCCATCTAGCTACAATGCTCTGCACTGGGTGTGTTTATATTTATATATCTATATATTTATTCCATCTAGCTACAATGCTCCGCACTGTGTTTTTATATATCTACATATTATTCCATCTAGCTACATTGCTCCGCACTGTGTGTGTTTATATACTTGCATATTTATTCCACCTAGCTGCAATGCTCCATACTGTGGGTGTTTATATATTTACATATTTATTCCATCTAGCTACAATGCTCTGCACTGTGTGTTCATATATTCATATATTTATTCCATCCAGCTACAATGCTCTGCACTGTGTGTCTGTGTGTGTGTGTGTGTATATATATATTTTATAGTAATATGTACATATGTATATTAGCTGCTCTTGCTTGCTTGTTTTTTCTTGCCTTCTGATTGTTGCTCTGAGTGTTGCTATCCCTGTGCTGTTGCAATCCTGGAATTTCCCCGTTGTGGGACTAATAAAGGCTTATCTTATCTTATCTTATCTTATCTTATATGTAGATGTAGATAGTGATTGCCTTAATATGGCATTTAATTCAACATTAGACTCGACGGGGTTTTCTCAGAAAGTATGAAATTCTACCCATTATCGCCACTACATGTTGGACCTTGTTCTGACATATGGCACAGAAATAGAAAATCTGGTAGTGTCTCCTCATAACCCTGTACTGTCAGACCATTGCCTGTTAACCTTTGATTTTACTATTTCTGACTATTTGGCTCCTAAAGAAAAATATTACTACAGTAGATACCTCTCAGATGGTGCTGTTACCAAATTTAAGCAGATTGTTTCCTTTATGCCATGTGTCAACACAATGGAGATTAGCTTTTGAGAGCTTGCTCCTTCTGCAATTGATAGCATAGTAGATAGTGTGACAGCTTCTCTGCATCAGACTCTAGACATGATGGCCCCTTTAAAAAAGAAAAAGTCTAATCAGAGCTTTCTAACTCCTTGGTTCAACACAGAAACTTGTAGCTTAAAACAGAAGACTCATCAATTAGAAAGAAAATGGCGCTCCACTAAATTAGATGAAATCTATTTCGCTTGGAGAAATTGCTTGGAGAAATCATCTTCTAATTTATAAAAAATCTCTTGGGAAAGCTGGAACAAGTTATTTTTTGGATGCATCACTGGTGATGATGAAGCATAGGAGGGAGGTGGCCAACCTGGTGTCATGGTGTGAGGACAATAACCTCACCCTCAACATGGACAAGACAAAGGAGATCATAGCGGACATGAGGAAAGGGAGAAGGAGACCCCATAGGCCACTGTTCATCCGGAAGCTTGAGGTGGAGAGGGTGAGCAGCTTTAAATACCTGGGCATCCATATCAGAGAGGACCTTAAGTGGACACACCACCACAGAGCTGGTTAAGAGAGCTCAACAACGGCTGTACTTTCTGAGAAGGCTGAAGAAGTTTGGCATGCCTTCAAGGATCCTCAACAATTTTTACAGCTGCATCATCGAGAGCATCCTGACCAACTGCATGACTGCGTGGTACGACAGCAGCACTGCCCTGGACCGCAAACGCTTGCAGAGAGTATTGAAGGCAGTGGAGAAGATCATCAGGACTCCACTCCCCTCTCTGCAGAGCATCTACCACTGCAGAGTCCAAAGGAGAGCTGACGCCATCCTCCGGGACCCCACCCACCTCCATCACAGACTGTTCACACTTCTACCCTCAGGCCGGAGGTATAGAAATGTGAAATGCAGGACAACCTGCAAGAACAAGAACTCCTTTCCCACTGCCATCAGACTCCTGAACAGATAGCAACTCCCAAAACTCCGTAACACAGCTTTGCATATAGGAACTCACACACTGGCTGCTAAATTTGCACACTGCTCACCTGTACAGTAGATATAGTCTCACCTGTCTGATGTCCATATTATCTCTGTTGCTAATTATCATCTCTGCTGCTACTTATCATGCACAGTCTACTGGTACTACCATTACAGAAATAATTTGTAATTATACATTGCTCATTGCACAATGCTCATTTGCACACTGTGCATAAGTCTATGCCATCTCAGGTTCACATCAGGTTGCACAATGCTCATTTGCACACTGTACATAGGTTCATGCCATCTCAGGTTCACATCATCTCTGATGACAATATACTACTATCACTTTAGTCATCCAGTGAATTTTCAATTTCATTCCTCTACTGCTTAACTGTGTGTTGGTGTGTGTGTGTGTTATTAGCATCCATTTGTAATAGGATTGAGTTACTGTGTTAGTGTGTCATGACCTATTAGAATTACTGTTTCTGTGCCGTTTACCTTGCAATTCGTTCAGAGAGCAAAGTAAGAATTTCATTGCTCAGGAAATGTAGCATTTCTTAACTAGGCTCATGATAATAAAGCCTTTGAATCTTTGAATCTTGAATCTTTGAATTCCGCATTAATAGAAGTGAACAAGAATAATCCCAGGTTTCTTTTCAGCACTGTAGCCAGGCTGACAAAGAGTCAGGACTCTGTCAATCCTAGCATTCCCTTAGAGCTTACTAGTCAGGACTTTATGAACTTTTTCAATAATAAAATTTCATCTATCAGAGATAGTCAGTCAGATTCTTCCCACCGTTAATTTAAATACAGTAACTACTACAATTCCTTCAACTGATATATGTTTGGATGAGTTTACTCCAATTGACCTTTTAGAGTTAGATAAAATAGTTTCCTCATCCAAGCCTTCAGACCGACAGAGACCGAGGGAGACCGAAAGAGACCGAGAGAGATTGACGGAGACCGACAGAGACCGAGAGAGATTGACGGAAATGCAGAGAGACTGATGGAGACCGATAGAGATCGACGGAGACCGAGAGAGATCAACGGAGACCGAGAGAGACCTACGGAGACCAAGAGAGAGATCGACGGAGTCTAAGAGAGACCGGCGCAGACCGAAAGAGACCGACGGAGACCAAGAGAGAATGACGGAGACCGACGGAGACCGAGAGAGAGACGACCGACGGAGACCGAGAGTGATCGACGAAGGCCAAGAGTCACCAACGGAGACCAAGAGAGATCGACGGAGACCGATGGAGACCGAGAGAGACCGATGAAGACTGAGAGACACCGACGGAGACCAATAGAGTTTGACGGAGACCGAGAGAGATCAACGGAGACCAAGAGAGACCTACGGAGACCACGAGAGAGATCGACGCAGTCTAAGAGAGACCGACGGAGATCGACGGAGACCGAGAGAGATCGACGGAAACCGAGAGAGACTGACAGAAACCGAAAGAGACCTAGAGAGATCGACGGAGACCGAGAGTCACCGAAGGAGATCGAGAGAGATCAACGGAGACCAAGGGAGATCGAGAGAGATCAACGGAGACCAAGGGAGATCGAGAGAGATCAACGGAGACCGAGAGAGATCGACGGATACCGAGACTGATGGAGACTGAGAGAGATCGAATGAGATCGACGGAGGCCGAGAGAGATCGACGGAGAATGAGAGAGACCGACGGAGACTGAGGGAGACCGACGGAGAGCGAGAGAGAGACTGACAGAGACCGAGGGAGAACGACGGAGACCGAGAGAGACCGAAAGAGATTGACGGAGACCGACGGAGACCGAGAGAGATCGACGGAGACCAAGAGTCACCGACGGAGACCGAGAGGGATTGACGGAAACCGACGGAGACCAAGGGAGACCGAGGGAGACCGAGAGACACCGAGAGAGGACAATGGAGACCGAGACCGAGAGACATCGATGGAGACCAACGGAGACCGAGAAAGAGATCGACGGAGTCCGAGAGAGACCGACAGAGACTGAGGGAGATCCACGGAGATCGTCAGAGACTGATAGAGATTGATGGAGATCCACGGAGATCGTCAGAGACTGATAGAGATTGATGGAGACCGAGAGAGATCAACGGAGACCGAGAGAGACCTACGGAGACCAAGAGAGAGATCGACGGAGTCTAAGAGAGACCGACGGAGACCAAGGGAGACCGAGACAGAGACCGACGGAGACGGAGGGAGACCGACAGAGACCGAAAGAGACCGAGAGAGATCGACAGAGACTGAGAGTTACCGACAGTGACCGAGAGGGATCGACGGAGACCAAGGGAGACCAAGAGTGACCGACGGAGACCAAGAGACACCGACAGAGGACAATGGAGACCGAGACGGAGAGACATCGACGGAGACCGAGACGGAGACCGAGACGGAGAGACATTGACGGAGACCGAGACGGAGAGACATCGACGGAGACCGAGAAAGAGATCGACGGAGTCTGAGAGAGACCGACAGAGACTGAGGGAGATCCACGGAGATCGTCAGAGACTGATAGAGATCGACAGAGACCGAGAGAGATCAACGGAGACCGAGAGAGAACTACGGAGACCAAGAGAGAGATCGACGGAGTCTAAGAGAGACCGATGGAGACCGAGGGAGACCGAGACGGAGACCGAGGGAGACCGAGAGAGATTGACGGAGACCGAGGGAGACCGAGAGAGATTGACGGAGACCGATGGAGACCGAGAGAGATTGACGGAAACGTAGAGAGACTGACGGAGACTGACGGAGGCCGATAGAGATCGACGGAGACCGAGAGAGACCTACGGAGACCAAGAGAGAGATCGACGGAGACCGAGAGAGACCTACGGAGACCAAGAGAGAGATCGACCGAGTCTAAGAGAGACCGATTTCGACCGAGGGAGACGGACGGAGACCGAAAAGACCAACGGAGACTGAGAGAGAGACGACCGACGGAGACCGAGAGTGATCGACGAAGGCCAAGAGTCACCGACGGAGAGCAAGAGATATCGACGGAGACCGATGGAGATTGAGAGAGACCAATGGAGACTGAGAGACACCGACGGAGACCAACGGAGACCGAGAGTAATCGACGAAGGCCAAGAGTGATTGACGAAGGCCAAGAGTCACCGACGGAGACCAAGAGAGACCGACGGAGACCGACGGAGACCGAGAGAGATCGACGGACACCGAGAGAGATCAACGGAGACCGACGGAGACCTAGGCAGTCAATCGGAGACCAAGGGAGACTTTTAAAATAAGCCTTTATTGCACACTTCAAAAAAAAGTAATCACACCAACATCATTCCACCAAGTGTGTCACATTGGAAAAAGTGCAAACTGAAATGTTCCCACCCCCCACAACACACAGAGCATTTCTTGCAGCCCACCTAGTCAAAGATCCAGTTCTGTGACAGTCAATTACAGTCAATTAAATGTCATATACAAGTCTGTTCAAACAATATCCCAAAAATGTGTGAAACAGGCAGAGGAATGACCGCCATTCATTCCTCCTGTCGGGCGCGCTTGACCGGCGTTCCCCCTGCTGCCTTACGCAGGGCCGTCAGGTGTTTCTTGAGTTGATAACGTTTCCTTTCATCCAGGAGGTCCAGACCAACCTGCCTTCTTAGCACATCAACAGACTTAATGAATTTATCAGTGTCACTGAAGTAGTCGGCGACCCTAATGGCTTTGTTATAGGTTTCATCCAGAAAAGCACTGATTTCGTCCAGTGAATACAAACTCGTGTTTGTACTGCATTTTGCCTCAATAGACCCAGTATTAGACACAGCGTCGTTATCAGATTCCATTTCCTCGGCAGCACAACTCAGCTGACTGCTTGGTTCTCCCGGGCCAGTGGATTCATCATGGGCCACATTTTCCTGGACGCCACCCTCAGCAGCTGACTGTCGCTGTTCCATCCCCTGCTGTGTAACGGTAGCAGCCTCCGGAAGCACAGCCGCTGATGTCACACAGCGAGATTCTGACGCACCATCAGGTCGGTGCTCCGTCCCCTCCACCGAAGCGGTAGCAGCCTCCGGAAGCACAGCCGCTGATGTCACACAGCGAGATTCTGACGCACCATCAGGTCGGTGCTCCGTCCCCTCCACCGAAGCGGCAGCAGCTGGCGGAGGCACAGCCGCTGACGTCACACAGCGAGATGATTGTGACGCACCATTACATCGGTGCTCCGTCCCCTCCTCCGAAGTGGGAGCAGCTGCCGGTGGCCCAGCCGTTGACGTCACACAGCAAGATGATTGTGACGCACCATCAGTGACCCTTGTGGCGCCATCGCCATCAACGCTTCCGGCCGTAAGCTGGGCCGCGGGCGGCGCAGCCGGGCCGTCCACAGACACAGCAGCAGGCTCCGGAGCAGGGGCAGCGGGAGCGGAGGCCGCGCCGCCGTCCGCAGCTGTGGTGTGAGTGGAGGGCTCGCCGCCGGCACCATCCGCGACCCCATCAGGGCCCTCCGCCCGCTGCCTGTGCGGACAAGCGAACCGTTTATGGCCCACGTCTCCACATTCAAAACACTTCATCTGTCCTGAGCTCGCATACACCATATAAGATCCGTCCCCGTGATTGACCCTGAAGGAAATTTCCAGAGTCTGAGTGGGCGAGTCGAGAAACATGAACACCTGTCGCCTGAGTGATTTCACATGTTTGGACTTGGTGGCCTTGCATCCCAAAGGCAGAGTTGTAAACGGGCCTGCAAACTTCCCAAATCTGCGGAGCTCCGTCGCCAACTGCTCATCAGTGATGAAAGATGGAACACCTGAGACGGTGATTCTCGTTGATGGGACAGATAAGGGGGACACCTGTACATACGTTTCCCTGATAAACACAACGCTTACAATCAGGGTGTGGACATCGTCTTCAGCCGCCAGAAACACAACCACAGCTCTATTCATTCGGGAAGCAAAGCAGACCGCGTCAGAGCCAACCTGCTCGGCCACAGCCTCCAGGACCACCTCAACAGTAAAAGCGCTGTTCGGGGGAACGATGCTCACCCCCTGGTGGATAGATGGAGGTGGCTTTCCCAAGGCCGCCATCCTCCACCCAAAAAAACAAAAACTGGAAAAGCGGCCAGCAGTAGAAAATAGAAAAAAGTCCAAACAAGCCATGGAGTTCCCTAGAGATCGATGGAAACCCAGAGAGACTGAGGGAGACCAACGGAGACCTAGAGAGATCGACGGAGACTGAGAGTCACCGACGGAGATCGAGAGAGATCAACGGAGACCAAGGGAGACCGAGAGAGACCCACGGAGACCGAAAGACACTGACGGAGACCGAGAGAAATCGACGGATACCGAGAGAGACTGATGGAGACCGAGAGAGATCGAATGAGACCGACAGAGGCCGAGAGAAATCAACGGAGACCGATTGAGACCTAGAGAGACCGTTGTAGACCGAGAGACCGACGGAGACCGAGGGAGACCGACGGAGAATGAGAGAGAGACTGACGGAGACCGAGGGAGAACAACGGAGACCGAGAGAGACCGAAAGAGATTGACGGAGACTGAGAGAGATCGACGGAGGCCGAGAGTCACCGACAGAGACCGAGAGGGATTGACGGAGACCGACGGAGACCAAGGGAGACTGAAACAGAGACCGACGGAGACCGAGGGAGACCGACGGAGACCGAAAGAGACCGATGGAGACCGAGAGAGATTGACGGAGACCGTCGGAGACCGAGAGAGATCGACGGAAACCGAGAGAGACTGACGGAGACCGACGGAGACCGAGAGAGATCAACGGAGACCATGGGAGATTGACGGAGACCGAGAGAGACCGAGAGAGACCGAAAGAGATTGACGGAGACTGAGAGAGATCGACGGAGACCGAGAGTCACCGACAGAGACCGAGAGGGATTGACGGAGACCGACGGAGACCAAGGGAGACTGAAACAGAGACCGACGGAGACCGAGGGAGACCGACGGAGACCGAAAGAGACCGACGGAGACCGAGAGAGATTGACGGAGACCGTCGGAGACCGAGAGAGATCGACGGAAACCGAGAGAGACTGACGGAGACCGACGGAGACCGAGAGAGATCAACGGAGACCGTGGGAGATTGACGGAGACCGAGAGAGACCGAGAGAGACCGACGGAGACCGAGAGAGAACTACGGAGACCAAGAGAGAGATCGACGGAGTCTAAGAGAGACCGACGGAGACAGAGGGAGACCGAGACAGAGAACGACGGAGACCGAGGGAGACCGACAGAGACCGAAAGAGACCGACGGAGACCAAGAGAGATCGACGGAGAACGAGAGAGATTAACGGAGACCGATTGACACCGTTGTAGACCGAGGGAGACTGATGGAGTCCGAGGGAGACCGACGGAGACCGAGAGAGAGACTGATGAAGACCCAGGGAGAACGACGGAGACCGAGAGAGATCTATGGAGACTGAAAGAGACTGATGGAGACCGACGGAGACCGAGAGGGATCGACTGAGACCGACGGAGACCAAGGGAGACTGAGAGCGACCTTCGAAGACCGAGAGACACCGACAGAGGACAATGGAGACCGAGACAGAGAGACATTGACGGAGTCCGACGGAGACCGAGAAAGAGACGGAGTCCGAGAGAGACCAACAGAGACTGAGGGAGATCCACGGAGATGGACGGAGACTGATAGAGATTGACGGAGACCGAGAGAGATCAACGGAGACCGAGAGAGACCTATGGAGACCAAGAGAGAGATCGACGGAGTCTAAGAGAGACCGACGGAGACCGAGGGAGACCGAGACAGAGACCGATGGTGACCGAGGGAGACCGACGGAGACCGAAAGAGACCGACGGAGACCGAGAGAGATTGACGGAGACCGTCGGAGACCGAGAGAGATCAATGGAGACCGTGGGAGATTGACGGAGACCGAGAGAGACCTATGGAGACCAAGAGAGAGATCGACGGAGTCTAAGAGAGACCGATGGAGACCGAGGGAAACCGAGACAGAGACCGATGGTGACCGAGGGAGACCGACGGAGACCGAAAGAGACCGACGGAGACCGAGAGAGATTGACGGAGACCATCGGAGACCGAGAGAGATCGACGGAAACCGAGAGAGACTGACGGAGACCGACGGAGACCGAGAGAGATCAACGGAGACCGTGGGAGATTGACGGAGACCGAGAGAGACCGACAGAGACCGAGAGAGAACTACGGAGACCAAGAGAGAGATCGACGGAGTCTAAGAGAGACCGACGGAGACAGAGGGAGACCGAGAGAGATCAACGGAGACCGTGGGAGATTGACGGAGACCGAGAGAGACCTATGGAGACCAAGAGAGAGATCGACGGAGTCTAAGAGAGACCGACGGAGACCGAGGGAGACCGAGACAGAGACCGATGGTGACCGAGGGAGACCGAAAGAGACCGACGGAGACCGAGAGAGATTGACGGAGACCGTCGGAGACCGAGAGAGATCGACAGAAACCGAGAGAGACTGACGGAGACCGACGGAGACCGAGAGAGATCAACGGAGACCGTGGGAGATTGACGGAGACCGAGAGAGACCTATGGAGACCAAGAGAGAGATCGACGGAGTCTAAGAGAGACCGACGGAGACCGAGGGAGACCGAGACAGAGACCGATGGTGACCGAGGGAGACCGACGGAGACCGAAAGAGACCGAGAGAGAATGACGGAGACCGATGGAGACCGGGAGAGATTGACGGAGACCGAGAGAGATCAACGGAGACCGAGAGAGACCTACGGAGACCAAGAGAGAGAGCGACGGAGTGTAAGAGAGACCGAGGGAGACCGACGGAGACCGAAAGAGACTGATGGAGACCGAGAGAGAGACGACCGATGGAGACCGAGAGTGATCGACGAAGGCCAAGAGTCACCGACGGAGACCAAGAGATATCGAAGGAGACCGACGGAGACCGAGAAAGACCGATGGCGATTGAGAGACACCGACGGAGACCGAGAGAGATCAACGGAGACCAATTGTGATCTAGAGAGACCGTTGTAGACCAAGAGAGACCGACGGAGACCCAGGGAGACCGACGGAGCCGAGAGAGACCGACTGAAACCAAGAGAGACTGACGACGACCGAGACCGAGAGAGATCGACGAAGGCCGAGAGACACCGATGGAGACCAATAGAGATCTACAGAGACCGATGGAGACCGAGAGAGATCGATGGAGACTGAGAGACACCGATGGAGACCGACGGAGACCGAGAGAGATCGACGGAAACCGAGAGAGACTGACAGAGACCGAAAGAGATCGACGGAGATTGATAGAGATCGATGGACACCGAGAGAGATCAACGGACACCGAGAGAGACCTACGGAGACCAAGAGAGAGATCGACAGAGTCTAAGAAAGACCGACGGAGAAATTGACGGAAACTCAGAGAGACTGACAGAGACCGATAGATATCGACGGAGACCGAGAGAGATCAACGGAGACCGAGAGAGACCCACGGAGACCAAGAGAGAGATCGACGGAGTCTAAGAGAGACCGAGGGAGACCGAGACAGAGACCGACGGAGACCGACAGAGACCGAAAGAGACCGACGGAGACCGAGAGAGATCGACGGAAACCAAGAGAGACTGAGGGAGACCAACGGAGACCGATAGAGTTGGACTTAGACCGAGAGAGCTCAACGGAGACTTAGAGAGACCTACGGAGACCACGAGAGAGATCGACGCAGTCTAAGAGAGACCGACGGAGATTGACGGAGACCGAGAGAGATCGACGGAAACCGAGGGAGACTGACGGAAACCGAAAGAGACCGAGAGCGATCGACGGAGACCGAGAGTCACCGACGGAAACCGAGAGAGACTGACGACAACCAACGGAGACTGAGAGAGATCGACGAAGGCCGAGAGTCACCGACGGAGACCAAGAGAGATCGACGGATACTGAGAGAGTGTCCATCGGTCTCGGTCAGTCTCTGTTGATGTCTCAAAGGAGACCGACGGAGACCAACGGAGACCGAGGGAGACCGAGAAAGAGACCACGGAGACCGAGGGAGACCGACGGAGACTTAAAGAGACCGAGAGAGATTGACGGAGACCGACGGAGACCGAGAGAGATTGACAGAAACCCAGAAAGACTGACGGAGACTGATAGAGATCGACGGAGACCGAGAGAGATCAACGGAGACCGAGAGAGTCCGACGGAGACCGAGGGAGGCCGAAAGACACCGAGAGAGATTGACAGAGACCGACGGAGACCGAAAGAGATTGACGGAAACCCAGAGAGACTGACGGAGACCGACGGAGACCGATAGAGATCGACGGAGACTGAGAGAGATCAACGGAGACCGAGAGAGACCTATGGAGACCAAGAGAGAGATCGATGGAGACTCTCGGAGACCGAGAGAGACTGAAAGAGACCGACGGAGAACTAGAGAGACCGATGGAGACCGAGGGAGATTGACGGAGACCGAGAGAGACCGACGGAGACAGAGAGAGTCCGACGGAGAGTGAGGGAGTCCGATGGAGAAACACGGAGACCGAGAGAGACCGACGGAGACAGAGAGAGTCCGACGGAGACCGAGGGAGGCCGAAAGACACCGAGAGAGATTGACAGAGACCGACGGAGACCGAAAGAGATTGACGGAAACCCAGAGAGACTGACGGAGACCGACGGAGACCGATAGAGATCGACGGAGACCGAGAGAGATCAACGGATACCGAGAGAGACCTACGGAGTCCAAGAGCGAGATTGACGGAGTCTAAGAGAGACCGACGGATACCGACGGAGACCGAAAGAGACCGACGGAGACCGAGAGAGATTGACGGAGACCGAAAGAGACTGAAAGAGATCGACGGAAACCCAGAGAGACTGAGGGAGACAAACGGAGACCGATAGAGTTCGAGTGAGACCGAGAGAGATCAACGGAGACCAAGAGAGACCGACGGAGTCCAAGAGAGACTGAGAAAGAGATCGACGGAGTCCGAGAGAGACCGACAGAGAGCGAGGGAGATCCACAGAGACCGACGGAGACCGAGCGAGAGATCGACGGAGTCAGAGAGAGAGACCGACGGAGACCAAGAGAGATCGACGGAGACTGAGAGAGACCGACGGAGAACTAGAGAGACCGACGGAGACTGAGAGAGATTGACGGAGACCGAGAGAGACTGAGGGAGACCAACAGAGACTGAGAGAGATCGATGGAAACCCAGAGAGACTGAGGGAGACCAACGGAGACCTAGAGAGATCGACGGAGACTGAGAGTCACCGACGGAGATCGAGAGAGATCAACGGAGACCAAGGGAGACCGAGAGAGACCCACGGAGACCGAAAGACACTGACGGAGACCGAGAGAAATCGACGGATACCGAGAGAGACTGATGGAGACCGAGAGAGATCGAATGAGACCGACAGAGGCCGAGAGAAATCAACGGAGACCGATTGAGACCTAGAGAGACCGTTGTAGACCGAGAGACCGACGGAGACCAAGGGAGACCGACGGAGAATGAGAGAGAGACTGACGGAGACCGACGGAGACCGAGAGAGACCGACGGAGACCGAGAGAGAACTACGGAGACCAAGAGAGAGATCGACGGAGTCTAAGAGAGACCGACGGAGACAGAGGGAGACCGAGAGAGATCAACGGAGACCGTGGGAGATTGACAGAGACCGAGAGAGACCTATGGAGACCAAGAGAGAGATCGACGGAGTCTAAGAGAGACCGACGGAGACCGAGGGAGACCGAGACAGAGACCGATGGTGACCGAGGGAGACCGACGGAGACCGAAAGAGACCGAGAGAGAATGACGGAGATCAACGGAGACCGTGGGAGATTGACGGAGACCGAGAGAGACCGACGGAGACCGAGAGAGACCTATGGAGACCAAGAGAGAGATCGACGGAGTCTAAGAGAGACCGACGGAGACCGAGGGAGACCGAGACAGAGACCGATGGTGACCGAGGGAGACCGACGGAGACCGAAAGAGACCGACGGAGACCGAGAGAGATTGACGGAGACCGTCGGAGACCGAGAGAGATCAACGGAGACCGTGGGAGATTGACGGAGACCGAGAGAGACCTATGGAGACCAAGAGAGAGATCGACGGAGTCTAAGAGAGACCGACGGAGACCGAGGGAAACCGAGACAGAGACCGATGGTGACCGATTGACACCGTTGTAGACCGAGGGAGACCGATGGAGTCCGAGGGAGACCGACGGAGACCGAGAGAGAGACTGATGAAGACCCAGGGAGAACGACGGAGACCGAGAGAGATCTATGGAGACTGAAAGAGACTGATGGAGACCGACGGAGACCGAGAGGGATCGACTGAGACCGACGGAGACCAAGGGAGACTGAGAGCGACCTTCGAAGACCGAGAGACACCGACAGAGGACAATGGACACCGACAGAGACATTGACGGAGTCCGACGGAGACCAAGAAAGAGACGGAGTCCGAGAGAGACCAACAGAGACTGAGGGAGATCCACGGAGATGGACGGAGACTGATAGAGATTGACGGAGACCGAGAGAGATCAACGGAGACCGAGAGAGACCTATGGAGACCAAGAGAGAGATCGACGGAGTCTAAGAGAGACCGACGGAGACCGAGGGAGACCGAGACAGAGACCGATGGTGACCGAAGAGAG